>OZ035877.1:29386427-29652015 GCA_964034865.1 Eristalis intricaria
TTTCTTTAAAATCTTTCTATCTTAATATTTCCAATAAAAAATGTTTGCCAATCTTAAAAATAAACTTATTGAAGAAGTGAAGGCATCGCCATCGAAATTTCAACAGTTCGCAAACGCTGCACAGGTGAAATTAGTTCCAAGCAAACTATCTTATTTTTTTTTTCTTATTGGAAAAGTGTTAATTAATTTAGTAGCTATAATCAGGGTATATAAATAAACCAGAATGAGTGAAGGATATTATTATTTTAATATCTTTTGAAAAGATATTGCGGAACCAATAAGAAATCCATTGAGTTTATAATTCAATTAATGTAGAATGACATACATAAATGTATCGCTACGTAAAGATATCTAATCGTGGAATTTCTTTCTTGTTATTTTGTTGTGCTTAGGCAGCAGTAACGTCGTCTGCAACCACACCATCAGGGTCTGAATCTGTGTCAGGCAATGAAAACTTCTTTAGTATCACCGAGGAGGGTAGGTGGAAATTTATCTAAATTGTTTGATCACATAAAAATATATTTATTCCATGATTTCAGATACACCGCAAAATTCTCCGCATAAACCACTGAAGCTTCCTCCTAGTGGAATTCGTCCACACATATCTCCCCAACCAAATAATGGTGCCATACCAAGGACAAGAAAGCTTTCAAATTCATCTGTCGCAAGCGATGTCTCGTTTCGCTTGCCTACTTATGAACATCCTGCTGTATGATATAATAACACTTATATTGGAAAAAAAAGAAATCCTGATTTAAACTAATTATTTTTCAGGTATATCACCTTCAGTCCGACCTTGATGTGTCGGCAAGTGAAGTGGAAGACACCACTTCTACAGCTCGCCTTGACTTAATCAATAAAGAACAGCTCTTTGATGCTTACAAGAAGGCACTGGACAGATATCAGAAATATCGTGTAAGGTATACGGATCTTGCGAAGAAATACAAGGACTTGGAGAGAGACAGCACCAAAGCAAGGGTGAGCTTAACATAAATGATTACACACATAGTGCTTGATATGATTCATGACATTTCTTAACGCATGTGTTCTGCTTGATATCTTAACAGAGATAAGTTAAGTGTACTTTTGTGTCTCTTTTCACAATCATGGTATTTTGGAGCGATAGTTGAACTGCTTGTATATTTATCAAATCTTATCAACAAACATGACTTGTTCACGATGAAAAACCCCATAAGTTGTCATGTACTCGCTTGCGGGTATGAATGACAGCGGGGGGTTATGAACGTTTACAGTGGTAATCCCACAAACATTTGCTTGCCCGTTTTATTGAATTTTCCGGACCGTATGACTGCCTCAGATCCCCATTTTGAAAGAAAGATCCTTATAATCCGAAACTAGTTACAACTTGCTTAACACACTTTAACAAAGACTTTCCTGAAATAATGTCGGTTGTAGGTTAAAACAGAGGCCGGATTTCCGCAGATTCACTGTATATATTCCCGCCCTGTGAACATGGAAACATGATGCAATATTGACATCTTCGTTCTTCTTGGAGATCGACTTTTTTACATTGCTCCCATCTTCCATAAGGAGCCAGTCTTGTTATCACACTATTCCTCGCTTGGTTCAGTGCTTCTTCAATTTCATTGCGACACATAAGTCTTGCTTATCCTCTGTTCCTTTCTGGCACAGTCTCGGAGACAAGCCCCAACTTATGGTTTGAATCTTTAGACAGACTCATGATACATATTCTTCTTCCATTGAGAAGTCAAATTGCCATTTAGCTGATTCGCGCATACAACTAGTTTATATTAGAAATACTAACAAGCTTGCCACTTTTTTTTGTAGTCCGTTCTGGTGGAAACCCAAGAGAAAGCAATCCGTCGCATCAGTGAACTCCGAGAGCAGTGCAGCCTCGAACAACAGGCTAAGGCGCATTTAGAGGAAGCCCTGCGAATGGAAATGGATGATATGCAGTGCAAAATGCAAGCATATCAAACTAAACTCACACTACTTGGCGAGAATCCCGACAACATTATTGCATTGACAAAAAGTGAGCCGTTGCTTTCACTAAATAACGGCACCAATGCCCCTGACGCGGGCAACTTAATTAATCTTGACGTCGAAAATAACCGCCTGCAGGAAGAGGATGGGAAAATCTCAAATTTGGAGAAGACCTTAGCCGAAAGGCAAGCTCAGGTCGATGAATTGAATAGGAAGCTTGAGGAAGCCACAAAAGCAATTGATCTCTTGAAAAAACAGGAAGAAGAAAACGCTATATCATTGGCACAGACGAAACAGGCCATCTATTCCGAACTGGAGAACAAGGAAACCCAAGTAAAGCGGCTGAAAACCAACCTCACCGAAGTCGAGGAGAAATTCCAGCAGGCATCAAAGGAAAAGAGTCAGCTATCGGGACAAGTCGCCGAGTTAGCTGAAGTGAAAGAGAAACTGAAAGCGATTACGTTAGCAAAACAAGAAGCTGAAGCGAAGGTAATTTCGTCTAATCACATGTATGGCGAAGTTAAGCAGCAACTTGCCGCTAAGGAGAAGACTATAGCGGGACTAGAAGAGCGTTTCCAAAATCTGACAAAAGAGCATCAAGATGGACTGAAGGTATTGCAGGAAAAGAATAAAGAACTCAGTGAACAGATACAGAACTACCAGAAGTCTGAGGGGTCACTGGGCGAGTTGGAAGGCGAACTAAACCGAACGAAGACACAGAACGACGAATTGCGGAAAACTATCCAAGAGAGCGAACGTATTGTACAAGGTATTCGACAGCAATTGGAGGAACGAGTGAGGGAATTGGATGGGCTACAAAAAGAAAGAGACAACTTGAATGAATTGCACGAGCAATCGTTGAAAAACCTGGACGACTCTTCGAAGGAACTTGAAGCAATACGCAATGAAAAGCTGGAGAACGAAATTCGTGTAAAGCAGTTAGAGTCCGAAATCAAAATACTCAACGAACAGAACGAAAATACTGAATCCGAAATGATTGCCTCTCTGAAGGAGGCTTTGCACAAAGCTGCATCAGAGGCAAGCGATCAGCTGAAGAGTGCCAAGGAAGCACTCACTGGCAAAGAAAAGGAATTGAAACAAACTAACAACAGACTAAACAAGCTGAAGAAGCAGCTTGAATCGCAGGAAGCCAATGCCAGGGAAATGGATCGTCTCAGAGAGAACATCACTGAATACGAAAAGAATCTGTCTCAAATGCAGGAAGTCCATAAGCTGCAAGAGGAAGCAGCAGAGCGGGAGAAGGCAGAACTCAAGGCGCAAGTAACGAATATTCTAAAGGAAATCGCGACAATGGAGGAGGAGATGCGTGTGGTTCGCGCTTCGCATACCGACTTGGAGGCCGAAAAACGTTCACTTGAGCAGAAAATCGAAAACATGACCAAGCAGAGTCAAGATGTCAGCGATGGAAACCAGCGCTGGAAAGATGAACTCAGTGAATCACAAGAAAAGCTAAAAGCGGTAGAGCAAAAGCTCCAGCACGTCGAGAGTGAAAATTCCCAACTGGCCGAGAAGAGCTGCTTGCTGGAAGAGAACTCAAATCGACTTGAGAAACTTATTGCCGAGCATGAGAGGCAACGAAGTGAATCCGAGACCGAGTTCAACAAACTAAAGCAACAACTGGAAACAGCCGAAAGTACAATTCAAAAGTTAAACGAAAAAATGTCTCAAGTGTTGGATGAAAACTCCCGATTGCATAATTCCGACGAGCTGATGGAACACGAGTACCGGTCACTGCAGGACAAGTGTGAAGCCACAGAGAAGGAGAAACTATGTCTCCTGGACTCGAATAAGTGCCTAGAAAACGAGCTGAAGACGATAAAGGATGAAATCGAAAGTCTGACCCGTGAGAACAATAATCTCAGTGAAATCTCGAATAATTTGCGGGGCGATTTGAATGAGGCACTCGAGAAGTTACAAGCTGAGGAAAGTAAGTTCACCAAAATTAGCGGAGACCTTGAGAGTGCAGTTAGAGCTAAAGAAAGTTTGGAAGCTGAACTAACAGCTGTGAGGGAAGAAGTACTTAGTTTGAGAAGCGACACTACAGCGAGTGAAGCCTTGGCAAACAATAAGCAATTGATTGATGATTTGAGGAAGCAATTAGTGGAGTCTTCAGCGCTGAGCCAAGAGAAAGTGAAGATCAGTGAGCAGGAAATAGCAGAGCTCAATTCCAAACTCAGTGAATATGACGCTGAAATCAAAGAGCTGCAAAAGTCCAATGAAGAGCTGCTCACATTGAGAAAAAGGGTTCACGAGCTCGAGGAACTTAAAAACGAAATTCTGGAAAAAGAACAGCAGCAAAATACAGCGCAAAGTGAAAAACTCGCTGCAATGGAGTTGCAAGCTTCGAAAGTCGAAGCCGAGTTAAAAACGAAGCAAGACGAACTGTTGAGCGTTACTGAGTTGAATAGCACTCTCCAAAGTAGAATTAACGAATTAGACGTTAGCAACAACTCGAGAGTTGACGAATTAGAGTCTCGCCTTAAAGAAGCACATGCAGAAGTTGAAAACCTTAAGCGAGCCACCGAAGTGTCAGCAGAGCTGCAGAAGAAATTACAGAATTACGATCAGATGCAGCTGGAAAACGAATACCTAAACACACTAACCGAGCAGCTGCAAGCAGACATCAGACAGCAGAGCGAAGACCGGGCAAATGTTGCCCAGGAAATAGCTCTGCTGAAGGAGAAAATAAATTCACAACAATGTGAACTTTACGTACTTAACGAGAACCAGGAGAAGCACTCAGCTGAGATCGATGAAAAATGCAAGGACATTTCACAAGCTCAAGAAGAGATCAAAGAGCTAACCGAAGCCTTGGAGAAAGAACGCACTGAAAACACGCGGCAAGCGGAACATGCGACATTCATCACAGAGCAAAATGACAACGTTCAGAAAGAGCTCCTGTCGTGTCAACATCAGCTAAGCGAAACGGAGAAAGAGTTACTCGAGCTGAAGACCGCCTGCGAAGAAGTGAACAGAGAAAAGCTGAAATTAATTGATCAATTGTCCAGTGGGGAGGCGCAAAGCAAGCAGCACATGGACAATTTACGCACCGAGCTTGAGCGTAGTGCCAGCACATTGGAGACACTAAACAAAGAGGTAGATGACTTGAATAAGGAAATAGAAAAAGTAGATAAATTAAAGGACGAAAAGAATGAACTTCTGAAGCAAATCGAAAGTTTGAAAGTGGAACTGGCTGAGAAGGTGATTCCGGTGAAAGTAGAGTCTGCGACTGAGTCAGCCAAGGCAACGCAACATGAAGCTGAGAATTTACGGAAAATTAACGAACAGTTGCAACGGGAGCTAGAGGATCTTCAGTACAAATCCAGGGCCAAGATTGATAATCTGACAGAGGAAATCGAAGACCTTTTGGCAAATTCAAAACATATGAACGAACGTTTGGCTCAATACGAGAAACAAAGTGACGGCCCACCACTGCCAGCAGATACAGAGCGGATTCAAGAGGAAAAGCAAGAGCTTGAATCGAAATTGAAAACCATAATGCACGATGTGCAGGATGTCTCAAACAGAAATTTATTTTTAGAGCAAAAATGTGAAAACTATTTAATTTTAGAGCAATCAAACGAGCGACTTAAGTCGCAAAATGAAAAACTCTCAAGGCAATTGGATGAAACACTCGTAAGTCTGACTTGAATAGTCAAGTGAACCACCTTCATTCCCTTTCGTTCTAGGTATCCATGCATCATAATGAAGGAATAACCGCCAACACCGAATTTGAGTACTTGAAAAATATAATGTTCCAGGTGAGTGAAGAGTCGGATTCGATTTAGAATGAGTGAGTTTTTGATGCGTTTGCTTTTTTTTTTTGCAGTACTTAACGGGGACGGTGAACGGAAACAATGAGACTTTGGTGAAAGTAATTTCGGCGGTGTTGAAATTCACCCCGCAACAGACACAGGTTGCCCTGGAGAAGGAGCATCAGAGGAGATCTTTAGTAAGTTTTTTGATTCGATGAGTGCGATTCTAATTACAAATGTAATGATCCGTCAATATTTTCATAGTGGATTTCTTAAAATGCAAAATAGAAATTTAGTCCATATTTTCATCTTTTCTTTTCTGACCCGCATGATCCCCCCGCATGATCTCGGGGGCAATGCACGCACGGGAAATCTTCGGGTCACTCGGATCCATCGACCGCCATTGCGTCTAACTTATCAGGAGTTATGCCCGCGCGCAACCAGGCGAGTTTTTGAGCTTCGTCTAACCACCTCGTCCTTGATCTGCCAGATGGAACACATTCAAGGGACGCCTCGGGAGTCATGATGGTAGGGACATTCGTGTTACGTGATCAAACCATCGAAGCATAGGCCTTTCCGTTCAGAGAAGCAAGTGCTCTACATTGAGTGTCTCGCATAGTGCCATGCGTCTCATTCTATCCGGCGAGTAACTCCCACAACAGCACGAAGAAATCTCATTTCGGCAGTTGGTTTTCGCGATCTTATTTTTTCGGTCATTACCCAAATGTCTAGAAGGCTTAGCTCTGTCATCCTGATTACAGACCTTGTCTGACAGACATCATCGTCATCCGACGAAACCGATGGCGCCAACTTGTCGTGCGAAAAACACGCTAGGCAGCTATTCAATCGACAGCCTAGAAGAAATGTCAGAAAAAAACAAATTCTGGACATATGAAGAATGCTAATTGGCTATAATCCAGCAAAGGAGTGTATCATCTGTTTAGTTAGTACGCTAAAGAGGAACCTGTGCATAAATTGGCTAGTGATATCACAATGGATCCAATGAGCATCTAAGTGGGCCACGACTGTTGCAGGGGTAGCAATTACTATAACCTAACCTAATTTGAGATGTGTGCCACCTGGAGAGGCTTGTTAGTTGAGTGCTGATACTGAACTGTGCCACCAAAAAAAAAAGAAGGTGACAGAAGGAAGTCACACTTAGGCCAAAGTAGGCCAATTGGGATACCACGCGGTTTGATTTCTCCTAACATTGGAACCAGTTGGTAAATAAGACGAAGCTGTTTAACTGCCTAATACTAACGCTATACATTGTGATTGTTGAAGTGGTAGACCCCTAATGTAAGACAGACTAAAGACAGAAACCGATCCAAATATGTAAGCGTGCTATATGATTTGGTTTGGTTCGTGGGTAGGCGCAGAAAACCACGATACACTTAGGTCCGGTTGGACCTACTCGTCGTCCTTCAAGTACTATTTGGTCATTCCAGCCAACCAGAAGTAATGATGAACCTGCAAATAGACATTAAAGGAATTTCTGCAAGCTCATGTAGATCTTGGAAGAAGTATTGTCGCAGTATTCTCCGTCTCAATGCAGAGAGATTGCTGCAATCACAAAAAAGTGAGGTGTCCTCTATCTGTTCTTCGTCCCCGCAGCCAGTCCTAGGTGATTTCCATTTTGTTACCATGATATCCTAAATGGTTGTGTCCGGTCAGCGCACCCACTGCCATTCGCAGCTGTTTTTTCCCGAATTGAAGGAGTATGTCAGTTCTTGCGCTGTTATAACCAGACCAAAGCATTCGAGAGGTCCTGCAGATGGATAATGAGGTCCACTACCATATCGCCTAGCTCCAAGATAAACGTGCTATATAGGACTAAGCGTACTTCTTAACTGTGACTGATTTCCAATGTATGTCATTCAAAGAAGGGATCACAATAGATGCTCACCGTTCGTGTGCAACACCCACTTACCTTCTTATTATTACCTTCACTCTAAACACAATCAAAACATTTTTATAATATATATCAACTTCTTTCATTGCAGTTGGGGCAATTAAACAAGTTACTCTAGCAGGAAGTGGATTCCTATAGCATTTGATAACACATGAATTGTTAAAATTCTTCTACGTTGAATGTTGAAACAAAATTCAGTTTGTAAATGTCTTTAGGTCGTAGTCCTTAAGTTTACATATATATATATATAGAAAAGCTTATGTAATTGTTGTAACTATTGCAATGTAAAGTGAACCGTACCTTAAACCTCTGCAAATTTGATCATCATAGTGCATTGGTTAGCTAGAGCATCAAAACTTAAGATACGAAGCAAAAACTAAAAAAAAATGAAAAACTAAAACAAATTATATTTTTTCTGTGTATTTATTGCATTTTTAATATTGTATTAATTAAATTAAATCAGTGTTATCAAATATTAGGTAGGAGTGAAAAAAATAAATCTATTATATATTCATATGTATTGTACATAAAGTGATCACATCGCAATAAATATTTTTTTTGTTTATTTTTTTTATAGACTCGATTAATATGTTTTATTTGTATGCATTATTTGTAAAAAAAAAACAAAAATAACTCTAAATTGTTTTGATGTTTGAATATTTCATCTCCGATTCAATGCGCGTTCTCTCGCTCCCTGTGTACGAATGTATGTAGATCCAATAGAAACAAAATGGTAGACAAAACAAGAAAAGCATATGCCTAACGTTATAAGCATTTGATATTGAACGTTTTCTACTTGAAGTAATTAAAATGAAAATATAATTGTTTAACCGTAAAACAAAATAAAACCAATGTATTCAAACGAGCTCACGATAATGGCTAACAACTAAATTATTAATAAATATTAAAACAAAATAAATTTATTAAATCAATACAAATAAATGGACGTTGTTTTATTCACGTCTATTTTTGTTACAAACTGTGTGATCTTAAACTCAAGTATAGCAACAATTTGCGTATAGATGCATGCTCGGTGGAAAGTGGAAGACATTATCATACATTAATGAGAAACCCACGAAAAGACGCTGGGATCAAACATCAATCATTTCATTCCCTTTGGCAACAAAGAAATGGATTGTATATATGGTCGTATATAATAAAGAAATGGAATTTAACTCATATACTTTTGACTCCGGCTAAGTAATAAGTGGCTAAAAGTTTACGGATCCCCAAACAAATTAACACCAATCCTGTACTTCAAAATCGAAGAACAAAAGCTTCGGAAATCTGACAAAATAAGAAGATAATGAATCGCCCACTCAATGCACGGCTTAGCAATGAAACAGGAGTTAGTATGTCTTTCAAAAAACAACCAATTTTTGAATCTACCCAACCAAGCATTTGTTTTCGTTAAGCCCCTGAATGATTTTTTTGCCACGTAATTTTGTTTTATTGAATTAACTGACTAGACAAAATATACTTAAAACTAGCTTAAATAACTTATTGTATTTAATCCTAGCATACTCCCTATGCGTATCGTTAGATAACGGTTCCAAACCATTTTGGAACATTATCAAAATAACGAAAAAAAAAACACACTTATATTCCTCCTCTTAAGTGTGACAACTCTGTCTTTCATTCCTCATGTGATAAAGCTAACGCTATAGCAAATAGTTTTTTGAATAATCACTCAATTGCTAGTAACATTATCCCAACCATGCATGTTAGACACTCAGTCCAACAGTCAGTCAATTTCGTCAGTTCACACCCACTTGTGAGCAATCCCAATCCTATACCCCTAAGTGAGCTAAAAGGCATAATACATAATTTAAAGGTATTAAAAATGTATTCCTTAAAAATCTACCCGTATCTGCCCTCAAACATTTGCAAGACATCTTCAATAACTGTCTCAGGTTGGGATATTTCCCTAATAGATGGAAAGCCGCCAAGCTAGTGCCCATTTTAAAACCCGGAAAAAGTGCGAATCTACCTGGTAGTTACAGACCTATTAGTTTGCTCAGCTCTCTAAGCAAATGCTTAGAAAAGATCATAAAGACTAGGGTTGTTTCTTTCATTGATGAAAACGGAATCTTACCTAAAGAACAATTTGGATTTAGGGCTCGTCATAGCACTACTCATCAAGTGCATCGTATAACAAATGACATCAGAATCAATCTTTCAGAAGGGAAAAGCACTGGCATGTTGATCTTGGACGCTGAGAAAGCATTCGATACCGTGTGGCATGATGGTTTGATACACAAGCTGTTGGATTATAACCTTCCACTGTATCTTATTAAAATCGTTCAGTCGTTTCTATCTCTCCGTACTTTCCAAGTGTCCGTAAATCAAAGCCTCTCGGAGAACAAAATAATTAGCCCTGGTGTCCCACAACGCTCTGTCCTAGCGCCTGTTCTATGTAATATATACACCTCTGATTTTCCAAATCTTAATAATTGCAATATTGCTTTATATGCAGATGATACATGTATTTACTCCTCTGATGCAACTGGTTCCATTATTGAAACCAATCTGCAATCTGGGATAAATACTGTCCTTCAATATTGTCATGATTGGAAAATTAGCATTAACGCTTCGAAAACGCAAGCAATCTTTTTCACTCGAAAAAGAAAAGCTTGTTTACTTCCAAGCCTTCAACTTAATGGTTTTCCGATCGAGTGGAAACCGAGTGGAAAATATCTTGGGGTACATTTAGATGAAAGGTTAACTTTTAGGCTTCATATTCAAGAAATTATCAAAAAGATAAACGTAACGATAAAGATTCTCTATCCATTCATTTGCAGGAATTCTAAACTAAGCAATGAAAACAAAATATTGATTTTTAAGTCTATTTTCCAACCGATCATGTTCTATGGGTCTCCTGTCTGGGGTAAGTGCGCCAAAAGTCATCTGCGGAGACTCCAAATAACGCAAAATAAGCTCCTTAAAATGATTCTAAATCTCCCTTGGTTTTTCTCGACTACGGAACTTCATAAGATAGCCAAGATCGAAATGGTCACAGCTAGAGTTGAAAAACTTTTTCTCAAATATAATCAATCCCTTTTATCATCCGGAAACGACTTGATTTCAAACTTAGCTGCAGGATGAGTGCAATACTTACCTGTTTATTATCTATCTGTATATTGATTTGTTTAATATATTAACATATTTATTTATTTATTTATTTATTTATTTATTTATTTATTTATTTATTTATTTATTTATTTATTAACTTATTTATTTATTTATTTATTTATATACTTAATTATTTATTTATTTACTTATTTATTTGTTTATTATTTATTTATTTATATTAACATATTTATTTATTGTCAATCATTTTTGTGTTTTCTAAAACATTCTAGTCAGAAATTCGAAATCAAGACTAACCACTTCTCTCTTCCCTCCAACGGAATTAGAATTTTTTTTTGCCATGAAGGTTTTTTAAGTGGCTTTAAGTGAAATACTCACTATGCGAGTACTACAAGCTAATCTAATTAATATTTTTAATGTGATTTTCGGCGTGAACTACGTTTTTTTAAGTCTTGGGGACAACCTGTTATTAGATTTAGAGTACCAAGCAAGCTTCCAAAACTTGGTTTAAACTTAATCTAAAAATCACCTAACATAAACCTTAAAACTACCTTAAATATGTACGCCGTGGTGCACCTTTTTGTATGTTTTATAATTTTTGTCTCAAAGGGAAATTAAT
Source organism: Eristalis intricaria (assembly GCA_964034865.1). Taxonomy (NCBI): domain Eukaryota; kingdom Metazoa; phylum Arthropoda; class Insecta; order Diptera; family Syrphidae; genus Eristalis; species Eristalis intricaria. The sequence goes on from OZ035877.1 coordinate 29,397,790, forward strand.
TCTATGTAAGTTTGCCACCATGGTCAATAGTCTCACTGTTTGGAAGAGCCAACGGGGACATCTGTTCTGGTGCAACCATAAATAAAAGTGCCTTTCTTTGGCACAATCTCTCCTTTCCCGAGAAGAAATCGCTCTACTGAACCGGAGGAGATCCTCGTGGCTACCAGCGACATCCGGCTCTTATTGGAGTCGCCTGTCCACTGTTCCGCGTACGACATGGAAGATCAGAGGAAATTCCTTCGTATCCTGTAGTAGGCCAATTTTGTCGAGATAGAGGGATCCTTCAGGAGGAACAAGGCCGCTGAGTCATGGTACATAGTGTTTCGGCAGTCAGCCCTAAAGATCAGACTGTTAGAATAAGTTAAAGCTCGTGCATTGTGCCTTCTGATCAGCTTAATAATAAAATTATCTATCCTGTTCAAGTTTGACCCGTTGTACATGACCTCGTTAGGATAGTACTTCTTGTACTCAGACTCAGTTGAACGATACAAACGGAGACAGGTCCTAAGACACTGTCTCTCGCACAACCCCATTTTTTCCATCTGGGAAAGACTCACTTTGAACAACAATGGACAACCGTACGCCATAATTGGCCGTACGAGAGCCATGTAGCAGATTACCTATCTGCTGAAAAACAAACTCCTTTCCGCAGCAAAGACTTTTCTAGTTTTTGTCAGAGCAATATCTATATGTTTATCAAAGTACAGATATTGATCCAGCCAAATGCCAAGATATCTAACTACACTTTTCACAGCTAAAGGGCGACCATGCAGGTCAACTATGTCGAACTTGCGCCAGTTTTGGCGTGTATCCGGCAGTGCCGTCCACAATGAGTTCCTAAACAGGGAAGCTTAACACTTCATGAAGTTGATTACCAAGTTCCAGTCGTCGCAAATTGGCTGAATTTTATCGAAGTCACGCTGCAACAAAACATTTTTTACCTCGATCTTCGGACCTGTTCTGTTGCAATTAAGTGCAGCAAGGAACCTATAAGATCTGCAGTGAGTATTGAAAACAAGGTGAACCAATCGCCCCTGTTGCAGACCATTATTGAAGTCAACGTCGCCATTATCCCCTGAATGATTTTCTTTGAAATCGATGTTTCACCTTATTTCAGCAAGAATTAAAGCACTTTAATCAAAAAAGATACAAATTCATTATACAGTGGATTCCGCTTTCTTGTTTGTCCCAATTAAACAAAAATAATAAAATTGTCTTCGATTTGTGTCTAGTCAGATTATATACTTTATTTCAGGTCTATGTAGTAAAATGGCCTAAATAATAAACGTAAGTTTAAGCTGATTAATCGAACGCACAAATCTGAAGTTTTTTAAATACATAATTAATAAATTGAATTGATACTATCTGTTATCATTTTGAATAACGGTTTTCAGCTGTCAGGATGGCCGAGCGGTCTAAGGCGCCAGACTCAAGAGCAATCTTGCCTATAGATATGGGTGACTGAGCGTTCTGGTCCTCTCTGAGGGCGTGGGTTCGAATCCCACTTCTGACAAATTATTTTTTTTTCTACTTTTTTTTTTTTAGTTGGAAGTGAGTTCCCGCACATAATTATATTCTAGAGAATGAAAGGGCGGACGAATAAGCCATAATCAACGAAAAAGTTCCTAACTGTAAAGAGTGCATGGAAACCTAATCTGGTTTTTACTAGGTCCGAAAAAGCCAAAGCTCTCGTAACGATTACTAAGAGGGATATTAGTAGAATTATATGTGTAAGTGTATATCGGTCAAAGCGGATGCCATGTTAGGCTACTTGCCTAGCTATGTATATAACATAGGTAAGTTAAATTATTTATTAATGATATTATAAATAAAATATTTTTTATTTTTATCGAGGTGAAATGAGGCTTGTGAAGAGGCTTTATTGAATTTCTATTCAAAACTGAACTTAATCTGAAATGCCAGATCTAAACTGAACTGCAGTTGAACTGTTGAAATTGATACCTGTGGTTTGCTGTGGCTTCTGTTTGGATTCGATTTCATCCGGCTGGAAAATAAATATCAGCTGACGATTGACCCACTTATTGTTATGGTTGAGGCTTTCAAAGTCAACACTGGATGCTGACGACCGACCCACTAATTGCGATTGACTTTGTTTTAGTCTATAAACTTTGTGGATGATGATCCGCCTGTGATTTGAGATTTGATGTAGATGAGAATTTGATGTTTGTGTGTAAAGTTAAACAAACAAAAATATAATCCACTTGAATGAAACCATCGCCAAATCATATAGTACTCCGAAGCATCTGGCAAACGTATGGCCGACCTCGATTGTGCGGTTGACTCGACTCATCATAAACTCAGACACATGCGTAACATGCAGTCACCTTGTCGCCAATGTGGGAATGCTAGCTGCAGTGCAGACAACATACATATGTACATATGTGCACTTTTGCCTCCCGCTGGGAGATAATATTTAGATCCGACACAGAACAACAAGGTGAGGCAGAGAAAGGACGAGAAATGTGTGGTAGGTCAATGTTGACCTGCAATGGTGACTTTTGATATTCTTCATGTGTATATGAATATTACAATTCCAAACATCTTTGTGGAAAATGTAATTCCAATAAGGGATTTCTGATTTTTCCTGCCGCTTCACCGAACACTAAGCATAGTCCCAGGATGCGCCACAAAAAGGGTTAGGTTAGGTTAAGTTAGAGTGGCTGACTACGTTGTGCTACACAAAGATTTAGTAGATCCTAATCCGCAAACCATTCGGAGCATTTGACTGATGCTAATCTCACTTAATCCTGTCAGGTCATAGAAATATGGGACGTCCAAGTGACTGTCTGCGAGATGAGAGAGCATTGCAGTTACAAAGAAGGTGTGAAATGGTTTCTTCTTCCTCCTCATCTCTGCAGCTTCTACAGAAATCGTTAAAGGACATACCTAATCTTGAGGCGTGAATTATAATGGGAGAATGCCTGTTTATGACGCTGATGAGAGTTCTGAAATGTGGCCTACTCATTCTGTAGGGTCGCGAGAGGGCTTTGGATCGATATTAGGCCATAATTACTTTGTGATGAGATGGGTTAATGGATCCATTTAGGATCTCATTAGGTTGTAACTGTGACAGATGTAACATTCACGTAAACCTAACCTAACCTTTCATGGGTCTTAGACCTATTAAGTAAGTAAACAATATCGACATGCGATAACTGTAACATGCGCTTAACTGTGTGTTGCCCCATAGATTTGCACATCGGAGGTAACGATGCAGACAAACTGGCCGTGACACTATTTTATCGCTTTTACAAATTATAGAAACGTAAGCTCAAGCTTATTTAACTTTTTGTATGTACGTACTCCTTCTTTATTCTGATACAGTCCGGGGCCTCAATCAACAAGTGCGAACCCTGGTTAGCTGTTTAGTTTCGCATACCAAGGGGTTTGAAGGCACTCTTCACCTGGGAGCGGCACCTTAGACGAAGTCGATCTGCCGGAACTGAGTTGTCTATACGCTCTAGAAGACTGTAGACGCCTGGGTAGACTCATATCGCGGTACAGCCTTTTCAGTTCGTGATCGTGAAACAATCAAAGCCAGCAGGACCAAGGTTAGGTTAGGTTAGGTTAGGTTAGGGTGATTGCAACTACTGTAGCAGTTGTGGCCCACTTAAATCCTGGTTGGATCCTTTGTGCTATCACTTCCCGGTGCTTTACACCGGCTCCTCTTTAATTCAAAGGGACTTCATTAAAAAAGGGAAAATAAACCTGGAGACTGCCTAATGATATTCTTGTGGCCTATTTTGCCGAATCGACTCCTGTGCTGATTTACAGCCAAAGATCCCAACCAAGATTTTTTCTTCGAAGAAACCAAGGAGTTCTTCATCTTTTTATGAGGTTGTCAATTCCACCATCCAATTCCAATTACATTGAAAGTCTCGGTGAGTTCGTTCCTGCTCTTGATGGAGCAGCGATAATTCTCTCTCTCTCTTCTAGACATCGTTTCTATGGACGCTGTCATATGTGGCTTTGGAACCGATGAATAGGTTGCGATCTGCATTTCGTGGGTTTTTTTCCGGGGTCTGCAGTAGTATGAATCCCACTTGTCGATGGTGGACTTCCCTAGCCTGACGCCACTCTGATACGGACCTATTAGGCTATTCACCAAAGGTTTTAGACGCTCACACACCGGCAAATCTTACATTCTTAAGAAGACTTACCCTCTATAGCCGGCGCAGTGATATGATTCTTCATTCTTTTGATCTGATCTGGTCGTTTTCTCTGTTTCAGGGGATTAGTAATGGTTCGGTAGGTGACATGCTGATGTATAATTAGAGTAGAAGACTATGTCTCTTAATAAATCAATGCTCCACGCCATTTGTACACATGTTTGGCTTTCGGGCTATTCCAAATTTGCTCTACCAGTCATCGTAAGATTAATTTTCTTGGTGATCCAAGTCGAATCATAATGATCCTAGGCCTAGTCCCGAGTACGTCACTATTCGTTAGCAAGTTTTCAGTAAATTAATAAATATATTTATAAATAAACTTTGACACTAATTTTTCAACTGTCAGGATGGCCGAGCGGTCTAAGGCGCCAGACTCAAGAGCAATCTTGCCTATAGATAAAGATAATGGGTGACTGAGCGTTCTGGTCCTCTCTGAGGGCGTGGGTTCGAATCCCACTTCTGACAAATGTTTTTTGTTTTTTTTATTTATCAACAAGATTCTCTGCTCAAAATCAGCTTGGGTATTCAAACCAATTATCATATTCATATACGAGAGTCGTATACGGATACAAGCTTCTATAGGCGGATAGCGATGGTCGCTTTATTTTTGTCCGTCCATGGGAGTGCATGGAACAACAATTCCTCATCCACGGTTGTGAGAAATGAACCGGACGGTCAGCAGGATTGTCCGCATAAGAGTGTGTCCGTAATGGGTACATTCCAACAAGCACCTGACTTACTCCGCTTCAAAGTCCATCAAAATCAGATCACAGTATTAAAATTCTAATATCTTTCATCAATACATTTAATATTTTAGAAGTGCATATAACAATGAATTTAAGATTGAATATACTTGAGTGTAATAATCTGTACATTCTGATAAAATATTAGTTAATACAAAAATAAATAAAGCAAATATTTTGGTAAAACTATAGTTGTATACATCAAATCTTAATGGTTTGAATTCTAACCATCTCTTTGAACACTACTCAATAAATTGTTAATGAATTACGTTGAGGTAGCTTTTTCGTGCAAAGAAATCACGGCCTGCAAAACGAGATTACTTATAGCCAGTTTAATTTTGGCTTGTTCCAGGTCTGGCAATGATTTTGTCATTTTCGACATGCTCATAAAGAACATATCACATCCATCCATCTGCGGCTGCTCGCCTAAGCATCTTCTTTTGTGACTCTGTCTGCCATCTGAGTCGTCGTCATTCGGGTAGTCTCTTTTGTTTGATCCGTTCTCTCTCATCGACATGGCCATTTCATCTTTACCAAGATTATATGTGAACGATGCCAATGGACTGGGATAATCTGGCATTTCTTCAAGTTCGTTTTTTACATTTTCACCAGACTCGGTTGTGATCTCTGGATTTATCAGTCTTTCAAATGTCTCCGATTCCGAATCAGAGTTTTCACTTGTTTTGTTGCCTTCCGATTTCGGATAGTCCACTGTTCGACGGTTTCTTTCTACAAATGGCCATAGGAATGACATATCCTTTTCATACTTCCACGGATGAATTACGATTCCACGTTCGTGTTCTTTACTTCGTCGCCTGTTGCTGGCATTCACAAAACATCTTCTCAATTTGTCCCACGTTGACTTTGCTTCTTCAGCTAGAAAATACACATTTGTTTTTTAATTGGTTTTTGTTTGGACTAAGTATACATGAATGAATTTGATAATAGATTCACTTGAAATATATTTTATTGGAATTGACATCCCCTTTTCCATTGTTTACATCAGAAACTTGCATCCATGCATAGAAATTACTAAGAAAAAGCTCATAATTATTTTTTGCAAAGCTTTTTCTCTCTCACAAGTCACTGGCGAAAGAGTCAACATATAAGTCTGCTCATTGCTGTCGCATAATATTTATTTCAGTGCAATGGATCGTTGCATGAAGAAAATTTGTTGCAGAGATACACTTCTGCTCGGCACACTTTTGGGCAACTACACTGTGGCACCAAGCAACTTACCTTCTGGTTTGATTCGAGCCGATGAGTGCAACTCCCGAAGTCTTCACATTTGACACATTTGAAAAAAAGTGCCATTCTTGTTGTGGAAATTCATCTAATTGCTACACAAACTATGGTTATCGGAGTAGGACTCTGTAAATGGCCTCCCCTAATGGACAAGAATTTGAGAGGTACAAGCGATATGTAGATTGTGAGAAAGAAAGAAATAGTGCGAGTCCTTCAGACATACTTGGAAATGGCAAGCCGTTTTATTTGCTGTTTTCATTTCTTAAATTGACTGAATTGCAGAATTTTCTGAAATGGAACGACCAAGACTCAGTTTGGTATTCACCCCCATTTGTGCTGAATTATTGATAGCGGCATTATTATTCTCCTGGCGGGGTGTCATCGAAAGCATCTTCATTGCCATTGTGCCGTATTTAGCTGCTTAAGCTGTTCAAAAAGTAAATGAAATGTTAAGGTCTAACATTTCTGCGTTATGGCAAAATACAATCGAATAAATATTAAGAACTAATATTTTCACCGCTTCTACCACTGACAATTGATGATCAATTTCTAACTCTCTAGTAGAGATAATCTCCAGAATACACTGTGCTGAGACGAGACGATTTATTGGAACAAAACAAAGAACACCGAATTAAAAGGAGTCGGTTAACAAAAGCACTAATTATTATCGTTCATATAACGTCCCCTCGATGACCACACAGTTGCATTGAACGCAACTCTCAAACATACCTCGTATTTTTGTACTTAAACTACAATTTCTTCATCAATATCGAGCATGATACACCATACATATGACTTTGCTTACCTTTGATGTTAAGCTCTTTTCCGATTTTTTCCCAAGTTCGTTGTCGCATTTCTGTGTCTCTATAATATGTAGAGTGTGCGTTGTATATTACATCGTTTTCTTTAACTTTTTGTATTAGCATTTTCTCCATGATGGACATACAGCAGAAATTTATTGACTCAAGGAAAAATTAATGGTTTATTTTGTATACAATAATAAATATTAATGAAATCAAACAAACAAACGTGTGAACACTGGGCACGGCTGACTCACGTAACTGTTTCATTTCACATGATAACATGCGAGATACTTAGTGGATGTGGTTGTATGTTTAGGTGATAGGGGGTGTTTGCGGTGTTGTAACACAATCGCATACATACTGGCATGACATGCTGCGTGGAGAGAGAATGCCCGTGAGTGCGGTATAAAATGGAACAGGTTGTGTGAGATGAGTGGAACTGTGTGGATGGAGGTAGATACGAGTCGATAAGGTAGTTTTCCTAAGGAATATATTACACTTTTTTGTGCAAAAAAATATAACATTTTTTTTAATTGTACGAACATTTTTTTGAGCTTATGAAGGTAATAAAATTGCCAAAAAAATAACATCGATAGTTATAATTGACAATATACATATACTTAGTTTCAATGAAAAATCAATCACATTTTGGTATATCTGAGGACATTTCACACAATTAAATTTCACAAATTATATTTGAAAATCTCATCTTCACTTTTTTTTGGAAGAGGTCTCTATATGGGTTCAGAAATGGTTTTGGTACACGAGAAGCATTGTTCGCATTTAACATGTTGGCTTAACGTAGCTTAAGGATGAAGAAAGACATTTTTGCATGTTTCGTAGATTATGAAAATGCCTTTGGCACGGTTCAATACAGCAAAATGGTAGAGATTCTCGACAGGAAGCATGTAGATACGAATGACAGAAGAGTTGTTGAAAATCCATATTAGGGGCAAAAAGCAACAATAGCAATAGAAGGAGAAGAGTCAGATCAAATTGCGATCCGAAGAGGAGTAAGGATGCATTTTATCACCTTTGCTATTCAACATGTACTCAGACGAAATTTTTAAAGAAGCAATAACGGAAAATTACTGGGGTATAAACGTAAATAGAATCAACGTAAACAACATAAGATACGCTGATGATGCCATCATAATAGCAAGCAACATTAATAAATTGAGATAAGCAACAATTACGGACTACGAATAAATAATAGAAAACAGAAGAAAACATCAACTGCAGAACTTCGAACTAAAAGTAATTCCTCCTGCAAACTATTTCATTATATTAAAAATTTATAACAGTGCATATTTCGGAGTCGATGTAACGAATTTTACATCTATCCACTATCTTTCCGCCCCGTCTATGTACATTTATTTGTATTCTATGTACGTTTATTTTTTTTCGATATAAACAGCTTAAAAATGATGTATCACGTCCTTTGAAGGTTAGTTGGACGGTAGAAGTGACTTACTGGAAAGACCAATCCCACTTAGACTAGGATAGACTCTTCTTGTCCTACTACGGGGATAATATCCTCCTCTTAATATAAATTATTAAAGCGATTACGATGACTGATATTGCCTAGCAATCCTATTGAGTTGAATAACTTGGGGTGTGTTAAAACAGACACTAGTACTGCCATCTATTGTACCACCTTCTTTTGGTCTATGACTTAAGCTCTGCCTTAAGAAATTTTGACAACTCCTCTAGATGGGATTTTTTTTTTTTTGAAGATGTAGTCTTTCCTTGTTATGGATGTTCTATTTGTCATTCACTTGCATCTTTCTCGGCAAGTCGTGGACTGTCGATTAGTATATGGTAGTTTCTTTCGCAAGGCCATAGTGCTTACAGAGTTCTGTACTGGTAGGCCCATTTTATAAATTTTGTTTTTTTTCATTATTATTGTTGAGGGTCTATTCCAGCGTGACCTTTAGATCTAGTGTTCCCCCCTTTCTTAAGAGTTTCCTGAGTCCTGTTGCGAGAAGGGGGAAGAGATTTATTCTAGAGCATTTTCTCTAAGCCAGTTTCCTTTAGGAATCTTTGAATGAGATGGTTCAGTGACTTCAATTCTTCCTCTGATAATAGGAGGTTTTCCGATATTTGTGGAGTAATGTGTCACAAAATCCTAGTACATGTTCTGGAATTTCATTAGAGCTTCTTCTGATACTCCAATTTTACCTTAGATGCTCCCTGAGTCTGCAGTGTCCTGTTAGGATACGGATGTTGTTCTTGCTCATCTCGATACATGCCTCAAACCTCAAATATTGTCCCAAGAGTTTCTTAGTTTGCTTCATACCATGAGTTCCTTCTTTCTGATTGGTTATTGTAAGTGATTACCCGATTAAGCTGCATCTGGGTAGAAGTAGCGCAATTGTGCGCCATTTTGATACCACACCTCCTAGACCTGGTTTGTTTGGATTACCTAAATCCAACCTGTGGAGTTTATAAATTTGATTATGTTCGATATACTTTGACTAGCGATCTTGGAGAGGTCACTAATGAAAAGTTTACTGAAACACGATATATCTTTCTTTGGTTAAAGCCGGCAAGACGCAGAGAAAGTAAGACAGACTTTTCTCTCACTGGGTGTCGGGTCGAGGCAACTCCGACAGTGTGCGTCTTTCCGAGTGTAGCAGCGTTGATGCCTTTGGGAGCGGAGCGATTTCTAAGGAGATCAACAGTACTTCTTTGGCCATGTTTTTCGAGAGAATTTGTAGATTTGTCCTTCTTTCTAGTTCCCTGAATTCTTCTGTGAGCACATGGTCCGATGCACCTTTTCTAGCTAGGGAGTCGGTCATTTTATTGCCTTCTATATGGCCAGGTCCTGTTCCACTCTTCAAGCTTCTATAGGCATTCCCACACAGGATTGGATTTGGTGATGTAGGAGCGGCACGGCACGACTGTCCGACATTATTGCTATGTCGCAGTTGGTATAGTTCCTGTCAAGATTGATTTGAACGCATCTGTCTATAGCATAGACTTCTGCTTGAACGATGCTGGTGTGTTTGCCCATGTAGTTATTACATGCTCCGATATTACATGACATAAGTCAGTTTGGTTAATTTTAAAAGCTTATTTGGCTCGTTTGGGATTGCAGTTTTGTTCCATGAACTTTACTGAGTGTTCAATACCCTCTTGGCTATTCATTTGTTTAATGATCCATTTCCAATGCTTGCTTAGTAACTTAGTCTCTTCTCTATAACGAAGGAGTCTTCCTCTCCTGCTTCAACAAGGACACTTGGGATTCGAAGACCCTCTTAGCAGGAGCATTGTTGTCCATTCACTCGATATGACCGAAGTAGTGCAGACGACGACAAGAGATGAATGTTGATTAATCACGACCATGAGATTGAGATTTCACTGATTTTATTGTTTATTTAATACAACAGCCATAAAATCCATCATCGCGCTCTTGAGTTTACTCATTGATGTAGCACGTGCACATGAAGGCAAAACTTTAATTAATGTGATTATAAAAAAAGGTCCGAGAGGGGTTACATAGATTCATATGTACAACTATATCGTATTGCACCAACAACTTAAACGCTGCATTCGTCAGTCGCCGTGTGCAGGGGATGAAGCAAATTACCAAAAGGGAGTAGAGTACGTTAAAGCATAAGAATCATGTACTGATGCCAAACTACCACCATTCAGTCATTCATTTCAGGAAACATGGGTGATGTATTGTATTTTGGCAGGGGTTATTCTACTCTCCCACAAACAATTTGTTATGAAAATAAGTTGCAATTTGCCGCATGCGCCTTTGGAACTGTTGATTGACAAAGATTTTCGTCTGCTTTTCCTCTCTAAATAATAAACTCTCCTACAGTTGTGCACAACATCAATTTAGTTCAGTTCACATCCTTTGAGACAACGTTTATCCTTCAGTTTCGGGTTTGGCGCGGTTGAATCTCCTACTTTCAGTAATGTACATTGTTTTCTTTTCTATCTGTCAACTATTTGAGTTTTGATTGACGATTTACGAGATTTAATTTGGTTGTTTTTGTGAACATTTCCGTGATATTTGCGTGCTAAGAACACACAGAGGAAATGGCCGAAGAGAGTGGTAAAGCGGAAGAAGGAGGTGAAAAGAAAATATTGCATACATATCCGCTAGTTAAGGTAAGCATGTGAATGCGAATTTGTGCAAATGGAACGGTCATCGTATGTTTTTTGTTCGTCCCCCGTCCACAGCACTCGGATATGGTGGAGGAAATGCGAAATGAAACTATTGAGCTGACTTCTACCGCTTGCGAGAAGTATGCATCTAATTATGAGGTAATGGAAACCATAGAACGTGGACATGAGATTGAAGTAAATGATTATTGTTTATGTTCTTTTTTTGTTGGCTAGAGCGCAGCGAGAGTTATCAAGGAAACGATGGACAAGAAATTTGGCACCTACTGGCATGTGGTTGTAGGGGAAGGCTTTGGATTTGAAGTATCCTACGAAACCAAAAATATTTTGTATTTATTTTTCGGTGGCAATCTAGCAATAGTTGTGTGGAAATGTTCATGAGAATTGTGTACAGTTCCCATTAGATCGATATGTTTGAATAAAGGCACCTTACACATTAGTTTTCTCTAACGACAACCAAATTATGAAATCAGGTCATGTTATGGAATCGTAAACAATGGCGATGAACTGATTTTCAAATATTGTTTGATCGATAAGTGAATAGTGTTTCGAATATGCTCTCTCACTAGGGATAGTTATAACTAAATAATAGTGTGAATAATTATGAAGATAAACTATTTTTATACGCAATTGGTTGAGCAATTAAAACACGATTTTTTTAAATACACAATATCAAATGTTTTAAATTGTTAAAGATGAATCCTCTATCCTCATCTTGGCTCATCTTTTGGTGGCCTTATTCGTTGTCACTGTTTTCCTGGTATTAGAGTTCCTGCAACATATCTATATATTGCGAAAAGTGCTCAAAAGCGAATCAATAAGTTCTTCCCCGGGATGAATAAAATAACAACCCTTATTAGAAGAAGTCATCATCAATCGAATGGACAAGAAACATAAAATCTGTTAGTCATCTCTGCATCCCAACCCTCAACAGTCATCACTTGCATATGGATTTTGTTTTTGTCAAACTTTCCTAAGGGAGTGTATAGCAAATGAAATTCAAATACATAGAGACGCAACACATGTTTATTCTCGCCATCCGTTCTTCCACCGGATGCTTTAATTTTTATTTAATTGCACATGGACTCACCGTTTGTGCACAAATACAATATATATATGTATATCTATCATATTAAGAATAATGTTTGTACTTCGAGGTTTGTAGTTTTGTTCTCATTTTGTTCTCAATCCCACATCTCTTCTTCTTCCGGTTCTTGTATGTGAACAGGGTTGCGGATATATTCCCCATCCTTCTCGATATCAAATTCATCTTCATAAGTCTCGTCGTAAATATCGCAACTACGATCTGAATCGGAGCAATCACATTCCTTCTCGACTGAGACATCTTCTGGCAGGACTACACACTCATCTTCAATCACATAACCCTTGGCAATTAACAAATCTCGTACTTCACCGATTGTGGCCGATACTTCGGATATACTTTCTGTAATCTCTGCCAATGGGACTCTAACTGTGTACAGGTCTGGATTTTTACTGAATTCTCTTAGCCTAAACGAATTTATAAAATACTGCGCATCATCGTACATTTTTTGTTCATCAGTGCGTGTATCAATTCGAAACGGGTAGTCGACCGAGTACATTTCTTCGTACGGTTCTTCATAGAGCGAGTCAACGTCGTAATCTACAATTTCTGTTGCTAATGGAAGATTGAGGATGTCTTTTCGTACGAAAAGACTGAATTGCGAGACTGGACCTAACTCGGGTCTATTGTCAGGATCACTTCCAACGCCGAAAAATGTAACAACGTAGTTCGGGAAACGCTCGCAGATGTTCATAGCCCTATAACAACAAAAAAATAAGGAATTAGAAATATCAAAGAAGGATTCAAATGAAAGCGCTCCTTACCAGTCTTTAAATTGTTGCTGCGACCATTCGAATTTGTGATCATAGTGTCGAAAACCATTTGGCAGTGGCTTAAATAGGACGTTGAAATCTGAGTTGGGTGTCGAGAACATTGCTATTTTTGGTTGTATAAGTCCGAATATGTTGTATGGCACGTTTTCCAGAACTTCGGGATACAGATGTTCAATGCTGAGGGAAAATGGATCATTCGTAAAAATTTAACTGAAAGAGGTTATTTATGTACACACATTTCTATGCCTATGACAGCATCGGTATTTCGAAGACGGTGAGAGTATGTGTCGATACTTCCTTTGAGCAACTCAATTCGCAAGGGAAGGGGGCGACGGGCCAAAAAATCAGCCACCAAAGGATCTATGAATTTTTTATGTGACATAACTGTGTATTCGTCAACATCAACCTGAAAAGAATTTTCATAATATGTTTTTACTTATTAGATAATATGAATGGTAGAAATAGAAACCGAAGCATTTGAGGACGTCTTCTTAAAACAACTCATCGACAAGACATTCAGATATCCTGAAGACTGGCAAATGAAAGGTTTAGTTCTCTGTCTCTCTGACCACCTGTGAGACCACGCGGTGAAGTGAAAAAAAAAATCGACAAACTCCTACAATGCGATAGTCGGAGCGCTAACTGACCAACAATAATCATCTGAAGTACCGAGGAAACAAGATATAACTTACAACTTACAGTGGTGACGAAGAAGAAAAAGAGAATACTCCTCACTGAGATACACGGAACACGGGAAGAGCATTCTACCAGAACCTCCAAGAACTAACAAAAATGCCACTAACCTCTATTTTTAGGTTCATTAGGATTTTGCGATAACTGAATCCGGTAATCACTTGAGTCTCAAGTTTGATCTGAGACAAGTGTCTCCTGATCAACGCTCGCTCCTGTAGTTTAGTGCATCTGATTTCACATACTAATACCAAGGAAAGACCTACAAAATTATTCCAAAACAATGTGAGTAAAACTGTTCGTTTAGAATTCTACGTCGGATAAATGGACCCAACCACGAATAAGGCGAATGAAGGAGATGACAACCGCGAACTGTACCAGGATGTGGATGTAGTCCGAAAGGCAAAAATCCGTCGACTACACTGACTCGGCCACACCGAGCGCATGGACAACAGCGCTCCAGCAAAGTGGTTTTTCGAATCTGAGCTTCTTGGTTCGAGAAGGAGATGAAGACCGAACCTCCGGTATAAGGACCAAGTAATAGCGGATGCAAGGCAGCTTTGTCTTCATGACTGGAGGCAGTGTGCACAGGACCGTAAAGGATATCTCAGACTCGGACCCTTCATGGGTCGTAAACCTAATAAGTGAGTAAAGTGTTCATTGTCTTGCATTCCGGTAACTTTTTCCAAGCTGTATTCGAAAGCAGCCATAATACCAAAACAGCAACGTCCTCAAATTTTCTAGAATAAATTTTGTCGGTGATTTCATTGACTTCACATAAAATTGATTAAGAGGATTTAGACAAATTCCCTAAGACAGAACTTGGTTCATACAAACCTTACTCATCTCAGTCATGTTTCATGGCGTAGAGACATAGATTACACAAAAGTAGATGATGGTTTCTGTAGACAGAAACTATAGTAAGTAAGTTGAAGTGGCCTATAGAATGCACCAAGATTTAACGCCGTACTTCGTCCATTGGATTACTTGGGTATGCCACATAAATCACCGGTGGGAAACCATTCGGAGCCGAGACGAAAGATTAGTAAGTGTGTGGATAGTTTCGACTTAAATCATTTGACAATGGAAATCGTTGAGGGAGGAACGCTTTACATTATTGTGCAGATTGGATAACGACACGGGTGTCAACGGAACCAATCTCGAAGGCCATAGCTCCGTCCCGAAGAATAATCGACTACGCAGTTGCTTAAGATAATAAAATGCTGTTCGAAATTGGAGACAGACAAAGAAGTCCTCTGTTGACTGGACCAGATATAATGGAAGTTACATACCTTCTTCGAGTCCATTGCGAAATAAAACATATAAAAGTTTATTTCAACAAGATTTTTATTTTTTTCTTTTTTCCAAAATATTTAATTTCCTAAAAAAAACTACACGTTATCTAACAAGTGTATTCTACACACCTACATACATATACTATGTATATTTACATGAATTCAATCATAAATATAAAATAAATTAAAATGTTTCGTTCACACAACAAATCGAATAATTTTCTTATTTTTTATTTTCCTTACAATCACTGTGTCAGCACTTGCATCTGATTTTCCAATTTTCTCAGGTAGTCCAAGGTCTTTTTGTAGACGAACGATCGGATCATGACTTTCGTCTCAGCCGATATTTCGTTTTTTGGTTGGAAGTTGTAAATTGTCCTGAAGCACTGGACATAGCCAAAACGAATTGTGCGCAGCACGGCGCTGAGAGCTGCTTCTTGCACAGCTTGTCGGTCCGTTGCGTTCAGGAATCGACTGAACAGGTTGATATATGTGGTGATATCAGTCTCGACTGGAAATGGTTTGATTACATATGAAATGCATTCTAAAACGCATGCAATTCTTTGGTCATTCTCTGGGGTTGCACTTATGGTCTGATAGTATTCGTTGGCTAGGGGAAGGAGTCGCTCTGCCAAAATTGTCTTCTCGATGTCCTTTTGGTCCATGCGTTTGCAAATGATTGCGAACGAATACGATACGTTTTTGAAGCGTCCTGCGCGAAGTTTTGCTACTAAATTGTCAATGACATCTTCCCGCGATGGCTTTAAGCACTCATAGTTGTAGAAGTTGCGAAGCTTATGGAACATCTGTTTAGCTTTTAAGTCCGATTTCTCCGTGTCATAGTATGTGCTCATTAGCAGGCATTGAATTGTGCTGATTAAAGCATCGGAACGGTCGTAGTTTGGATCGTCTCGGTGCGGTAGCACTGACGGGTACACGCATAGCGTCTCGTAGATCATTGGGATTGCTTTCTTGGTGTAGAAGAACAGGCACTTGCATATGAATAGTCGGGCTGGGTTGGACGGCGAGTCGACGTCTGCGATGGCAGCTAGATAGAATTGCGTTAGATTAAGTGTCATGTCCAACGTGACGAAGTCCTTTGTGAATGAGAATATTGATTTTTCGATGTTCATCAGAAGTGCTGTCCGCAGGTTTGGAAGCTGCGCATAAAGCGGATCAAGGAGTGATATGACTTTGCGTAGCACTTGGCTGAGATACAGTTCCGGGACAGGTGCGGGGCATTCAGTTTCTGGACGAGGTGCTGTTTTCACAACCGTGATGAGACCGTGTGCGAGTAACTGCTCGCAGTTCGTGATGCAGCAAATTGTTTCAACCACACGCATGATGTCTTCACCTTCGCAAGTTGCTTTCGCAAAACTGGTCAAAGCCATCTGGAGTTGCTTGATGATATCCTTGTCATGCTCCTTGCGGGAATTCATAACCTTTTTGTGATATCCGTGATTGTAGTTGGCTATGATTTGCGAAAGTAGAGAATGGGTTTTGGCGTACTTATTGATTTTTTCTGTGACCTGCAGAGGAACGTGCTCTGCTTCAGGCTCTCGATCGCCAGGTGGTGGTGATCTCGGAGGATCGTCGTAATTGAACGATGTTGTTGGCTCAAGCGGCATAGTTTCCGCAGGTGGGTGGTATATTTTGATTTCATCTGGAAACGAATTAGCTTCAACAGGTACCTGAGTTGCAATGGCTTCGTCTTCTAAGTCCATAACTAGATCACTGGCTGCATCTTCCTCGCTGTCGGACATCTCAATCTGGGTTTGTAGATCAATTCGATTTCTCTCAGCGTTCACGGCATCCTCCTGCACTCGTGGTTCTTCACTGAAGCCATCTAAGAAACCCAATCGACATTCACTGGTCGTTGCTTCCTCAGGATCGGTTTGTATCGGTGTAGGGAGTGCCTTTGCTTCTATCGCATACTCACTAACACTCTTCGGTTCAGTCTTTTTTCTGGTATACTTTCCAAGTTCAATGGCGGGAATTTTCAGTGACGAGTACTTTATTGCTTCTTGAATGGAATTCTTTGCCTTTAATCTTTCTGAGCGTTTCACAGCTGTCCCCGCAGAGCACCCCTTCCTTTTTCTGGTCTTTTCTTTCTCGGGAGCGGTGACTCCAGCAACATTGATTTCTTCACAAAATGTATCCTCCCCGTCGCTACTATCGCAGGGCGGTATGGCTGAGACCGGACGTTCGGGAGTAGCAAATTCGTCACAGATTTGGTG
Organism: Eristalis intricaria; assembly: GCA_964034865.1. NCBI lineage: Eukaryota > Metazoa > Arthropoda > Insecta > Diptera > Syrphidae > Eristalis > Eristalis intricaria. The sequence continues at coordinate 29,415,008 of OZ035877.1, forward strand.
AAAGATTTCGTGAAATCTATCATTACTCTCGTCAAGGAATAGATTTTCAATTGAATTTCTTGAATTACACGTTTGGCTAGAATAGGACACAGGAATTGCCCATTTTGATTCAGACTTCGGGGACGTGCTCTGCTGATTTTGATCGGATGAGTCATCCGAAGTGAAAGCTTCAGGTTCACAGCCTGAACTACTTTGACTGCTCAGTTCAGGTAACGAAGAAGTGCAGGGAGTATTGGACTCCCTCTCATTTTCTTTTGAAGGCACAGAAATCACTAAACTCTTTTCAGGTAATTCGTTGATGAGACTATTGCTTTTTGCCCTCTGAACAGACACAAGTGGCAACATTTTAAGCTCTGGAATTTGTGGAAGTGGATTAGTTTTGGTATTTTCTACTCCATTCTGAATCGCTTTTTCCTTTTCATTCTCCACAGAATGTATCAATGACTGCATAAGCGCAGGTGGCTTCTTCGATGACACATCTATCACAGATATAACTTCACATTGCGGTGGAACACGTTGTTGCGTAATCGGTGGTGTTTCGGTAGGTTTAGCACTCACATTATCACCTTCTGGTGACGTTTTTCGCATTTGACCAATCTCCTCTCTAAAGATGATGTTCAGATCAGGGTTCAACTCAGATTGTGTGTCGTTTGATATTGTTCCATATGAGTTTTTATTTTCAAACGAGGAACCATCGCTCGGTTTACACACTTCAGGTCTCGTGGTTTTTGCCTGATGCGATGTGCTTAGACCAAAGCTTTGTGTCATCATCGGCACAGAGAAGTTGAAGCTGTCATCCATCAACGTGGCACATGGAGACTGTGAGCAACTCGTAACAAATTTCACACTATTCTGCCCTTCTTCCTCATAATTATCAAAAGCCGACTCCGAACAGATTCGCACTTTATTGAATCTGTTCATTGCCTTCGATTCTGATCGCCTTCTCTTGGCTCTTTTCTTTGAAATTTTACATGCAACACTACTATTCTCCACGGGCCACTGTTGGACTGCTTTCAGTTCTATGTACATTCGAGTGTCCAAGGAGTTTGCATGCTTTCGTTTCTTTGGCATGAATGGCTTACAAAAGACATCCGAATCAGATTTTTCTTCGGTCACTTCATCGTTCCGCGTTAACTCTGCTGCTGGTGGAGTGCCATTTGGAATCACCTCACTAGGCGGAAGTTCATCGTCGGATGGTCCAAAGAGTTCCCTCCCTAAATTTGTGTCGACTGGTGGTAAGTTTGCCAGACTGTCCAGAGACAAAGAGAGATAACCTTCAGATCGACCTCCATTGCCACTAGTAGTTCCATTCAGCATCTCTGAAAAATTCGACTCATTGATCTGCGTGGCCACTGTACACGAAGTCACAATTTGGCTTCTCGAGTTCCCTAAGGGTGGGCACTCAAGTTGCGACTGTTTCACTTTACCCTCTCTGCACGATTTACATTTCTTATTCGATTTTTTGTTGCCACTTTTAGACATTTTCTTAATCTGTGAGCCTTGCGTGTGCAGTAATTGTTCCCCAAATTGCGAAGGGTCGGCTGCAGAAGTGCCTCTATTAAACATTCGATTGAGTATAATTTTTTGTATTTCTACTGGTTCGCTGGGGTTCACAGGATTCGCGATTCCTATCCCTGCATTAGGGGGATTCGATATCTTTGCACAGGAAACTTCGTTCCCGAATCGCTGTTCCTGTATTGTGGGATTTTCTAGTTCTGCAATCGGACTCGTTGCTGTGCTTCTTGTTGTACCTATGAAACCTAAAGGAGGGAATGCATTAAAATCAATATCTCCCTCAAAGTGGTCATTTGCTGATGTTTTCTCACCTCGTGGACTGCTACTATTTCGGCAAGGATCTTCAAAGTAGCCCCTCGCAAAATTTGAACCCCCGCCATTATTTCTCGATTGGTCATCATTAGTGCCTGCATTTCTCATCCTGTCATTTATTCCATTCAAGTTCATGGAAGTGTTAAATGTATTCACATTCTGCAGAAGACTGAAGAAAGTGTGCCCAAGTAAATTCCACAGCTCGGTAATGTTGTTCGGCACCGTTGAGGAATTCCCACCGAGTTCTACAAATGAATTCATCGTCGGTACACTCATGAATGGAACTTCGTTCTTCACCCGCTCGAACATGTTCCGTGAAGGTGGCCGAGAGTCCGCTGACTTTATGTTGACTGGCGTAACATAATCGATAGCTTTTCGAACATTTTTCAACCCAGTGTTTGTACCAACTGTTTTCATTACGGGTCGTTCAGCTAGAGGGACTTCTTCTTCTGCCAAAGGGCTCAGAGGCATAATGTCGTAGATCATTTCACTGAAAATATCCTCAACCAATTTTGTGCTCTCGTCGGGGAAATTCGTACCGACGCTGTGAGTTTTGATGAACCCTGAGGTGCTCGTACTTCGAGTTGTCGTTGAGGATATGTATTGTGTTCCTTGGTTTCTCATTTCCTTTCTTGCGTTTTGATTTTCAGTGTTAGTGCCTCTTGTTGTTGTGTACCATGTGTGTTGCGTTCCTTGTGAAACCATTTTCTTCTGGATAACCTCAATGTCTGTGAATGTACATTTCGAAACCATTTCTGGAGAATATTGTGTTCCCTGATCGCATTTCTCGGGCTTATTTTCCAAGGGTGGCTTTTTCTTCCTTTTAAAAGGCGCTAATGCGACCAATTTTTTCAATTCCATATATTCTTGAATTTGCTGAAGTTTCTGCTTCTCTTTGTGGTTTAGTTGCTTATCTTCATCTAAACACAGTGCTAACCGGTGGTACCTCAAAGTCAGCTCATTGTATGATATCGGTCCCTTTTCTGTGGACTGCTCAATTTTAGATGTTAATTGTTCAAAGTGAAACGTTTTGTTTGCTAGTTGCACCTCAGCTAGTTCGCATTTTTCTTTGAACTCTTGTAATAATTGTGCATGCTTTGCCTTCTCCGTTTTCTCCACTTCATATAGGCTCCGTATTGACTTTGCGGATTCGCTGAGATCTTGCATCTGCTTCCGGACTTTGGCATGTTCCTCTTTTTCAATTTTCAATTGCAAAACTAAATCATTGACAGATGCAATCTTACTGGCAAGTGTTTCAACATCCAAAACTTGTGGATTTGCATTTTGTGGATAACTTGTGGAGACTGTTGCATTTGGTTTCATATTCGATGTGGAGGTATCAAGAAAATCAAAACTTAAATCAAAATTGAATTGTTCTTCCATGATGATGGGGGCAATATAAAATGTAAACTTTCAGCCGGTGGTTTAGATCGTAGTTCAGAACTTTATTTATTAACGTTGCATTTAATTGAATTTGACATGGTTTAATGTTTTTTTTTAATGTTTATTTATTTGTTACTCCCGAGCACAGTCACAGAAAATTCTAAAAAATAACTATATCACAATTAACCAACAATACGTTTACCGAATGCTGTGCCGCCGCGAGGTTATGACAGATGATTTAATAAAAAATGTAACATAAAGGCGTAACCACAGGAAATGTGCGATGGGTACATTCAGCAATGCTAAAGTGCAGCGAATACCAATCTATAGGAAAATATTGTTCATACACAATTTGTTTGGAAAATAATAACTTTCGCAACGAGATTTTCTCTCAATTTAATATATTTTAATTCGTATGAAATGTTACTTAAATATCTACCTATCTATACCGGAAATCCCAAAATTTAAGGATCTGTGGGCGGTCGGCAGTGCAGTTTAATATATAATTTATTAAAGACACGAACCATTTACTTTCTTATATACAAAGTATATAAGAATCGTGCACGTGCTGTCAACTTGCCGGTTGGGAATTAGCACTGTGTTGTCGGTGTGAACATGGATGTGTGTACACCTACTATCTACACGCTGGTTATACAAAAAAAAACATGAAAATATGCTGACAGCAGGAGGTACTTGGGGGTGAAATCTTTGTTATGTACCTGTAAACAGTTTAAAACCACCCCCGCTGTCATTGTTAGTCGTTAAACTTAAATTCTATAGAACTACATTAACTGTTGATACCACGAATTATATTAGAATATTTTAAACTTACCCCAATGATGTGCTCTAGGCCTGGCTGTCTCCTCAATCGAGATTCTAATTTCAATTCAGAACACCCAAAATCTACAACCTTATAGGCCAACAACGATTAGAACATTTCAGATTGGCATCTAACAATATTTAAGACCTTACCTTCTTTATTTTGGAATCAAATAAATGATGTTCAAGGATATCCGAGACGGCCAAATACCGCTGAATATATATCGCTGTTTTGAACTTAATTTCTCCTTCGTCATTGAAATATGAATTACAGAAGGAGTGTTGTGGCAATTCAAACTCGAACATATTCAATTAATATATATTAACTGTGTAACTGTGAAAATGAGGTCTTCAAAATAAATGAATTAGATGGAATATCTGAATTGTATCTTATTGCAAACTATATACAAATTGCATATGTCAGCTGTCGTTTGTAAACAAAACATGAAGTCTTATTACTGAAGGTGGACACACATTTGTGTTTCGTTCAAAATATTAATTGAGAAATAAATTTATGAATTTTTTCCGACAAGAAGTAGGACGTCTTTGGTTTTTTGTAAATCTGAGCACCTTAACAATAATATATTGTCACAATTTTTTACGCTACTGATACGATACAAATAATTTTTTACTAACAAGATTTAACCACACTTATAGTTCGATTGATGATTGTAGTTGTGGTATGTAATACACATAGTTTTAAGCAGTATGTCAGATAATTAACTCCTGCTGCATAACGACAGTATAACTATGGAAAAACAATAATTTACTACACTTGTCGAATAACTAAATAGAGCGTAATTAGCCACGTTCAGACTCAACAATTTGTCGTGACGATTTGTTTGGATCGTTACAACAAAACGGCAGACTTTTTTAGCGGTAGACAAAGCATTTTGACTTTTCACCTTGATTGATGTCAAGCAAAATTGTCACGACAAATTGTTGTGTCTGCACGCCAATCGCTCCAACCAGTTATTTCAACTAAACAATAAAAGTTCATGACTCTTTTCAACAAACGAACAAATCTTCGAACAAATCGAACATTATCAAAAAAATATGAACGAACTTAACGAAGAACTGTCATCAAGTTGTCTCGCCATCTGCACACTGCACCCCCCACTATAATAGGTTAACAGAAAACCCAACCGTGAAAGGTTGGAGCACTTCAGTTTTCGAAGAATTTTCCTTTGAATAACAACGTGTTATATATTATATACATTTATCAACGCACATACGGCAGTGCCTAATTATCTACAAATAGATAAATACATTTACTAAACGATAAAATGTCTGTAAAATTATATTCACTCGCGGATGTGGCCAAACACAATTCCAACAAAGATACCTGGTTAATCATCCACAATAATATCTACGATGTAACATCCTTCCTGAATGAGGTGAGACAGCAGAAATCATCATCATAAAAGTCTTAAGTTTTACAAATAATCACCGCCAGTCATTAAAGTGATCATATTCTTATCTCAAAATGAGAGAAAAATAATTGAGTACATAATTGCGTCTTATTTAAGGTAGAATGATCAACAGTGATAATCAAATACTTCCAACACATGAAAAATACATATGTGGACTCCAACTAGTTGTTACTGTAACCTTTGATTAGTATAAGCTGGCTTAGCATTGTCGAGAATTTTCTAATGAACTTGCGTGTATAATTTGTTAAATCATTGTTAGCTGTTTGTCTCCACTACAATACACCGTCCATCAATATACTAGCTTCATAGTTTGCGTGTCTATCGCTGAACTTTGCCCACACAGTTCGGTGCTGTTTTTTTTCCTTCTCTTTTCGGATTAGGTTTTTTTGTTTTTCTTCAAGCTTCAGCTTCCAAAGTATGAAGTTCATGATTTCAAAAATGACCATTGAACTCTTTTTTACTGTGTTTGAAAATGAAGAGAAAAAAAATTGACTAAAAAGGAGGTCAGCTAAATGCATGTGCGTTTCATAGGAATATTGACCTTTTTGAGAGACCTACGATCAAACGGTTTTGGAATGTATTTAGTACATGGCCTGGTTGCGGTCTGTTGCACAATATATTCATAATATTTCGCTACTATTTGAAAACTTTTCATTTCAATTTAATTGATTATTCATGTCGAGAGACTTTGGGACTTTCGTCTTGTTATTTAGGGCAATGGACATTTACATAATCTAATCTTGTTAAAGTTTACGAGCTGGAATTAATTTTCACCCGGTTTAGTGTAATTGCTGCAGATGCTTGTGATAATTTGTATTGTAGTGCGTAATATGTATGTATTATGAAGTATACTCTGTATTATAGTATACAGAAGATTAATTTATCTAGGTGAATACTTGATACCTTGAATGCCAGTAGATCATGATGAGCGATTTTGATTTTTGCCAGAATTCTCTGTAAGATGATCATTTTACAGCCCCGAGTGGAGCAAGTCCAAATAGACAAGGATTATGTTACACTCGTTATGTAGGTATACGAAAACAGTTCTCGTTTTTGCGGTTATAAATTATATGATTATGAATGCGAGAACTTTAAATATTGAGCCTGCAAAGTCAAGGTTAACAAAATCCTCCACTTGGTTGCTAAAGCCAAGTTAGCCTCCCGTGTTAATCAGATTGACAAATAGCTGCTGCCCATATAATTTGTTCGACCAGATTTCGAATAACTTAATTCGCTTCTTTTTTGTTTGCGAACTCCGTTATAAATTCCTTCTATTCAATTTGCTGAATGCTACTTCCTCGATGTCGATCGAAAATATGATTGCGCTTTCAAACAACGTTTAATTAAGAGCTATCTTCGTCGCGAATTACTCATATCATGATGTGTGTATGTTTTGATATGCGTAACCACTTTTTGCATCATTTACATACTCGTAGTCATCTTTAAATGTTGTGTACAGATTAGATTGCATTTGAATTGTAGTCGGACTTGAATGTTTGTTCGCTCACCAAACCGCGAAGTATATTATCATGCATCATATTTTTAATATCTTTATCTCGCTGCTATTTTATCTTGAGTGTATTCAAAAGTTTCCCTTCACGGTTGATAAGATAAACCATTTCAACAAGTCGAGATTAACTAAAACTATTCCTCATCATTTTTTTGGTGATTGTTTTTTTTTCTGTTAACGATGACATTGAAAATTAATAATTTACTTCGTAAAAATTCACACATGCTTTCCAGTATTGATTATTCGGTGCACATTAATATTAAACACGTTTTTCGGTGTATCTTTACTTCATTACGAAGTGAAGAGGAAAGGCCTTTAATTGCAACCGCACGAGCTGAATTCCAATAAGTTACACATATTTCCGGATTTATTAATACAACACAATTTGTTGAGCTACTGATGTCGTGAGGTGGTAGTTAAGGTGTCACCGGTTGTTCACGGTTACAAATTATCTTTCGACTTCGGTCACTGAAACGGTTTCGGTGATAGGATCAATATTATGAAAGATTATTCCTTTAGACATTGCTTTCAGTAACTGTTTACAATGATAAGGTGTGCCCTTTGGGCGCTTTCCGAACAAATGTCACCTAGTTTTACGAACCTGAGCAGAATGTTAACGCATGCAAACACGTGTGCTTTTGTACTTAATTATTCGAACAGCAATTGTGTGTCGAATGCATCAACGCAATTATTGTGTAAGCTATGATTTGGCATTGAAATTAAGGAGGCATGGGGCGATTTAGAATAGAATTTGTCTTGTTTGCTAAAAAGTTTTACACGTGTCACCACTTACGAATGTATTGAATTCAAGCTTTCTTTCGCATTTCAAGTTTTCTAAAACAAATTCAGGGAAAGTTTAGAGTTAAGTTTAGTCTCGAGACCACTCGCTTCATCCTTCATTCATTCAGGTAATTTTGAATTGAGTTGAAAAACTTGGGGTGTGTCATACAGACACTAGTACTGCGACCATAAGGATCTCTTGTACTCGGGCAAGGCTTCTGCAGTTCGATTAGTAGTTGTTCCAACAATTCACTTGTGTGAGTATGAATATCCATTGATTCATAGACAGATTACCAGTAAATCAAATAAAATTCAACTAGGAACTTGATAAATAGCCTGAGCCAAGTTGTAGCTGTATTTAATCATTTCACTCATTTATGACACCAAATAAATACCGTCAAATAATCGGTGTTCCTGTGTTGTTGGTGTTGTGTGCAGGCAATGGTCTTGATTTGACGTATTGAATAAAATGATTATTTGGCAGCAACCTCACAAAATATCTTGTGTTCTTGGTCATAATAACTCGTTTTAGATAATACGGCGAGGCGAGCACAATTAAATCACGTAGCCAGTCGGAGAGTTATTTTGCATACGACTGGCTTATCCTATGTTTGTGTTTATGGACCAATGACGTTTACTTTAATTGGCTATTACATTCAAAGTCTCGGTTCAATTATTGCATGAAACCTTGCCCAGTATCAATGTACATGCACGCTGTAATTTGTTTTGAAAAAAAAATTGTAGGTTTTACACACTATTCAAGAAATACACAGTGATACGTTGTTTTTTTTTTTTTTGCTTGTTTGCTTGTGTGTTTTGCGAGCTTATTCAAACTGATTAACAATGTCGCTGGATAATGACAACATGTGTGCTAAAAAAGAAGATCCAATTTGCAGGTATAAAATATGTGAACTGGTATCAAAGATTAAATCACGCAGCGTTGAAGTGCGAGTCAAGGTATTAAATTCTGGATAACAGATGTCTGTACATCTTGACATTGCAAATGTGACGTCTTCTTGGCTGACAGCTATTCCAGTTGCAAGTGGTGTGGAGTGGTTTTTATGATTTTATGGTATATTAACATTTCGAATGGAAGTGCTTAAATTTGTTAAATCAATATCTGTATAATTCAAACATACACCCTAGTAATTGTTTATTTGAATACAGCTTAGAAAATTGAATCTAAGCGCGAGTAAAGTTTCCAAACGGCCCTTCGAATGATATTTTAACAATGCCGTCTTTTATTATTTCTCAACTTCAATCACAAGTAAATAAACTGATTGCATTCCACCTTTAGGAATTTTCGTCCCATGTATGCCAGACGCTAGAAACGTGGCTTTGTTAATCCTTGATTAAGTTGAGACTATCGGCTTTCCGGAAAATTCCTGCTCAATAATATCCTCGTATTACAAGGGAGAGGTATTAAATGTCAAAGCGAGCAGATGTCTTACTTTTATTCATTGCCGGCTGTGTAGACCCTTTGTGCAATAAAAAAGAAATAGTTAAAGTACACGATAAAGATGTACTTACAATGGAATGTAACGTAGATGTAACCTTTTGAAGCGGGAAGAATATCAGTTCCATCAAAAATGTTGATAAACTTTGGACAAGAAAAGGCCGACCGCCATCTGCGAACGGAAGGATAAAAAATTAAACCATTCCATCATCACTTTACTTATTCAATATTTGTACATAAACAATAATTTTGGTTGAACTATGGACTGCAAAAATGATTTCCTTATCTGGTTTAATAAGCCTAGAGAATACAATTATATATGGACCAAACATAATTGTTCACGGCCCCAGCTCTTTCGAGTCACTGACAATGCTCTTAGGGAAAGAAAAAAAAAAAAAAGAAAGAGCTTCTCAAATTGCCCGTTCGGAGTAGAAGCTAGGCCACGGGCACTCTAATTAAAACATTTCCCGTAACAGGAGTGAAAATATATCGGCTGAAGGATAGTTTTGTAGTTGGACAAGCATATTTGTAATTAATTGCACCGTTTGAACATGTCGCTTTAAACGTTCTGTATTTAAGCCAATCATTGATCTCGTCCGCTGGTGTTGATCGAGGGATGAGTGGTAGTGTTTTTCTAAAATCTGCAGCCACCAATATTGTTTTCCTTAAGGTTTTATTGTTATCGAGTTAATCTACAAGGGCTGATGTGTGTCATTGTGCATTCATTCCTGATTGATTGTCTTGAAAAACATTCCCCAGAGCCAAGCAAGTGTTTTGGCCTACTCATCTCACGCACGTGCAAGCGTCCATGGTAGACGAACAACATCACCGTCTGCTGGGAGAGAATAAAACACATGCGTGGCTGTTGAATGCTGTGTCAAAATATCACACCAATTATGCGGATCTTTAAAAAACAACGAAAGAATTTTAGGACACAAACTCTGTACTCTTTCCTTTACAAAGCATCTGCTGAAGCTTAAAACACAAAAAAACCGCAGGTGGACATCATGCGCAGGACGCCTCATTACCGAACAACTCTGGCCTAGTATCATTCCTAAGTGATCCACTTAGCTTGATCAGATTAAGCAGGCCGAATCTCAGATCTCTCATTGGCGTTTTAACAGGGCACTGTGCCATCGGACTCACGACTTTAGAATAGGCCGTCCTTATAATGATTTCTGCAGAACTTTTAGTGACGAAGATGAGGAAGAAACGAGTGAACACTTCCTATGCAGGTGCAGTGTTCTCTCTTACAGCAGATTCAGACATCTGGAGGCCTACCGATAATGGCTTAACAGAGTTTTATCAGAAGCACTAATTGGTTTGCAGAATATGTATCCACAGATCCACGTGCTAACACAATGTGCCTATGCTGGCCTAAGTGTGGCTGCTGTCCCTCTTCGCAGCAGTCAGCCCCATCAAATTAACCTAACCTAAGACTTTCCTATTATTTTTTAAATGAATTTTGAAAGAGGTTTTGTTTGCGTGACAATACCCAACTACCCATTCACTCACATAGCCTGGAAATAAGAACTTGCTGAAAACAAGCATGACTGAATGAGCAAGGAATCAGATGAAGTGAAATGAAACTCAAATTTTAGTCTCGAGAATCTGTTTGGTAATGAAGCATTTGTTTGAATATTAACCTATTAATAACGAACCACTGAAAAGTGAGGTATTGAAAGACAACAATGCCTCACTTTTTAGCGGTATCTTTCAAGGATTTGGATTATTTTTTATGAGTATGCAAAATGGATTATAATGTCCTTGGTTAGTAGGGTTCTCGGTTCGAAACCTGGTTTTCAAATTTGGTCCAGCCACCATTGCCACTGGAGTGATCAATCAGTGGTAGTAGTCTGACTGGGTATCACAATGGACCAATATGGTCTACGAGTGGTAGTGAGTTCACTAGTGATCCCCTATCTACCTACCTAAAGAGAGCACTGGGTTCAGCTCATTTAGAATCAAAGCGAAATTCAGACAAGAAGCTTCACATGGTAAAAAATTCATTTTTTATTTTGCGTTTCAACCTACATCAATTATTTTACTAAATAAGAGAGTTCACTTATTGAGATTAACGCAAAGTGGAATAAATGTAATTATAGTAATTAAAGCTCTCGTATGATTATGACATTAAATCACGAGTGTTGCACATTATCTTGTACTTGCATCTGTTTGTTCTCTTGACTAAAGTTCGGATTTGAAGTATTTTTTTTATTAATTTTTCGCACCAGGCAGTGCTATATTTTGTTTCTCTTATATATAGGACACCAGACACAATAGCTCTGTTATTTGCAAGTGTATATACGCTTAATTTAGAAGTGCACAAAAAAACGATCATCGGCGCTTAATGATTCATCATAAAATCTTGGCAGCACCGACGACATTTATGACATTTTCTAAGCAGTCAGGGGTGTAGTGATGGTTGATCTTTGATGGTCACAATCTTCGTTTTGTGACTGTGTAGCGTGACCATCAATTTAAAACCTTAATAATTATAAAATAAAAAAAAATGTTTATCAAATGAAAAGAATCGTTTACGAAATCTAAACGGAATATATAGCAGAGACACTCTGGGTATACCAAAAATTGCATACTTATGGATGCCAAAACAATTAAAAATGATCTAATACATCAATCACACCTACAAATGCATTAACAAAATGGAGCCGGGGCTAATCTCGTAAACCACATACACCAACATAATTTAATGAATGTATAAATTAAAAATTCAGGAATGAACACACAAAAAATAATGATTTGAAGCATTGTTTTTATCCGCGCTTATTTCCTAAGCGGCGATAGATGTGATGAGTAAGTTAAGCGGTTATAGGACTTGTTGTAAGTGTATTTTACATGCAAATTGAAAATTAAGCGTATATACGCTTGCAAAAAAACACGGCTAAGCTACTGAGTCAAATAAAAATTGTTGAATATATTTGACACAAGCATTAGCAGATGTACATCACCTCTTTTACACGGGCAGTTTACACCCTTAGACAGTTCCACAATTTCTTTGAAAATCTGAGCGAGCTTTAAAATATCAGCGTAATCCAATCTTCGTAGCAATCACCAATTGGACTAACCCATTCATTGTGGTATCACAATCGGCATACATCGGCCTAAGTCACTAGAAGCTGACTCGTATAAATGCATTATCTTCAACATGACTTAACACAAGTACACAATCGTCAAATTTTGTTCTTGTCATCTACGTGATAATAAATTATGTAACTGCAAAGATAAGGTATTTCAACAAAATAGATTCGCTCGCAGTCGATTAAGAATTCTGTTATTGAAGAGGCGCGTCTAATGAACATTTCAACTTGAGGTGGCTCTCTTTTCCATTGAATTGCTGAAAGTCAACACAGATAACCTCAGATAGTCCAGTTTTTCTTCAATAAAACCAGACTCAAACTCACGGATGTACACACATGTTCTTGTTTGTTTCACTGTTGTTTTCACTATATGTTCTTGTTTGACTTGCACGAATAATGAAGGTGGCATTGTTGTGGCCTTCAAAACGGGGAGTATACGAATATGCGCTCATTTAGACCGAAGATTTGGAAAGCATATGGAATTCCACGCCAGGAGGAAATTAACTTCTAATCTCTCTATTTCTATATCAGTTCCGTATTCCACTTTCGCCGTACATATATGTGTAGATGTGTTGATTGTACGAATCGAATTGTACTCTGCCCTCTTCATGCATGAATAAACTGTTCTATAGGTTTAGGAAGGTTAGTGTGATGAGTCAACACAACTTTCACTCGGCGGCCTTAGGGCCTATTATTGTATTATACATTTTTTAAAACCAACGACTTGTTGCTCACACACGTGGTGGATACATATTGAATCCATGAGCTCTACATCAAGTTCAGATACCTATCATCGAAAAGTCATTGCTTATGTTCCATACAATTTCGTTCGAAACTAGATTTAGCGTTTGTACACATGTGTTCACACTTCATACGTCCTATCTATTGCAAGTCATTGTTTTGGTGAGATACAAAAGTTCGAAGCTATCACGAAAAAACAGTTCTGATTGATAAGACCAGCAATAAATCTGAAGTGTTACTTTGGCAAAGTCATTCTCGTCGATGGATTTCGACAAATCTTAAAGGATTACAATTGACGCGAATATTTATTCATGGGGAATATCGGATTCACTATTTTGGGATTCAAATTTAAAAGTCGCGACGGAATGTCGAATTGTAGTTTCCCTTTCCTCATAAATAATTGAACACGACCGAAGTAAAGTGTTTTTACGAATTCGAAATCATTTGCATGCCCCCTTGATTAGGGATTTTGTAAAAACTAAAAAATATTCACTTTTTGTTTGCTTCGCTATTCAAATGTATACAAATGTATGTAGTGTATTATAAACGAAATCAATCATATTGTGAGGCTAACGTGGACAATTTTTGAAACTAAGAATAGTTATCGCGCTCTGGGAAGTTGCTGCTTCATAATTTTCTATGTACAGACACTGACAGGACTTTAGTTTATCTTTCTTTTTATAACATCGCGGGCATAAAAGAGCAGCTAGAACATAGAAGTCCATCGTCTATCTCGGCTATCAAAACATCTTATCTTCGTCTATCACACGTTGACTTACTCTTGCCAGTGAAAGCAAAATTAATTCGCTTTTATCTGGTTTTCAAATCTGTTCCAGTCACCATTTGCCCTTGGGTTCAAATTAACGGCACTATCACTGGAGTAATCAATCAATGGTAGTAGTCGAACTATGGGTATCACAATGGACCAATATGGTCTAAGTGTGCTGGTATATGCACTACCAGCCCTCCTACCTAACATAACCTAACTCTTGCCAACCGCCCTAGACGCAATTAATTTTGACCGATCTGTTGAAGGTCTAAGATGATTTATACAAGCCCTTGATCATCCCAGTCTTGCTCTATGATGCGGAGTCATGGACAATCTCAAAAGCTGATGAAAAGGTCTTTGGTCTTTTCGAAAGAAAAGTTCTGCATGCGATCTTTGATCCTGTTTGCGTTGAAGAGAAGATTCAACCACGAACTGGGCGGGTTGTACAGCGACATGAACCTAGTCTTGCGTCCATCGATCCAACGCCTAAGGTGGCTGGGCTATGTAGAGCGCATGGACAACACTGCTCCAGCACGAAGAGTCTTCGACTCTGAACTACGTTACAGATGACGCCTGTTAAGGTACCACGCCCAGGTGGAGAAAGGCTTCACCTAACTTGGCGTTCGACACTGAGGGCAGCTACACAGAGATCGTGCTAGTTGGAGAGGCTTCTTTGTTGAGGCCTATGTCCACCCTTGACTGTAGCACCAAATAAAGAAGAAGGACTGAAAAGAGATTATGAATCTTGGGGTCGAATGAATACAGGGATAAATGCCTGCGATTGTAGTGAGGAAATGGTTGGCTGAGTAGAACATCCACTTGTGTGTGGCAACAAATCTGAGAGTGTTCGAAAGCTACGGGTTAAGAATGAACTGATAAGCATTCCCGTAGAGACGAGTATTGCGGATAGATTGATGTAGGGGAGATATTAAACAATCTATCTTGAGCATAGTTTTTAAAATAGCTACTATAAAATTGTGACTGAGTAAAAACACAATAGAGCGGTGCTCAAGCCAGAGTCTGTAGGCCTCGCGATATTCTCTCTCTCTCTCTCTCTTCAAGCGAGTCTATTGGCTTTTCGGTGTTTCTGTTCCCGTGTATGTTTAATCGCTCCCTTTTGGCTTACATACACAACTAGTAGCTGGAGGCAGATCAGATGAGATATGAACATTATACTCAAGCTAAGAGTGGCGTTGTATGTCTCTGCGTCGACTCCTACGCACTTCAACCTACGGTGTCTTCGATTCCCGATACGACAAGATCAATTTTCACGGTTTTCTATTGAGTCACTGACAATGCTCAAAGGGTACAGATGTATGGAAAAAGCTTCTCAAAAGTGGACATTCTGACTTCTGAGTCAGCGGAAAACTGTAGTTTCCTTTCATTCGTGAGAGTATAAATAGCACACACAACACAACAGGTTTTGCTGTATAAGATAAGCTCTGTGCGCCTCAACGTACTGTAGCGCCACCCATATTATATTAATATAAGGGAGGGAAGTTAAATTCGATGTTTCTTGCATCGTTTGAGGAAACCTGAACATTTTAAAGCGATTATAATACTAATAATATAATATGGGTGGCGCGACAGTCCGAGATGGACCTGGGCCTAGCTTCTCAGCAACCACTCGTGTTGTGCGTGCTATTGTTCTTTCACGAGTGGAAGGGGCCTACAATTGAATGCCGACTCCGAACGTCGAATTTGAGAATCTTTTTCTAGACAGGAATACTCTTTGAGTGAGACGATGTTTTTTTCACTTTTAAATTTGTTTAGCGTGCATTTCTCATAATTCAATGGTTATTTTTGTTATATTTATAGCATCCAGGAGGTGAAGAAGTCCTACTTGAACAAGCCGGCAAAGATGGCACAGAAAGCTTCGAAGATGTTGGACACAGTTCTGATGCGCGTGAAATGATGAAAAAATTCAAAATCGGTGAACTGGTTGAATCAGAGCGTAAAGTTGTCCCAGAAAAAAGCGAACCCACATGGACACAAGATCCACGCGAGGCAGAGACTTCCATGAAGTCTTGGTTGCTGCCATTGGTACTTGGTCTGGTTGCTACATTAGTATACAAGTTCTTCTTTTCAAGTTCACAATAAATAAGTTTTGCAAATACTTAGATTTAATGTTAACCCATTCCTATCTGTTTGCACTTAATATCTTAATTGAATTTTTTTGTTTTTTGTGTACTGCAACTAAGAGAAGAAAAAAAAATGTTAAATTACACACACACACACACGCAAACACAAACATAGGGTACGCGCACATAGGTCTTTTATTATTCAATTTCTTGTATCCTAAGATGTATAAAGTCGCTTTATAACGTATAATGGCAAATTGAATTTGCCAAAGAGGAAACATTAATAGAATGATTTATATTCAAAGAAATAGTCAAAAGAAATATAAAACAACGTTGTTCATTTATATTAAAATGGGGTCAAAACATTTTTAAAATGAAACTAGTTATATAGCCTTAAGGTCGCTATCTTTGATATTTTTTTTTATAAACGTGTATGTATTTTCATGTTTTTCTTTTATACCAACAACAGAAGCAGAATCTAATAAAAAAGAATATGGTGGGACACAGTTTTTTTATTTGCATTTAATTATATCGTTTGACGAAAAACGATATTTTTGTTCATCAATGTACATGCCGGATAAGAGTTTTTAATAAATGAAGAAACTTAAAAACATCAATGTTGTTTTGCTTGGAGTCTAAATGTCTGTGATCATTTCTCCGGTGGATACAGATTTATGGGTGTCAACACCTTACAGTGGTCGACATGAAAAATTGTCCCATTGATCTGAAGAATACTATGTCCGATGGAACTTGGTTTTCCGAATTATGAAATTTTCAATCACTATAGAAATGAAAAAATGTTCACACCAAAAAGTAAGTAATAGAAAAGATTTGCGTCGGAACTTTGGTTCTGTTTGGGTTGATGGGGTTCTGGAGAAGAAGATTCAACCACTAACTGTACGGACTGTACGGAGGCTGTACATTGACTACTCCAGCAATTGGGCTCAGCTCTTGCCGTAAGAGTCTTCGAACTTGTGGGAAAACGAAACAGATGACGCCTGCGTCTAGGGTGGTGCTACCAGGTGAAGAATAACATCAACCAACTTGGCGTGTGAAACTGGAGGCAGCTAGCAAGGGATCAATCACTACTTCGAGAGGCTTGTTATTGGTTGAGCTTTTATTTGAAATAAGCTTCTTGCTTCTTCTTACCGTAAACCGATGCCAAACCTTACAGGAGTTCCAAAACGGTCTGCTCGTCAAGACACTCTCGTTGAAAGGTAATTAAGTTGCTCCATTTAAATGCTTTTCTGTAATTTGAACTAATCCAAATGAAAGTGGTGATTATTTGCTCGTCTCACTTGTTAGTCATTAGGTATTTGTTTTGTTAAACGTAAAGGCTCGACTGCATTGAAACACCAGCTCCGCAGCCAAGTTAATTGGAACACAACCTCTCATTCGCAGGCGGGAAAGAACAGAAAAAAGTCTTGGCATACTTTTAGGAGTCTTATATTTCTCCTCCTTCGTGAGTCTACAGCAGTATAAGAAGTGCAGTCGGTTGTTGCCATTGCTAATATACAAATGTCACATATTAGCATATAACAGATTTTGTTTTGATCGAAACAAGAAATCTCCGATTGCTTTCTGTTTAGAAAATGGCACCATATTGTCGATGTTAATAAACATTTAATAGTTAGCCCGTTTTTAAATTTGTATACGTCTGGATCTTTAGCTACTTAAACAAGCAATCTGTAATCTCTTTTTCGTTATCGCTCTTCCAATCAAAACCATAGATTTATCTATGCTTCCTTGGAGTAAACGGAGGAATTACTCACCCCTCTTTTCCATCGACATTCCTAATGCCTCTAAATCTTTTTTCCACTTCCGGAATAAGACTAATCCGAAAATATTTTGGGCATGGTTTAAAAATTATTTAGGCAACAGATTTCGGCTAATAATTGTGAATCAAATTTGGGAAATTCACATACGATATACGATGTCCTGCAAGTCATCTTTTATTCATTATATACATATGCTAATATGTTAGGTTATTAGTGTTGACGAAACTGCAAAACTTATGCAACGACCTCTCAATAAGGGGAGCTTGTTGTAACGAAGTTCTAAAGACAAAGATAATGAATACTCGTCCGCCGCATATTCCAAAAATACTCCAAAGGCAAACACAGGACATAGACTGCTTGTACTGAACTGGTTATGACAAACAGAATAAGAGAACATGATGTACACTGAATACGTACCGTCTTACAATTACCTATGACTATTAGTTTACTATAACTTTCAGTGGATTTACAAATATGAATTAGATTGAATTTGAAAGATTTACACAAAAAAACATTCGCCTACTCCGTCGTTCCGGTTATTATGATCTCTGTTGAAGTCGAGGAACTTGACCCGAAACAACAGGAAACATTTTTTGGAGGAACACTGCTGCTGCTTTCTAAGTCTTTAAGTTCTTCTACTAGCGCAACAGTCCAGGTAGGAACCTGCGCCTCAGCCAACAAGTTTCTCCAGCTGGCATGATATTTAGCGGAAGCCGGCAGAGGTCTTTTTACTCTTGTACTTTTTCCTGAAAATTCGGCTTTTCTGCACTTGGACTTCGCAGTTCAAATGTCGGAGAAGAGAGGTACTGGTTTTATGCCAATAATTTTAAGGACTTTTTGTAAAAAACTGAGGGGACTAGCGAGGATACGCTAAGTCTGCTTTTTGATACGTAGTTCTCAGGAAATTGTTTTTTATGAGCACCTAACCAGGGCTTATGTTCCCCTAATCCCCCATTCAGTTCCATCAATATCAAGCACTCCACTGATATTGCTGGTACTCAAAAGTTGTAAGCCCTTCAAGTCAACAGGATTTGACAGCATTATCCCTGAGGAGCTTCATAGGTCAGCATACCTTATCATGCCATGGGTAGTGAATATCTTCAAAGGCTGCATGCTCATTGGTAATGGTTCCATTCCCAAATTCGGTTCCCATTCTCGTAATTTTTTTCCCAAAAATCCCAAAATTAGTAGACACACACAGTCATTGACAAAATTATCTCCACAAGTGTAAAAAACTGTCTTAAAGATGAATTGGCTTATAAATCATTCAATTAATAATGCAAGTAAGTATTATGAGCTTAAACTGGTTGGCTCATTAGCGAAATATTGTCTAGTAACTGGTGTTTCCACCTCTCTCGGCAATGACCTCAGCAAGGCGCCTTGGGACGGAGGCTAAAAAGTCTTGGATATGTTATTCTGGGATGCTACCCCAAGCGGTTATAAAATCTTCCCAAGTTGCTTCCGCTGATCCTCTTGTGGAATTTTGAATTTCTATGACATTTCTCTTTGCATTTGATTTTTGTTTGGGTTTTGGTATTTTGTATATCGCGTAAACTGTGATATACGTGCAGACTTTCACCAAACCAGAATGCCTACATAATGCCCAATTTGTAATGTCAGACCTCTACTCTCTGATAGATTGCTTTGAAAAATCCCTGGAATATAAGGAATTCAATATTATATGAGACGTAGCGGTAAATAACAAGCTACTGCACGCGGACCCACGTTCAATCAACAGTCAATTAGATTGTCATTCTTTCTAAAATTTGTTGAGAAAACTGGCTGGCTTTCATAATTCACTGCAACCCTCTTTTTTGAAACACCCTCGTGGCGGTACAATGGACCTACTTTGGCCTAAGTGCAAACGGCGATGAGGACCAATACCGTTGTCAGGCAGAATGTTCCACTCCAGACATTTGACGATGATAGATGAGTCAAGATAGCTATATCGAGACTAAAGTCGAACAGAGCTGTTGGTGCAGAACTGTCTGCAGAACTCTTTAGGGCATCTGGAAATGAGTTGGTAATAGCAATGGCTTCTTCTTAGGGCACTACAGTCTGAGGAGGACCTAGGTCTCACCAAACATGCCTCTCCAACAAGTGTGATTTCTCACCAGCTGTTTCCAGTTTCGCACACTTTCCCGGCTGAGGTGTCCCTCGGCAAGAGGTTACTCTGCGCTTGGTCACGGTACTGATTTTGTTCGTACTGTTTACTCCGGAGCCGAGGTAGATGAAGTCCTTCCTTTTCCCAATCTTCTCTGTCTGGGATAAGTGTTTTGAACCCAAACCCGAAGTCTAAAGCGGGTATTGTATATCTGTATGCGTTGGTAGTCTCCCTTTTCTGATTATCTCTGTATAACCTAAGCTATGTGAACTGCTCCAGCGGTTGCACACCCGTAGCCTTAGTGCTGCCTTGGTGGCTTCCCATAGATGTCCATGGGAAGAAGCTGTAGCAATGTTTCCATTGTGGCTGTGGGGGTGGATCGCAATGCCCCTGATCAATTTAAGATTGGATTTGTTACTCAGTGCCGGCCACAAAACAAGGATACCGTATGTTAAGATGGGTCTAACAACAACTTATTAAGGGGTTAAAAGAGACTCGATCGGAAAAGGATTTGCGATTTAGCCGGCCGACGTTGAACTTCAGTATTTCCTTGTTTTGGAAACTTTTCCACTGTGAATTGCTTGCACACTGAAACCATAATGACGACCGACCTCACGGCGAAATTCACGGTACGCATTTACAACTGAGCCGGAATCTCGATATTATTTTCCAATGCCTTACGCACATTCAGCTTAATATTTTGACAGCTAAATGTCATCGATACTTTTGACAGCTGTTGAAACAGAACAATTGGCACAACTATCATCGCTAACTCCTTACTGGCGATAGCGAAACAACAGAAAGCAGACGACGGAGATTCCGATCCAATAAATCCGCTTCCAATTGTGTGTGGCACCTCGTGCCCCACGAGATCGGTTTTAAAAAATGAGCGCTTGTGCCTCCAGCAGTCCATCTCGTTATCAGATCGTGTTTCTATTTTATTTTCACTTTTACCCATATCAGCTGATATGATTCGCTAAGGTCAGAGATTAACCCGGCTTATCTCGTTGTTTAGCTTTGTCTCGACTAAAGCGTGTTCACTGATAGAGCAGGTCCCTCTCAATAATTGGTTTAGTTGTCACGGATAGTTTGCGGGATTAACATATTCTTTGTCCTCTTCTGCAAACAATGTGGAAACTAAGCAGAACTGTTCTACCACGGCACAGACCTTCGTCCAAGGTCCGTTTCAATTCAAGTGAAGTGCAGGTGCCCTCCTCCGCGGAAGTGGTCATTATCGGAGGTGGTTCAGCTGGTTGTCACACTCTCTATCACTTGGCGAAGCGCGGAGTGCATGCGGTGCTGCTGGAGCGTGCTAAGCTCACAGCTGGGACCACCTGGCACACGGCTGGTCTGGTATGGAGACTACGCCCGAACGATGTGGATATTCAGTTGCTGGCGAATTCCCGGAACATGCTGATAGGTTTGAAGAACGAGACCGAACTCGATCCGGGTTGGATACAGAACGGAGGAATATTTATTGCCCACTCGGATGTAAGCATGTCATTAATTCGTTTTGTAGTCAACAAGTTCATCCTCATTCCCACGTTTTGTTGCAGACGCGAATGGATGAGTACAAGAGGCTGTCGTCGGTAGGAAACTCTCTGGGAATCGAGAACCACGTCCTGTCTCCGGAGGAAACACAAAAGCTGTTCCCCCTTCTGGACCCGAGTGCCTTCACGGGAGCTCTTTATTCGCCCGGAGACGGTGTTGTGGACCCGGCGATGCTGTGCGCGGCCTTGACTAAGGTAGCCAAGCAGAACGGTGCTAAAGTGATTGAAGGCTGCCCAGTGGATGACCTCATCGTGGACAACTCGTCGGGAAGGAAGAAAATCGTCGGAGTGAAGACTCCCTTCGGGGAGATCAAGACCGACACAGTGGTGAATGCGACTGGAGTGTGGGGCAAGGACCTGATTGAGAAGCATGGATCGATGCTTCCGCTGATCCCCATGAAGCATGCCTACATCGTGTCCGAGTCCATTCCCGGAGTGCGAGGCCTGCCCAATATCCGGGACCACGACTACTCGACGTACTTCCGCATACAAGGAGACGCCATCTGCATGGGCGGCTATGAGCCGAATCCAATCCTGTTGGATCGCGTTCCGCAGGACTTCCACTTCGGGCTGTACGACCTCGATTGGAGCGTATTCGATGCACATATGCAAGGTGCAGTCAAGCTGTGTCCAACCTACGCCAAGTACGGCGTGAAGAGCACAGTGTGCGGGCCTGAGTCGTTCACTCCCGACCACAAGCCGCTCATGGGACCGGACACGAACATTAGCGGCCTCATCCACAACTGCGGCTTCAACTCGGCTGGCATGATGTTTGGCGGAGGCTGTGGGGAGCAGACGGCCCTCTGGATTATAAACGGGCAGCCAGACCTGCCGATGTTCAGCTTCGACCTGAGACGATTCACTGATGCCCAGAACCGGCACACGCAGTGGACCCAGGAGAAATCTCACGAGAGTTACGTGAAGAACTACAGCATGGTGTTCAAAAACGACCAGCCGCTGGCCGGACGCAACTTCCAGAAGGATCCACTGCACGACGACATGCTATCCTACAATGCCTTCATGGAGGAGAAGCAGGGCTGGGAGCGGCCTGGATTTTTCGTTCTCAACCAGAGAGCCGACGCACTCCCCTACGATTGGTACGGCAGCTATGACTACAATCGCGACGAGAACTCGGCCTACGAGAAAGTACTCGATGGAGATCTCAGATACAGAACTTTCTCCGATCACCACGGGCTGGTAAGTGGCGAAAGCGATGCTCGTTCTCGTTCCCCTCAGAGCTGTGTAATTAAGTTTTGTTTTGTTTATTTATCTTCATTCTCGGCCCGCTTGACAGATTGGAGAAGAAGCACTTGCTTGTCGAAACAATGCGGCTGTGTTCAACATGAGCTATTTTTGTAAATTGTTTTTGGAGGGTCCGCAAGCCAAGGAAGCCGCCGATTGGATATTCACGGCCAACACTAATCGAGATGTGAAGAAGTAAGTGTGCCCCTTGGATACATGTTCCACATGCATGAGACACTGTAGGTGGATGGTTCTGATTTCTGTTGGGGTGGTTTGTGCGTTGTAATCAATTTGTTGTGGGATTCGGGTTCGCGTTGGAGTGGGCGGTCGGTGTTTGTTTCTTTAGGTGGGATTTGTCTGTGGGGAGATCTTTGGATTCCGGTAAAATTTTATATGGCTCTATTTGTCGGCTTCATTGTTGTATCTTCCATTCCTCAGCCGATTGCGTTGGAGTTTGATTTCCGATAACTCCTTGAACAATTGTATATTTTGCGCATTTGCGTTGTTTGTGATATATTAGGTTATGTGAAAGTGGCTGGCGGGAGATCTTTTTTTTTGCGTGCGTTGATGAAAATCTTCAACAAGACACTATGTGGCCCGTGTCAGGAAATGAAGTATTGCAGAGATAGCCGACTTCACAACTGATTGCCCCCTAGTCCATAGATGGATTTGAGTACAAGTTATAAAAAACAGTTGTCAAAAATCGTAAGGAGAAAGAGAGGTAGAAATCGGGCATCTTTGTAATACTTCATTTCTGCCCGTGTCCACATAGTAGTGTCCGATTTTTACTGACTAAAACACCCTTCCCTGGTTTTTCTCTACTACAACTAAGTTTCCTTATCTAGCAGTTTACTTTTAAAGATGTTTTCGAATGTTGCAGGTAGACCTTCGGTAAAAGCAGCAGTCATAACCATCGTTAGGTTAGTTTATTATTATTGCGCCAAATCGAGCGGTCTCGTACGTTGGAGTCGGCGAACTAAACGTCTCATGTTCAAAGTTTGGAGGATGACATTGTTACAATGACCGCGAAGGCTGATACTTAGCTTTCGAGGGGAGTTTGTTATTTCTTCGTCGACGGTAGTTATCCCTAGGTCCCTTTGTATATCACAATTTCTGAGATACCAGGGAGCTTTCATAATGTCCCGTATAATTTTATTTTGAATGGACTGAATAAATCATCTGTTATTTGCTTTGATCCAACCCCATAGTTGTATGCCGTAAGTCCATATAGGCTTCAGTACTCAGTTGTATAATAGGAGTTTGTTGTACATGCTTAACTTGGAACACTATACCGGTGTTCGAGCTTATCCCGGTTCTTTTTCACGTGGGCCTTCCACTTGAGTTTCGCATCGAGAGTCATGCTAAGATATTTTGCTCCATTAGCGTACGGTATTTGTACAAAATTAGTGAAAACTGGTCGATTTTTAATATTTCTGTAGGTTTTTCAGTTGTCGTTCGCAAATGTAGCTACAAGTGTGCCCTCAATTTGAGGTATGTCTCAACAGGTAGAATTTAGGGCGAAGGGCACTCCCTTGAGGGAGTCCTGCTCAGATCTCCTTAAAATCGGAGTATTCAGTTCCGTGTCTTACTCTAAATATCCTATTATCGAGATAGGATTCTAGTATCTTATACAAGCTTATCGGTAGAAGCCCGCTTAGTTTGTATTTTAGGCCTTCATGCCAGACTTTGTCGAAGGCCTGGGAAACGTCAAGCAGGGCGGTAGAGCAGATCTTTTTCTCCTCTAATGCTCCTTCAATTTCATTCGTTATTCTGCAAACCTGGTCAATTGTCGAGTGTTTCGCTCGAAACCCAAAGTGATGGTCAGGCATTAGTTGCTTCTCTTCAATAAATTTTTGAATGCGTTTTAATAAAAGTGTTTCAAAAATGTTGGGTATTATTTTTTGTTACTTAACGGTTTGCCCGGTTTTGGAACCATAATCACTTCTGCAACCGTCCATGAGTCTGGAACATATAATAGCCTAAAGAAAGCGTTAATTAAGTAGAGGAGTTTAATTAGCGCCTTTTTCGGCAAGTTCTTCAGGATTTGTCCGCGCCAGTCCTTGTTGTTTTTTAGATTTTTGATTGCCTGGCAGAGTTCGTTCAGCGGTACTCTTTCCATACTAGAGCTTTCAGATATAGAAGTTATACTTGAATCATCTTCTAACATTTGTCCATCAAAAGGCTGAAATGTTTCCTGCTGGCGGCAGATGACACTCACATAAGCATATACCTGGAACCCATTGGCGGATGTACTCACTTACTTGTGTCCTTAAACTACTCGTAGCCAAAGGGCGTTACCTGGGCCTTCGTTTGAAGTTTAACAATGCGTCTGAACTCTCTCCATCTCATTCCTGAAAAACTCAATTCGTCTTCAACTGCTCTGCCCCAAGTTTGCCTAGGACGTCCCCTATTCTGCCTGCCTCGTTAAGCGGATTCATTACCATGACGTGTGTGTGTTTCGTGGCGGCAACTCAATCAGCACTGACTGCTGTCCATTATACGAACAGAAATTACGTTACTCGTCATATGCAAAAACGTATTGTGATCATGTCATACGAATGCTAACGGAACGTAATTATTCAGTGTAGGAAATATTGTAATATAGTGGAACGTAGTATAGGAAGGTTTTTCCTCAGATTTGTGTAGATAACATCTTTGATTCTGTTTAGTATTACTTTGGTAAACATTTTACTAACTACTAGAGCAGAGTAATGCCTCTCCAGTTCGAGCATTCTGAGTTATAGCCTTTCTTTAGATTTTTTATTAGCAACCCTTTATTCCAAGAATATTTTTACATTTACATTTCTATTTCAGCTTTCCCATTCTTCAACTCTTGAAGTGCTGTTACTATTTATGTTTTTGTCGGTGAGACTGTGCTAATTCTGAGGTCTTCTATGTACATTGGGATTTCTGCCTGTTCCTGATTCCTGTTTTCTCCTGGGTCTTCCCTTTCTATTTCCCTCTTTAGCAGTTCTTCGGAGACCTTTTTCCATCTTTCCATTTCTTTTTTTCCCTATTATTCTACCGTTTTTATCTTTAATTGGTTTCTTTGCAATAGTTTAAGGATTGGCTAGAGTCTTTGTGATCTTATAGAGCTCCTTGCTGTTGCCATCGGCCGCAGCTTCCTGATCTAACTTTTCAGCCCAAGCTCGCTTATCTCTTCTGAAACTCCTCTGCACTTCTCTGTACTTTGCGTTGTACGCTGCGGTAGCTATTAGCGTTTCCCCGATCTTTTTTGTTCGGGTTTTCTTCTTTTTTAGTTCCTTCCATTCTCTGACTATGTCTAATACCCAGTCTTCTCTATCTGGGATCGCTGTTTTATGCGCATATTCGAAGTCTACGGCTAGCTTTCCGTACATGTCTATCCGAAGCATCCATCTCTATATTTGCAGAAATCGTTATTTCAAATATTTTGATTACTATTTAAGCTTCCGTTGAATTCCCTTTTTCAAATTTATAAATCAGAGGATCTTCCTTCTACTTCCAGGACCGTCTACACATGCGCACTGAATCATCGTGGCGGAGTCGAAGCCGACGTTACTATTTCCCGCCTAGAATCAGGCACGGGTGAAGTTCATAATCCAACGTTCACTGGCCAAGGCTACTACATCGTTGCCGGTGGTGCATCGGCATACTACACCTACACATCGATTCTGTCGGAAATTCGAGAACGCGGACTTAACGCAACCGTGCGAGACGTCACCGCCGATATGGGTGTCATTTCCATTCAAGGCCCAAAGAGCAGGGAGATCCTTCAGAGAATCATCGACTGTGAATTGTCTGACAGTGAAGTGCCGCCCAACAGCACAATGCTGACTAAAGTTCGAGGTGTCAACGGGAAGGATGAGCACAACGTCCGTTTGCTGCGCGTCAGCTTCGTGGGCGAACTCGGCTTCGAGCTGCACGTGCCAAAGGAGTACTGCTCGGAGGTGTACAAGTCACTGATGGCAGCTGGAGCAGTTAATGACTTGAGGAATGCCGGCTACCGGGCTTTGTACTCGTTGAGCAGTGAAAAGGGATACCACCTGTGGGGCTTCGATCTGCGCCCGGACGATACTCCAATTGAAGCAAATCTTGGTTTCACTTGCCGCAAGAAGGGTGACTACAAGGGAAAAGAAGTGATCGGGAAGCAGAGGAACGAGGGAATCCACAAGAGACTGGTTTACTTCACTTTGGATGACCAAGTGCCAATCTGGGGCCTGGAAGGAGTGTATCGAGATGGTGAGCCAGTGGGCTTCCTGAGGCGGGCAGAATACGCATACACCTTGAAGAAGTCGCTGGGACAAGCCTACGTGTCCAGGAAGGATGGACAGCTCGTTGATGCGGACTACATCAAATCGGGGAAGTACCAGATTGATATCATGGGTGAAAAGTACGACGCCAAGTGTCACCTGCGGAGTCCCTTCGATCCCGAAGGCAAACGGGTTTTAGGAATATACGACTGAGGACAGACTGTCTGATGTGAAACTAGGAATAAAGAAAAATGAATGCGTTTTTATGGTCTTTTGTTCTGGGAAACCTAGTCTCGTTCTCGACTTTCATCGGGCACCCACGGCGCAGTGGTCACGTCAAGTGATTGTTTACGGGGATTCGTGTACACATCGGTCAGCCCACTTTCCCTGCGAGCCACTTCAGGATTCATTTGATAAATTATGAGTGCAGTCACAGGGGTTGCGCTCTGACCGAGGGTGTCTCGATTTATCACTTTCATTATGAGTGTCTTGTGCTGTGGGTTATTTTTATGCAACCTAAGACACAGCGTTTTGTGGAAACCGGAGATCGAGGCAGTAGTTCGTGTAAATGAAGCAATTTATTAAATGGATCAGCAGAGTTCTGAGAAGGAATCGAGTGCGAAAAGACGGGCCAGACAGATTGTCGCCTAATGGAGCAGACTGCGAGGAGCTAGAGAGCAGAGTGAGACATTTAAAAATTGTTGCTTGTCGCTGACAGGTTTGAAGTGGAGAGAAGGTTCTTGGGAAACACTCGGGGATTGTGGGAAGGGTGTGTACATCTGGTTGGTTGATGATGTGGTTGTTGGTAAGCGACAAGTTCGCCTTGATTTTGGAAAATTGAGTTATTTGATAAATTCGCGGATAAGGTGTGAGATGGGAGCAGTAGTGGTTTACTTGGCAAGTTGAACTCTTGTCAGATTGTATGTCTAAAGAACAGGAGTCGGTGTGAGATGGGTAGTTGGACCTAAGATCAGCGAAATAAAATAAAGGTCGAGCTGGGCTCTCAACGCGTTACTTTTCAGGGGCCTAACGTCCTTTTGATTCACTTCAATGATATCGTCGATGATTTTCTTCAAGTAAGACAATCACTATCGTCTCACCTATTGTTACAGTTTAAGTGCTCTGAAAATAATATTTCTCACGTAAAAATGACATCTGTGCTCTAATTCCTCTCAAATTTCACTAACCCATTCTCATTTTAGTTTGCGAAGGAAATTAATACAAATGCGACCTATCACTCTAAAAATGCCTCAAAAGTCAAAGAGACGATACTGAAATAGGTATCGCCAACTAGTTAATGACAGTTTTCAGTTCACGCGAAGCAGGCAATACGATATCTCTCATACGCTATCGTTTTTTTTTATGCTTACATGAAGCGAGAATCGAAACGCTAGCACGAGACGATTCTCGCCTTACGCGATTAAAGTCCTGTTGTAAATGAGTATAACGACGACGACGTCACAGGGTGCCAAAACTATGCGGCGGAGCTGGGCCTACTTTCTACAGCAACTACTGGGGGAGACCTACAGTTTTAAGCCAACTCCGAACGACCAATTTGAGAAGCTTTTTCTAGACAGAATACTCTTTGAGCATTGTCAGTGGCTAGAAAAGGGTTGAGGTTGCCACAACTAGCAGATGAATAAATGGTAAAGGACGGAGATATTAACAGTAGGTAGCTATTTGTGTCCGCCACGCTGTAGAGTACTGAGCAGTTCCATCGACTTCTACTCTGAGTGTCTGTTCAAATCCTGATACGAACAATTTTCACAATCCACAACTATTCCTCCTTCCTTTGGTCACTGTAGCCACAAAATCAGCCAGGAAATGTTGCAATGTGCTAATCCCATTCGTGGAACAGTCTAAGGTTATTCTAATATAAGTGCACTCGGTATTACTCTTCGTGATGAGAAAATTGACAAGTTGGTCAGGCTGAGTTTGTCCTTTATCGGCTGGCAGATGAAGTTCCTTTTCCGCTCGATGTGGCCAGCAGCAGGTGTGCAGCATTGAAAAAGACATGATCAGTTTATAACAATGTAGGAAGGTATATTTACATACCCTTCAAGACCTTACGGCTCGCTTATAGTAACGCATTGTGTCCATTGAGCCCTAAGAAACTCTATTTAGTGTTTCTAGTTTAAGTTGCTTCTATAGAAGTTACTTTGCGGTATTTTCGGACGCAATATGTGGAACAGTGCACTGAGTTTATGGCAGTTCCATAATTTTTGGATGTGATATCAGCATCAAAGTACACTTCCTCCACAGCCATTTGGACAGTTTCCATTTAAATCTTAGTGATCTGAATGAATGAAGAACAAGTATGGAGGAGCGGTACCAGGGTCATTGAAATGCCCACATGATGTGGATGAAATGGATTGAATGAGTGCAGACGAATTACAGTTTAATCGGAAATCATTTAATCGGAATATCCCTCCTTCACATCACAATAATTAAAGCTGTAATGTAAAAATGGACTTCAAATTTGAAATCACCGAGGCAAATACATTTAGATTTGAGTGTAAAACCTTATGTAACGAAAACACTGTTTACCAATGTACATACAGTCATTGGCAAAATTATTTGCATTATGCATTTTTCATTGCAATAAAAGCAAAATAAAGCGCTACAACTTCTTTAAAATTTAAAATAGGTTTTATTCCTTTTTGTATCATTTATCTCTAGCATTTTCGTAATAGTACACCAAAAACCAAAAAATAAAATTGAGTTACTTATTGCACAATTCACTACAAAGAGAGAGGCAATATTATTGTCACATGATAAAAGAGAGGCAACATTATTTGCACAAGTGTAAGTAAAGGTTATGCGTAAAGGTATGCATGTTAGTATGGTGAGCGATCCACAAGAAAGTGTGAGCGCCTGAAACCATTCATCAACAACCTGATAGGTCCTTATCAGTGCAATTTCAGGCCGGGGAAGCCCACCATCTACCAAATCTCAAGCTCGTCAGGTTTTTCAGGATGGAGAATTCTCGCTGGTCAACAAAGGTCGGAATCAATGTCAAAAAAGATCTTACTACGCGCTGTCATGTGAATTTTTCAACATTATTCTTGAGAAGGTCGTGCAGAACACACACGCTAACACAAGAGGCACGAACTTCCAAATGTCTGTACCACTGCTAGCATACGCGGACATTGATTGAGAAGCAGACTACATTGAGTAGTAGAGCCCTCTCTCGAAGGACCAAGCTAACATTTTATAACACCTTGATCATCCCTGTCCTGCTCTATGGTGCGTAGGAGCGCGTGGACAATACTGCACCAGCTCGGAGAATCTTCGACTCCGAACCAGTGGGACAACGCAATAGAGGATGCCCACGGAACCAATGGCGCATCCAGGTGGAGAAGGACCTCAATCAACTTGGTGTGCGAAGTTGGAGACAGCTGGCTAAATATCGAGCCGGCTGGAGAGGCTTGTTGATTGAGGCCCAGGCCCACCCCGGACTGTAGCGCCACCAGAAGAAGAAGAAGAAGTATGATGAACTTGAACTTCTTGCCTTAGTCTTTGTCTAGTATCTGGTATTTTCATCTTTCCCAGCAATGACCCTGTTAGATATGTTCTTCTGGAATGCTACTCCAAGCGGTTATAAAATCTTTCCAAGTTGCTTTCTAAGCTTCTTCAAATTTCTTGTGGAATTTTGGATTTCTCGTCAAATCCAAAATTTCGATTACTTTTTCTCTCTCTCTAGTAAGTATATATATAAGTAATTATATTTTTTTGGTTTTTGGTACACTATTTAGAAAATGTAAGAGGTTAATTATACAAAAAAGAATACTATTTTGTTTTAACATTTAACATCGTATGTGCTGTTTAAAGGTAACAACGTTCAAAATTACATGAGCAGCTGATTACTGTGCAGACACATTTTGTTTTTAGCGTATGTTTATATATAAAAAAATATAATACGCGTAGCAACGCGCACAGCTAGTTGCAAATAATTTCTCGATTATTGCAACCAATGTTATTGACTTACCTATTTTCGATTTTTGCAACAGATTGAAAAAAAGTTTTCTATTTTCGCAACTTTGAAATTGTACTGCTCAAAATATATACATACCAACATTCATATACATATGTATGTGTGTACGCTTCATTATGCAAGATACGACATCATAAATCGTCTAAAGATAGCTCTGTGCAGAAATGTAGTACTATACAGATGGCCAACTTCGCAGCTGATTGTCCCCGTGTCTATCGACGAATTTGAGTGACTTATTGACCGTAATGCCGAAATACTACACATCGCTAATTTTTTTTTCCATAGAAAGAGTTAAAAGCCACTACCATCACTAAACATTGTAAAAAAGTTATCAGAAATCCTGATCATTGGGAGGAAGAAGACTGTTTTCCTTTGAAGCCAGATATTAAGATATGGACAGCGATGGCATCTCTGAATAGATCTCCGAAAAACTACAAAACGTAGAAGCACGAGAAGAAAAGTAAGGGGAGTTATTGATATACAGCCCAAAGTGAAATTAGAAGCCGTAAGAAAATGCTTTACCATATACTAATATTGGGCAGAACAAAATGACCTAACCACTGAAAAAATGCAACTGCAAAATATGTGGGATAAAGCTGCTGCCAAATGATCTCTTGCAAAGCGACTGCTTAGGTTGGGTTAGGTTGGGCTGACTGCTGCGCATAGGGACATCAGACACACTTAGGCCAAGCATAGGCCCATTATGTTACCACGCGGATCAAGGGTACCTATTCCGCAAACCAATTAGTGCTTTTAATAAAGCGATGAAGAAGAATTGAAGCTGATTCTGATGCTGCTCAGTTCAGCCAGATTAACAAAGAAATAGGCCCCCAGAAGTCTGAATCTATGGGATGAGAGAGCACTGCTGCTACTGTGTTCGGCGGTTTCTTCCTCATCCCCGTCCGTGCAGCGTCCACAGAAATCATTATAGAGGAGGATTAGTCTAGAGGCGTGAGTTACGATAGCACAATGCCCTGTTAAAACGCCAATAAGAGATCTGAGGTTTGGCCTACTAAATCTGATCAAGCTAAGCGATTGCTTGGGATCGATCATAGGTCATAGTTGTTTGGTAATGAGGCACCCTGTGTTTGTTTGAGCAAGCGTTTCCAACTTTAGCTGATGTCTTATAGTAGCGATACGTATGGAGGGTGGGTCTCCACCCGGAAAGAGCACGGAGTTTGTGGCCTTTCTAGCGAGTTCGTCCGCTTCGCAATTCTCTGGAATGTCACAGTGCCCCGGCACCCACATAAGTTGGATGTTAAAGTACTTGGCCATCTCGTTAAGAGATAGGCTGCAATTATGGAAAGTCTTGGAATTAAAAGTGACTGAATTCACAGATTCGATCGCTGCCTGGCTATCGGAATAGATGACGATATCTGTGCGCGATATTGCATTGTTGGTAGCCAGGACAGAGCTTCCTTAATCGCTATAGTTTCAGCCTGAAAGACGCTACACTGATTAGGTAGTCGAAAAGAAAGCTGGATATTTAGATCCTACCAGCACCCACACCTGTATCTATCTTCGATTCGCAGTGGACTTTCCAGCGTCTGGTGTTCAGACTCCCAGTAAGATCTGGGCGGTATGCTGGTTGAGAAACTTTTCTCGAAGAGGAGTTTAGGTAAAATGAGGTCTGTATCTATACGCATGCCATCATCTGCATTCTAGCGAGTGGGATGATGTTGATTTTCTTATCGAGTGCGGTCCACCAAAATTAGCGCTGTCACTTAGCATAGTGTGGCATAGTGTGTCCGTTTTTTGCTGACTGACATCTAGGCCGCATTCGCTAGTCCATTTCACTACCTTGGATAGGGAAGATTGCATAATATCCCTCATCGTGGATATATATTTCCCAGATACTGCTATGGCATTATCAACTTCATAGACAATGACCTTACACACAGTCTAATCTCTAATCTAGTTTCACCAGTTTCATAAGTAATTCTAGTGGTCAATGAATTACTTATGAAACTGGTTCTGTTCTACAGTAGAGGGGAGAGTACACCACCCTGCGGTGTGGCTCTGTTCACAGATTTGCGGATCGTGGTATCACCAAGGTTCGAGCTTATCACTCTGTTATTGAGAAGCCGGTGGATGAAAGTCACTATAGGCTATTCGCGACTGCTGAGTTTTACATATTACGTATATGAATTTTTTTTATAAAATATGGATTCAGGATATTTTATTATAGTATATATTGCGCAAGCTTTTTAGAGTGTTTTCATTAGTTGCAATAATCGAAATTACACAGCAATTATTCTTTTATATTTATTTATATTTATTTATTTATTTATTAATTTATTCCATCTACCGAGTTTAACTCTTACAGATTTCGGAACCTTATGATAATATTCGTATAATCTAAGTACATGAAAGGAACATTTTGATAATTATAAGTAAATAAATATAGGACAACAAAGTATTAAATAAATATTTGAATAAAAAGATTTAGTAATAAATAAGTATGCAAACAGTACATTAAATTGAATAAATATATTTTGTAATAAGTAATTATAGATTTTAAATTAGGTTAATTAAGGGAAATTGTCAAAGATTTTGGAATAGACTGTTTAAATTTTTGTCTCTCATCATTCTACACAAACGGAATTAAATTGACTTATACATTTACTTAACGGTTCAGTAAAGCCATAATTATACAGGTGTTTTGGTTGTAATAAAAATTTCCGGGTTCGAAGAATTCTTTAAGGTGCGTAAAACCTTACATTTTACAGGAGCTCAGGGCAAATTACACGATACGAAAGAATATCATAAATTAACATTATGCTATGATCACCTCGTCTTCGTTCTAAGGTATCTAAACCTATTAAAGCACATCTTGTAGGATACGGTGGCATGATGTCAAGATTCCACCCCATTCTTTTTATAACAAATCTGGTAAATGACTTTTGAACTTTTTCTAGGCGCACTATAGAGTTCTTATATAAAGGACACCATATTACTGAGCAATACTCGAGATGAGGACGTACAATGGACATATAGACAGATTTTAGGGCATATGGATTCGAAAATATTCAGCGAGTAAAATATAATGACGTAATATGCGCAATATAAAAAGTCTTAACAACAATCTAAATCATGGTGACCATCTCTTATTTTTCAAATAATTCTCATATGCAACAATGAATGCAACAATGACATGTAATGTTGAATATTCAAGAAATAAAAAGAAAACCCCATACAACATGTGGTGACAATCAAACAAAAACAATGCATTTCAAACAATCCCGAGAACCCTTCCATGCGTCTATTTACGTTTGTTTTTCCTTCGAGAAATCCACCCAAGACGACACACACTCAGTCTAACCTTAAAACGCGCATGCATGCTCACATCTTGGAAAACAAAGTCTAAAAAAATAAAAGTGCCTGATATGTATCATTTTGAAGATCCGATAAGCAGAGAATCACGGTAATTTATTTGATTAGGGCAGCTAATTGTTTACATCGCATGTCGAACAGCATGAGTGTTTTCACTTTTCGAAGGCGTGCCTACGTCCCAATGGGACAACAAGGCATGGGCCAATGAAAAGCCACGAGTCCGGAAAACCGCCGCCCACATGTGCTAAAAATAGTCCTAGTCGATGAAGTGCTCAGTTAAAACTCTTAGACCAGAACACAAATGGATCAGATACTACTTATAAGTGATCCTGTTGCGTTGGACAGAGATTGTGTGTCGCCGCAGGAGTGTTACGATGTTGGCTAAGTGTTGACTGTTGAGCGATTATAATTTGAAAGTGATTTAATTATACGTATAAGTGCTAAGAGTTAAGATATTATTTAATTTAGTGATAGAGTGTTTTGTTGTGTTGTGTTTTGTATATACTCGTATTTATTAAAGTAGAAATATGCCGAAAATCAAGCGAGCCGCTAGTCCTTTTGATGTTTTCGATGACGACTTCGACGAGGATGCCAGTTCAAGTAGTAAGTTTTGTCACTATCGTCCTTAATTTGAATGAATATGAATATGAATTAGCTGAGACCCCTATTGCAATTGTCAACAAATAAACGATAAACGGTACTTATTAATAAATTTGACTCGTTGGTATTGCGATTGTCAACGATTGATAGTCATCAATTTTTCGATTGTGAATATATAGAATAGCCAAAGTGGTATTGTGAGTGTCAATTCAGATCAATTGTTTTGATAAATGTCAATTCTTTAGTCAATCGGATTTTTGAGGACGACAAAGGCAGAGGCTTCAAAAAAAAAATAGTCATTACAATACAAATATGCATATATATTTATTATATATAGACTAGGTATTTATTGAGATATTATACTGTAAAATCCTTTTTTCGAAAAAATATACTTTTGCCCATAGTTTCTCAGCATTGGCGTACATGGTTAAACTTCATCCATTTCCATAATAGTCCTTTTTGCTGGCTTAAACTTCCCCTCTAGTTCTTGCAATAAATAGCAACACACTGCCTCGTTAAATGAGAATTCTTCACAAAACTAAAAAGGTTTATTCATAAGAATATATTTTAATTACAGAGCTATGTATGTACATACCTACATACTTCCCTCTAGTTCTAGAGGATTAGCATTAATTGTCTTCGTATCCTTAAAATCTCATTCATCAAAATCTTCATCATCGTCAAAGCTAATTCAACTGAACTCATGATTATTTGAACAATTTTCGACACAACAGAAAAGAAAACAAATAATATCGTCTGCTGTTCTTAACTGTCAAGAATTTTATGGGTAAATATTATCCATGCTCTGTGCAAATGCCCAGATCTCGCAACATCGCTTTTCAACAAATTGAATGGATTTTCTAATACTCTAGAGAACTCCCTTTAAATGGCCACCCTCTTAAGTAGACTATTCTCTTAAGCTGTGTAATAATTGGTTGGTAGATATGATTTTGGTTGAGTTTTTTTTTCCTCTTAACCGGACGCGCTCTATAGTAGACAAAGAACTCCGGTCCCGTGGATGTCAACTAAAGAGAGTTCACTGTAAATGGATCCCTAAAGTTATCTTAAAGAAGATATCTCTGGATACACCTATACGTCATACCCTTTTAGTATTTTTTGAAACAGTTGTCAAATATGTGTAGAACCCCAGTGGTATCAAAACTACACACCAATATCAAAACTAAAAACTTATTCTTTCTTCTGTCAATATCAAAAGTGTCACCAACTTTTTATTCTACTTCTTTGTGTGGCTGTAAAGACTGTGAGGGTATAAGTCTCTTCAGTTAGTGCAATCTCTGGGTAACTGCCTTCAGTTACAAATATCCGTTCCGTTAAGAGTCATATTTCACACCAAATGTAACTCTCTTACATCAATCATTCTGAATTTTACGAATTAGATAGTCAAGTGTATCAATACATCCATTTTTCGTTGTTTGCTGCCCTACGACATCCTGATTAAAGGGCTTACATCAAAATTGTAAAATTCTGTGTGTTTGGAGCGCTCAGTTCACTATTCATTATACTTGGAGAACAATTCCTTGGAACTAATTATCGGCTTGTTTAGGATTCTGTTCAATTTTGACGCCAATTTTGCAAAATATTTTTTCACAGCCAAATAATAGCGGTGCACCAAGTTAGACAGAATTAGTCTAACTTGAGTTTGAGTTGTTGTTGTTATTTAATGCTTTTGTTGTTGGTTATTTGTACTGTGGAATTGATATTTGCTTCTTTAATTTTACCGCATGCTGTGCAATTTCTGTACAGTATATGCACAAAAAAATAATATGACCCATTTTCACTGTGAGCTACAGTATCGGTACTGTAGTCAAGATTTTCACCTGTCTCTGCGCCAGTGAGACTATACAATATCGTAAGTAACTTAGATCAAATCTATTTATTTCTCCGCTTTACGCCGCCCACGGGAATCGGAATCTCTTTCACATTGTCGTTCACATATCCGTGACAATCTTGACATAAACCTTTACAATAACCTTCTTCGGTTGGACTCTACAAATGTGGTATCATATGTACTTCTTCTTCTCCGACCTGCAGCTTAGGATAGCCTTGAATCCGTAAACGTCTGGCTAGACTCATGTCGCTGTCACACATGGTTTTTCTTCTTCAAATGGCATCAGCGCAAACAGGATCAACGATGAATGAATAGCATTTCTGTCGAAAAGACCAAGGGCTTCTTTATCTGCTCTTGAGATTGTCCATGTCTGCTCACAATAGAGCTGATATCTTCGTTTTGCCATCATTCAGCAAACACCTCACTGACTTCTCGTGTTCGAATAATCACGTCAATGTCATCCACGTATGCCTTCAGTTCAGTTCAGTGTCCCTTGTCTTGGTGAGTGAGTTCTGCATTGCATCTTTTCAAAAGCTTAAGTACTTATCTGTATCATCGCGACATTTAGTTCCGTCTTTTTGAATAAATGAGTGCTCTTTCGCATTAAAGCTATTCAGTCGGTGAATAAACGAATTAGTGATCTTCTTTCTTCTCAGGCCTGCGACCTATGGATGATCTGCGCTTGAGCATGCTGCTCTCCAATGTCCGGCGCACACTACTTCCAGTCGTCAAGACGACAGCCTGGTCTTGCGTACGTGATGACTTCGTCTTTATACCGAAGGTTCGGCCTTCCTTTCCTTCTTGACGTATGCCTTGTGTAAAAGAGCTCATAGTCGATTTAGTTAGCGGATGCTGTGCTATTTATTACGTTATGTCGCAAAGTCAGTGAGTTGGAAGTTATCTGTTGTCATGTCGTGGTGACTGTACATTGCCGATTACTCCGCCAAAGCTATCTTCCTTACCGATTTTGGTACTGAATTCTCCGAGAACGAATTTGACACTGTACTCTGGACAGGCTTCGTAGGCACCGTCCAAGAAATCGTGAATGTGCTATCTCTCTTTGACAGAGTCTTCTGCATCCGTAGAGGCGTGTGCACATATAAGGCTGATGTTGTAGAACCTTCATGGAATGCGGACACAGCTAGGTAATCTTTTTGGTCGCAAATTCTTGTGTCCTTTTTCGCGCCGTGTAGCCGTTCTAAGTCCGCAGCTTGCTCCTTCATACAGAGTATTTTTTTTCGCGTGCTGATATGCAGCCTCATGGCTAGTGTGTTCATATTGCAGCATACACCTGGTCCACCTTACAACGGGTGTTTTGAAGACCATCCAGGGAGCATTGAGAGGAGACTGTATGTCAACTTGAGAGTAATCGTTGCTGGCATCCCGCCAAGTTGGAAGCAATCAACAACTTTGCTCTGTCTGCACAGGGCCTGGCTTTCAAATTGAGTGGTCATTGATCTATAACCTTAAGGCTTACTCCAGTCGGTCTCATCTTTTGAGAAATATGAGCCAAAGTTTCCACCAGTTCGTAAAACCCACCAAGCAGTGAGCTTTTGTGGGTGTAACGGCGCGACGTCGCTTAACACTTAATTGAAGTGGTGATATGTTGTGGCGCTTTCACGGCGGTTGCGTCCACTGGGTTGGGCTCAGGGTTCAGGTCCCACCTATTAAAATGCTTCTTTCTATATTCGAAACATAGGTTTGCTGCAGGAAGGTACCTAAAAGCACAGGTCGCTTCGGAGCTCGCTATGTTTTTAATCAACGTTTAAAAATTGAATACAGGTCCATTGTACCCACCACGGTTAAGGGTTGAAGAATTGTGATCCAATGTAAGTCAATTTCGTGACCTGAGCAAAGCAAATTCGGAAAGTTTTCAAGCGCTGCCTTAAGGATATATACGTAAATCTATTCAGAATTCAGGAGTGAGGTAAATTCTTGCAACAACACGCATGTGTTCGTGAATGGTGTTGTTGTGGGTCACCACTGAACTCCCCTTTATGAAAAAGCAAAGCGTACCGGTGGTTTACTCACTCTTCCGGAGCGTGTGGTGCGGACTTTGTCTTCTAGGTCGTGGTTAGTAAAAAAGGTTTTCGGTGCAGCTCCCTGTGTTGACAACTTTGCATTCTCGAGAGGTTACGCCAGTTTCAGACGGTGTAAGGATACATACGCGTCCTAAGAGAGATCCAAAATTGGATAGGGGCCGGAGAAGGGTCGTAGCCGGCCGTAGCGTGCATTCAACGCGCACATACAGGTGCGAAGCTGTATCCAGGTTTTTTGGGATGAAGATGGGTTTTGAAGTCTTGCAGTGGCAGGCGATGTCTTCTGAAGAGTCTTTCTCAGCCCTTGAAGAAATGCTATATGCTCTTGTATGTCGCTACTTTCAGCTAGCAGATCCCCTCGAAGGCCAAGTTAAGAACCGTAGACAAGTGACGGAGAGGTACCTGATTCGTTGATCATTACCCGAAGTCCGAGCAGAACAGCGGACAGCCCCTGCAGCCAGTTCTTGGGCCAATGAGGGACGAGGGATGTCTGGAGCGTTCGAAGTCACCACACGTCGGAGCTGACAACAAATCATCTCTTGGTTATCAAATGGGTTGAAAGTGCTGCCAAATTAAAGATCAAACCTCTAAATTGAAAATACCATTCTCTAAAGATAACATTTGATACAAAGCCAAGGCATGTGAATAAGAAGGTTAAGTCTAGAAAGATGTAACAATTCAAAACCAAATGAAAAAATAAAATTCAATTCATTCTAAACTTTGTTACCCATCCCCATATCTAACAATTGTCTTTGTCTCCAATTGCAGGTTCAAAAAATGGCAACCCGCCGATTCAGCGAAACGCCGCCAACGCTCGTGAGAGGGCACGCATGCGTGTGTTGTCCAGTGCCTTTGGGCGACTAAAAACCAAACTTCCGAACATTCCACCGGACACAAAACTTTCCAAACTAGACACTCTAAGACTGGCCACGATCTACATCAAGCAATTGAAAACTCTCCTCGAAGGTGGCGACGAGACGATGGACATAGAACCCCTAACCTTCCACCACACACCACAGAGCATGGTAAGCATACAATCAATACCACCAGTCACCAGACAGCCTCACTCTTGTCACCTCCCACTGTCAAATTCAGTGACATCTGCGGTTTTTGGCATTCCCTGTCGAATCCGCATCCACACACCCAAGTACTTCTGTCACACAGGCAATAGGTCGTCGACGTCTACCCAAAAAGTACCCGCTGCAGTTCGCTCCCAGGTGGACCATGTCAGGAATATGTTTTGGGAGGATGCCCAAAACTAGTACAACCATCAACTATGGGAAAGTGAATGCTTTTATTTTTGGAACAGCACCGTCTGTCTGCCGCTCAACGCATTCAGAGGTCTTTAAAAAGCAATAAATCGGTCTGAATTAATTGCAGCGGAAACAAATGTCTGCGAGGCGGGGTAATAGAAAGAGGATTACAGACTGTAATCCGGGGCTTTCTACGATGGCCTTGAGGAATATTTGTGGCCATTTCCCCGACTGCCTTCGCTTACTAATCCACTGCTAATTCGGGTGGCGATGTTCAGTTGCATTCTTGGGCATACGAGTACATCAAAGAACTCGGTCGGTGCACTGGACCTGAAGGGAACTCACTTTGTGCAAGGAAACCGATTCAGAGCAGTGTAGTGACGCTCTGGTGCCAGGAGAGCCGATGGAAGATGAACAAGATGAAAATTTCCTGGTAATCGGATATGTTTGTCTGATTGAAGAGCAGCACTCTTGGCTGACGAAGAGGCAGAGTGGCATCCCCGCCGAATGAGTGACAACTCACTAATAACATTCTCGGGATGTGCTTGTGGTCTCGTCGTCATCATATGATCGCTCTGGAAGACGTATTAAATGTCGTTGTCTTTTCCCCCCTGATCTTGCGTTAGATAAATAAGCAGCAAATATCTTTGACAAGCTCCGGTGGTGATCGCAAAGGACATCGTCTTGAATTGTCGCCAATGTGGCGCAACTGATTCTGTTTGGTGCTGCTCGGACGGGACGAGATGGTTTCGCTTCAAAATATCGATAACAATGTCAACACTTCTATCTGTTTGAGAATTCTTGTGAATTGGGATTTTTGGTTTTGGTTATTTGTGAATGAGACGCGCCACAATGGACGTGACATAGATGAGTTTTGGTTGAGTGACTGACGGTGGTGGCATGTCTATTTGACATTTTCTCAAAAAAAAAAAAAAAAGAACCAAATATTTTTTTTTCTGGGGAGTCGGTTGTTTTTTTTGGACAATTTTTGCACATGTGTAGATAGCTTTTACGTCGGGTTTCTTGCCTCGGGTTTGAAGAGGGCGTTAAGGTGATGTGATAATTAATTTGGTCATTGAAGGCGGGTGGCGTTTGTTGCGGTTAGGTGGAGAAGGTGATGACATGATCGGACCGATTCCGGGAGCCTGCTATTTCAAGTGACGGACGTTCTGAACTTCAATCGGAATAATGCAGTAAGAAATGCATGTATAGTCCCCCCTTCCTTAATATTTTTCGACAGTTTTTTTTTTAAATCGTTTTCTCCGAGCATCAATCAGAGAATGCCGTTTACACTTTCATTTTGCGAATAAGTTCCAAAACAGTCTTGACTTACTGATAAAAAAAGTCGTTCAAATTCGTCATGGAGGATACAATCAGTTGTGGAGTTGGCTATCTCTTCTATATAATAATGTATTCCTGGCATAGACGTAGGCATCTTCGTGTTCGCCTCATTGATGATTGCTTTAATTTGGACAGTCTTCTAGTTGTTCTCAGCAACGAACGAGCAACGTCCTATAGGGCATATAGTATTAGACAAAAATAAAGAATCTTCTACGTATCAATACGAAAAACATCAAAACAAGTAATACTTAAATATACAAACTAATTCATATTTTGTTGCAAATGCTTTCGTCTGGATCACAGCATTTAGCTAGTGATGTCCACAGGCACGCCTTTCTATTCTTCTTCTTCTGCCTTGATAAGCGGGTTAAGATTCTTATATTGGTTCCAGTTAATTCGTCTCCCACAAGTTCTCTACACGGTTAAAGTCTGGCAGCATGCCAATCCAGTAGACTCGAATTTTCTTGGAAACCATCAGGGGCTTTGAGTACTTTAATTATATATTTTGGATCATTGTCCTGTTGGAACCTCTATATGACGTCTCAATTTGCCTTAAATAAACACATTTATGATTCTAAATATTGACCCTATTTCCTCCAAGAGAAGCAACCCTAAACGAGCAACGACGATATTTCCTCCTCGTAATTTACCGCTGGATCCGTTCATGTATTTTCTTGTCTAATTCTGATGATGCCATCGGATTTTTTTGGATTATAGTTCAATTCATAACAAATTACCGTTTTCCATCTTACAACTTAAGTTTTTGTACAAATTCTAAACTCAATTGCTATTTTCTCAACAAGTTCAATTATTGGACAATTACTTGAACCAGTCATAACTTAAAGAACATTATTTCTCCAGACGCCGCACAAAAAGTACTCACCAGTACAGTTCAAAGGCAGTTCACATTACCAAAATGAGAAATAATTCGTCCAGGACATTTATCTTCTCACAAAGCCAAAACGCATTTTGTTGTGTGACATGCAATCTTGTTGAAACCAGATATCTGAAAATCCATAAATGTGATTTGATGCAAATTGTATTCGTAAATATATGTATATTTACCGCTTAACCTTTTTCATTTTCAAACTTTTTTGGATACAATGATCTTTCTACAATAGTTAGCCTTTCTGCAAAGGCGATATTTTTGTTGAAGAAATAGTAGTGTTTTGTTATTAAAACGCGGAATCGGCGTATCATCCATTCATTCGGTAATCGATTATATGATTGGCTGCAATATTTGAGTGAGTGTGATGAATTGCAACATTTGTCATAATATGCCGTTTATATATAAGCCCAAATTGGAAAGCCAATTGGGATCTTCTTGAATAAATTCACTGAGGGCAGCCATCTTTTCTGTAGAGCTTGCATTTCGAAGAAGGAGTGCCTTAGGACATCTGCAAAAGAGCATATTTCTCCGAATGTTCTCGTACAGTTCTGCCCTGAAGAGATGGCCATTTAAGGACTGTTTTGACAGTTATTGATGAATTTTTTACGGTTCTTCACGATATAATGCGATTCTTTGATTGATCAATTTGGTTTGATGTAACCGCTGTAAAGAAATTTTAGGGGTAAGGGAGGTTATTGGCTTCATCCATTGTACTTCATTTCTGGTTTTGCCCAGAAATGAGGTATTACAGAGATAGCCGACTTCACAGCTGATTGCCCCCTAGTCCATCGGCGGATTTGAGTGCCTTTTTGACAGATATTTATGAATTTTTGACGGTTATTCACGAAATAACGTAAATGTCGTCCTCTGATTGGTTCCCCTCAATTTGGTTTAAAAACAGTTGACAAAAATCTTACGGGGAAAGACAGGTAAAAGTCGGGCTCCAATACTTCATTTCTGGTTTTGCCTATAGTTCTGTCAGATGAACGATTATATCAACCATAAAATTACTATTTTCGCAGTTACGTTCATAATTTAAATACGATCCACGACTGCTAAGCGATATATATCAATAAATGACAAACCTTCATCTAAATACTTATAGCCTCGAATCACGGTTTGGTTTGACGTATGTAACAACAAACACCTTCCTTTCCATCTTTGGAGAGAATAATTAACTGTTTCGGAATGTCGAGGTTTGAACACTTTGTACTTATCCATCATTTTTTCTCTCTTGAAATGATTTACATTGAAATCTAAAATAACGATGATGCCAATTTCGAAATGAAAACTTAAGCAGCTGGCATCGACATTTACAAAAACATTTCACTTTCGATTTTTCGAAAGAAAAAAAAATTTAAGAGAGGAAGGAAAACGCCATTCTTGTGTACACATATCTCATCTCTTTTATGTGGAGATAATAGGCAATTATCACTTTCCACACGTATGATGTACGATGGCATCCGAAAGGATAAGAACCATTTGTTCCCGCGCAGCCAAGCAACAGAAAAAAAACACAAGAATTAGAAAAATCACACTTCAACAGACAACAGAGATTTGATGCCTAAACAAAAAGAAGGCAGACATGGACCATACTTTCGCACACTGATGGTTCTGATGGTTCTGGTGATGGGACTAGTGCTACTGTCCCGGGACTTTGTTTTGTGTTTACGTTTGGCCCGAGTACCACTCCAAACAGAATCTAAGCGAATTAAAAGGAAGAATGAGAACAGGAATCAGGGCCCAAGCCCTGACAGATGAATCATTGTGTAAACATCGCCAAGGAAATTGCCTCATTAAATGGTGCACACACTCCCTATCGAACGAATTAGGGAATCTGGAGCAATATAAGACACTGAGGGCTGCGATGTTGATTGCCTCGTGGTTTTTCAATGATGATGTGTTTGAGGATGATGATGGGCTAATAAAGCGACATGCTATTGGTGGTGGTGTACAGATTGCTCTTGAATTTGTTTTTCTCCTCTCTCTCTCTCAGCGATTCTGGAGAGGATACTGTGGTTGGATGCGTGCATCTATGCCATGACACGTGCGGATTTGTTGGTTTTGCCATGGTGAATAGTTTGTATTTGTTAGATGTTAATGTCTCCTTCTCTAAAC
This sequence comes from Eristalis intricaria, assembly GCA_964034865.1. Classification (NCBI taxonomy): domain Eukaryota; kingdom Metazoa; phylum Arthropoda; class Insecta; order Diptera; family Syrphidae; genus Eristalis; species Eristalis intricaria. The sequence goes on from OZ035877.1 coordinate 29,459,227, forward strand.
AAATGTTTGTCAAGAAATTGCATACAACGCTATGAATATGACATCGGTGACTGTGCATAAGTACATGTGTTGTGTGCACCTGATGACGTTGATTAGTTTGGAGTTTTGAGAATATAGTCGGATGGCGTTGGTGCTTAAGAAGAACCTGGGCCTTGCTTCTACAAAAACTACTCGTGTCGTTGCGCTATTTTGTTCTTTTATGAGTAGATTATGATTATGACTCGAGAGACGTGGAGCGAGTTGATGAACATACCCACTTAAAGTGGCGCGACGTTTTGTAGACCAAAACCTTGCAGTCTTTCAATTAGCATGACCTGTCTTTTGGCAAGATCTAATTGGCATTGTTTCAAAAACTTAACTTAACTGTTCTTTGTACAGTGTAAGACTATCTAAAGGCTTTACAGCTTCTTTTTATGTTATTTTCAACTACCGTCATTCGTGGAGCTTATAAGTAAGGCTCCTTTAACATGATCAAATTTCTTCGCATCAAATGCTCCCATTTATCTTAAGTAATGCTTCGAGTCACTGACAATGCTCAAAGCAACTTCCTGTCTAGAAAAAAGTTTTTCAACTTCGTCGTTCGGAGTTGGCATAAAACTGTAGGTTCCTTCCACTCGTAAGAGAACAATAGCAGACACAACACGAGCAGTGGCTGTAAAAGCTAGATCCAGGTTCGTCTAGGAATATCACGCCACCCATATTTTTATTATCATTATTATAATCGCACTATGCTTTCGCACGGTCAAATTATCAAATTTCGTTAGTATACAATCGTGCTGTTTCATGCGTCCGACACTTAACGTTGAGAATAAAATTACAATAAAGAAAATCGAAAGCTCACTCGAAGCTGGTATGACTTCCGCACTCATGCGACTCGGTGGCCTACCGCACATTCCGCTTCCCCGACTACGTCAAAGCGAATTTATAGTTGGAGGTTTGGCCAATCCTGATCCAACGTGGGAATGTGGCACAGAGGGCACTAGCGGTTAAGGATTCAGTGTATTTTCAAACAAAATGTTTCAGATGTGTTCTTTGGTTTTGTTATATGTTCAAACACATCAAGCAGATCATTTATGCATTAGAGGTTGGAGCAAATAAACATCCTTGGCGTTCGAATTTGCGAACATGTAAGTGAATGCATTGCATGCACAATCAAAATTAGCCTTAACGTACGCTTTAATACTGGTCAGAGATTCTATGAAAAAACGTAAAATTCTTCAGTATTTACTGGTCCCGTTATCCGGCAGTGCAGTTGCGATTTTTGTGAGTTTGTCAACTTCACAGTTTTCCATAATGTCTCTATGGCCTGGTACCCAGCACATGCGAATGTGAAAGTGTTCGGATATCTCATCAAGAGATGCGCGACAGCTTATAACTACTTCAGAGTTTATAGAGAACTGTACAGGGCTTTAATTGCTACGTGGCTATCCGTAAAGATGCAAATATCGCGGGCGGATATCACGTTCCACCTTAGCGAGGACAGGGCTTCGCTGCTCGCCATTATCCTTCTCTTAGAAGACACTGCATTGAATCAGTAAATAAATTGATTTGTTAAGATTGAGATGTTCAGAGAATACAACACTTCCTACTTCGTCTTCCGTCTTGGATCCACCACTTTCCGGAAGCAGCGTTCAGAAGTTTTTCTCTGGAAAGTATATAATCAAAGTTAAAAGAGGTAAGTTGTTATTCTATTAGGATTTTCGCAAGTCAAAATATGCAATCGTGGCATTGACAGCATGCCTTTAATTTGATTGCACAGTTGGTTGCTATTTGCTTACCAAGAATATCTCACGGGGGAAGGTTTCATATGGTTTCAAGTGCATCGGTGGGAGTCGTTCTCAAGGCTCCACTTATACAGATGCCGGCTAGTCTTTGCTCCTTTCTTAGAACGTTGAGATGTGTGTGGAAATTGAGTATAGGCCACCATACGCTGTATAAGAGGATGGGTCTGATCACAACAGTGAAGAGTCAATGTGTCATGTGAGGCTGAACAATCCATTTGTGCCCGAAGGCTTTCATGGCTTTTCTTGTCTTCAAATTTATTGAGCTTCCAATTTAATTTGCTGTCTATTATAAGACACATGCGAAGTAATATGAGGCATTTTATATTTTCTAGTGAAATGGACGATTTCGGTTTTCTGTGCGTTTATATTTAGACCATTTTCAGTCGCCCAGTTATTTGTCAGTACTTCCACGAGAAGGATATTACAACATCATCCGAATAGGCAATCGTTTGCAACCCGCCCCTTCCCGTATTATATTATTAGCAGTTCATTTACTGCTAGGTTCCAAAGAAGAGGGGATATTACTCATCCCAGAGGTGGACCTCTTCCTTTAGCTTTTCGAAGTAACATTGCACAGAGTTGCATTGATTACTCTACTTGTAAGTACTTGGTTTATTAACGTCGCTTCTAGGTCTAGTTCTACCAGTGACTATGTGATTGCATGTTGGTAGATATTGTTGAAGGCGCCTTCTATGTCTATTAAAGCAACCATGGCGTAGTCTTTGTGGTTAAATGATCCCTCAATGCTTCGTACTAGTGTGTGAAGGGTCATTTCCACGGATCTTCCTTTGTTGTGCGCATGTTGAGTTAGGCACAAGTTTTTTTGTTTGTTCCAACGTTGATCTTATATGTAAGTCAATGAGTTTTCTAGTGTTTTTAGAAGAAAGGATGAAAGGCTGATAGGTCTAAAGTCCTTTGGATATACATGGGAGCACTTTTACGATTTGAGCATGAACAAAGATAACCTCAAGACAAACATTCATTCACAATAGATCTCACGAACTCAAGGAAGATGTTTTTTACTCAGGTTCCTTGTGTCATTGGTAAAATATATCTTTCGAGTAGGCGGAGGAGTTTGTCGATGACAAAGAAACGGAGAAACACATTTGTCGCTATTACTAAACTTAACCCTGTCAGCCAATAACCACAACCATGTAATATGTGTGTATTTAGTCATTAACGTCGTGCCACTGCAAGACACCAAATCTATTTTCTGATCAAATTATTCCCCAATATTCCGTCCGAATTGTCCCCAAAAAACTCAAACAAGTTTCTGATAGCAAAAGTTAATGAATTCTTTTAACACATTTCCAGACCTGGCCATTTACGTTTCAACACATCCAAGCGAGCAGACAATTGACGCCACACTACGCGCCAATGGAGTGGTCACAACCAGACAAATATTCCAATGATCCCTATCGGAATCACAACAACAACAACAGCAGTATTATGAACAACAACCACATCAGTAACAGCAGTAGTAGTCTTAGTAGTAGCAACAACAACCAGCACACCATGAGCAACACCATTCAAACACACAGTAGTTGTATCTACGATCACGGCAGCAGTCACGGGCATGTGATCCACTAGTGGCTCTGGACGCAGTCACGGCAGTCAAGTCTGGAGAGTTTTAAACGAAAGCCAAATACACATATATTGTTTAAATTTTAAATAAATTATAAATTGAAATGAGCACAGACATAGTTTTCTTCTTTTTTAAAGTTATCGCGTCGCTAATGACTTGATTTCAACTTAAGCCTTAACGTTAACCAATGCTGGCTTTGGCCTGGCTGCAACTGTTGGGGGTTCCAATTCAAGCGGTTCCTCGGAATCTACAACGTGCTCTGGTGGCTGGATCTTCAAATCAGCAGCTAATGGTTTTGGCTTGAGGGCGAGAAGAGGCTTCTTGGCGGGAGCTTCCTCCACCGCTTCTTCCGATAGCTCAACTGAAGATTCTTCGAGTACTTCTTCGAGAACAGAAACTTCATCTTCTTCAGGCTGGGGCTTCTTGTTGATAGATGGAAGAAGTGGTTTCTTTGGCAATGGTTTTTCCTCTTCTTCTACTTCTGCTTCGGGGAGTTCTTTTGGGGCTTCAGGCTTTTGCTTAAGGCTGGGTTTCATTGGTTTTTTGGGTAGTGGCTTCTCCACTTCTTCCACTGCTGCTTCCGGAACAGGATCAACTGGCTTCTTCTTGAAGCTTGGCCTGTCGGCAAGGGCGACTGACGCGAATACCGCCAGAAGGACGATAGCGAGAGTAAAGTGTTTCATTTTCAGATCACGAGTGTGGCCGTCACAAACTGGAAATGCTGGCAAGGGAGAAGTCGAGCGACTTTTTATAGCAAACGTCTCTAGGCAACAAATCACCGTCAACTACTCGTTATCGATTGCCAAATTTTCGATAGTCTGTACTTTCTTATCGCATGGCATGGAGTTGGCTTTTTAATTACTTCAACCATCTACTGGTGTTTGAACGCGTGCAGTATCGCTCGGGGAATCTGTGTTCTGGCAATCGCTGCAGCTTGCTTGCCAGATAAACAGGTGACAATTGAGTAATTGGATTCGATAGGCGCGGAAGGATGTTGATAAAGAATATCAGACAGTTTAAACTATCTGCCAATGACGACGTCTAGAAGCTTTGAGAAATATAATTACCTGAATTCTGAGGGTGAACACAATCGAATGCTAATGGATTTAGGAAGTTGATAGAAGGTTGGAGGCATAAGATGTTGACAAACATTTTTTGTACAGAGCTGAGATAGTGATAACTCATTCTTTGTTTGTCAATCAACAAGCCCCTCTAGCTTTAATTGAATGCGCCACTGTAGATGCGGGCGTCCTCTGCTGCGTTGTCCCACAGGTTCAGAGTCGAAGAGAGCGATAACATTTGTATTTATATTTTTTACTCCAACTTGTCTCATTTCACACAGCTTTCATTCGTTAAGATCAAGTTTTCTTGCATCTGTGATCACTTGGTTCGCCGTCTGCCGGGATAGGGTGAGAAACACGGCAGTATGCGATGAAGCCGGAAAGGCTTATTTTTCGATGGTTTGGTCACGTGGACGAATGTGCCCATCATCACGACTTCTGAAGCGGACTTTGAATGCAGGAAGTGCACGTTTGGAAGAAGCAGAATTATGTGGTTGGACGAAGTCCAAAATCTTGCCTACTTACGCTTAGCATAGGTCCTTATGAGTTAGAGTCGATGGCGGGGGATCGAGTGGCCTGGGGATTTATCGTACGTGCTTAACGCTTGGCCAGAAGTTGATTATGATGTTGATGAGACGCAAGGGATATGTACGGATGTTTTCAATTGAGAAAGAGTGCATTGCCTTAAGACATCTGCTTCATAACAAAATGGTTAAACTGCTCACAATATCAATAAGAGATAAACGGCAATCCAAGTCTGTTTTCAAATGGAATGCGGTAGAATCTACGGATTTGATTTCAGCCTTTTGGATACCACATTACAGTACCGATAGCAGTCACGACAGAGGTTTTTTTGTGGATTGAACGGAAAGTGTTGTGATATCAGGTCTGTAAAATACTTTAGTACATTAAAATACAAGTATTAAGTTCTTATTCTTGCACTTCAACACGGCGGTACTTGTTCTTGAAAAGAATGAAGTCTATTTGAAGTCAATTATGCTATACAAGAAATTAACTTTTTTTTGTAATCAATGTATTTGATTTATTTTTTCCATTGGATAGAAAATTAAATTGTTTTTAAATATGATGGATCGTAAATGACCTCCATGCTCATCCACGCATATGCGACACCTGATAAGAAAATTGTTTATTGCGGCCTGAAGAGTTGAAGTCGGGATCGCCTCAATTATTGTCGTAATGGATTGCTTCAATTAGTTCAAATTTCTTGGTTTCATTTTGTACCCCTCTTGTTTGACAAAACCCCATAAAAAAAGTCTGGTGCAGTCTGTTCCATTCCAAGCAAGTTGGAATGTTTTGTCTGATCTCCGCTTTAACCGGTCTGGCTATGTGTCCAGTTGATCCATATTGGAGCCGATTTTTTTCGGCTCAGTTCTACATAGAAAAAACTCCTTTAACATCTTTAAATAACGGTCCTCATAAATGAAAGACTTGATCCGGCAAAAGGATTTAGAAAAGCACCAAAAGAAGATGTGACGCTTTTTTGTGAAAATGTGAAAACTGATTTGAACGCTCTTGGTCCACCTTTAAAATAAGCAATGGTGTGGAGAAAGTTAAGTATCGTATACTCGTATATTTTGTTAATTGATTCTTTAAATGAACTTCAAATTTTGTTTAATGCTCTAGGTTTGGTTGGTTTAAATTTTCAGAATGGACTGTCGCCTGAAGGATTCTACGTAAGCAGCTATAACTGCGAAGCCAATAGTTCCATTTCATATGATTTTATATTGAAATTCCAGAATAAAACCGAGTTTTTTCTAGCTATTTATAAATTCAGCTCACAATTTATTTCAATAATTTTCAAACATTGACAAATTTTACACTAAACAGCTGATTTTGAAAAAGAGAATGAGAGAGTTCTATGTGGCAATGCTTTTTGCGATTCCGTTGGAATTGTATGATAGCATTTTTTCATTGTTCGTATGGTAACTTCGATTCGTAGATTTTCTATGAATGGATCGGGTTACGAATCGGGCATCCGACTAACCAATGGCAGGCACTTAACCAACTTACTGAGACGTTTGCTGACATTGAGTCAGAAGCTGCTAAAATTGGTCTAGTGGTGAATGAGGGCGAAATATGCTGTCCTCTTCTTCTTTATTTGGCGCTACAGCCCGGGGTGGACCTAGGCCTCAACCAACAAGCCTCTCCAGCTAGCACGGTCTCTGGCTAGCTGTCTCCAGTGTCGCACGCCAAGTTGATTGACCCCACCTGGGTGCGCCACCTTAAACGCGGGCGTCCTCTGTTGCGTTGTCCCACGGGTTCGGAGTCGAAGACTCTTCGGGCTGGAGCTGAGTTGTCCATACGCTCTATATGGCCTAGCCATCTTAGGCGTCGGATCCGAAGATGCCTGACTAGACTCATGTCTCTGTACAGCCCGTACAGTTCGTGGTTGAATCTTCTCCTCCAGAAACCGTCAACGCAAACAGGACCAAAGATCGCATGCAGAGCTTTTCTCTCGAAGATACTAAGGACTTCCTCATCCGCTTTTGAGATTGTCTATGCCGCTGCGCCGTACAGCAGGACTGGGATGATCAAGGTCTTGTATAAAGTCAGGTTGGTCCTTCGAGAGAGGACTCTACTACTCAATTGCTTCTTGAGCCCAAAGAAACAGCGATTGGCAAGAGTAATTCTGCGTTTAATCTCAGTACTGGTGTTGTTCGTGCTGTTCACTTGCGAGCCGAGGTAGACGAAGTCATTGACTACCTCGAAGTTATAGCTGCCCATTGTGACGCTCTGTCCAAGACGTCGATGTTGTGTGTCCTTTCTTGATGACAGCATATACTTCGTTTTGCCCTTACTCACCGCTAGACCTATTCTAGACGCTTCCGCCTCAATGCCAGCAAACGCCTCATTGACGGCTCGCTGTGTACTGCCAATCACGTCAATGTCATCCGCGTATGCTGTATAGCTCGTCCCTATGCACGCTATCATATGCGGCCTTGAAATCGACGAAAAGGTGGTGGGTGTCGATCTGCATCTCTTGGGTCTTTTCCAGGATCTGATGTAGTGAGAAAATCTGGTCGATGGTGGACTTCCCTGGCCTGAAGCCACACTGATATGGACCTATCAGGTTATTTATAAACGGCTTCAGGCGAGTACACAAAACGGCAGAGAAGATCTTGTAAGCGATGTTCAGGAGACTTATCCCTCGGTAGTTGGCGCAGTCAAAGGGGTCTCCTTTCTTGTGGATCGGGCAAACGATACTGAGATTCCACTCATCGGGCATTCTTTCCTCCGACCATATCTTACAGATGAGCTGGTGCATGCGCCCAACCAGATCATCTCCAGCTGCGTTAAAGATTTCAGCGGACTGTCCGTCCGCACCGGCAGCTGTCTTGATATTGCTATCTTGACCTCGTCTAAGTCGGGGGGACGGAATTCTCGTCGATCATCGTCCATATTGGTGGGACATTCTGCCTGACAGCAGTATTATAGTATAGTGTTATCATCGCCCTTTAGCAGTCTGCAGAAATGCTTCTTCCAAATTCTCAGTATCGACTGCGACTCTATTACTAGTTGTCCATTCTCGTCCCGGCAGGCTTCTGTCCGAACCTTATATCCACTGGATAACTATTTCACCCTCTGGTAAAACTTTCGGACATCGTAGTTGGCCATAGCACCTCTCCATCTCTCCGATCGCGCGCTTCTCGTGCTCTTTCTTCTTACTCGTGAGAAGCCGGTTTTTGTCCCTTCGTCTCTGATCATAGAGCTCACGAACAGCTCTTGTTGTTCGTTGCAGCGTTGCATTGTAGGCTTCCAGCATCGCTGCAGGCTATGCAAGCCTACACTCGTTGTTAAACCATGGGTTTTTTCTAGGTGGTGGCGTAAAACCCAGCACATCAGTGGCAGCATCTTTGATGGCTTCTTGACAACGCCTCCAATCTTCTTCAATTGATTGCGCAGGTGGCGACGAACTTAGAGAGAGATTCCGGGAGACTCGATCGGCAAAAATCCTAGCAGTCCGTTGCGATTTTAGCTTTCGACACCGTTGATCTCTTGATATCCGAGTTATTACCTTGGCTACAACAAGGAAATATTCCGAGTTGATGTTGGCCCCTCGGAATGTTTGGAAATCAAGAATGCTGGAGGAGTGCCTGACGTCGATCGCAACATGATCAATCTGGTTGGCGGTTGATTGATCAGGGGACCACCAGGTCGCTTTATGGATGTTGAGGTGTGGGAACCCCGTGCTAGCTACATGGAGATTACGTCCCGTGACAAAGTCCACCAGCCTGAGTCCGTTACCGGATGTGGTGTCGTGCAGGCTGTGTTTCCCGATGACTTTGGCAAAGATGTCTTCCTTCCCAAACTTTGCATTGAAATCTCCTAGAACGATCTTGGTGTCGAAGCTGGGGTACTGATCGTAAGTCCATTCTAGGAGATCATAGAAGTTTGCCATCTTTGTCCTCTGTCGGGGCGTGGGCGCAAATCAGGCTGATGTTTCCGAATTTAGCCCTGATGCGGATTGTTAAGAGGCGTTCGCTTTTACAGACAAAGCTTAAGACTTTTTGCCTAAGCCTGCCTCGAAAAACAAATCCACATCCAAATAAGCGCCTCTCCCTGTTGCAATCACCGTAGTAGATGTCGCAGTTTCTCATCCTCTTTTTGCCCGGCCCATTCCACCGCACTTCCTGGATTGCGGTAATGTCTGCTTTGTAGCAGTATAGGGTCTCCGCGAATTCTTCGGCTGCACGCGGTCTGTGAAGAGACCTAACATTCCACGTGCAGAACCGAAAATCGTTGTCCTTGTATCGTTTGCTGGGGTGATCAACATTGATTCCGTCCGTATCCGAGGCATTTGGTTGTCTCTGAACCGTAAAATTTGTACGTGGTGAGGGAGTTAACCTCACGCACAACCACCAACTGGGAGGCCAGGCCCTATTCCTTAACCCTCGGGCGGAGGGTCCGGGCTTATCCGGTGTCGGTAACCTCGCTGAGGCTGTGAGCGCCGCCGTTGTCCCTAAAACTATAGAGATCTTCCGCCGCCATCTCCATTCCAAGGCCCCGACCTGGCCTTGAAAGAACCTTCTAGACCTGTGCTCCGAAAATGTCGAAGTAGCTCTAGAAGGACTGCGCACCAGGTAGCTCCTTCTGACTGGAGTTTCGGATGCCGCCGTTGGCCAGACAGTTTTCCAGCTCCTCCGCCGCCATCCATAAAGAGAGATGAGCTCTGGTATAGGCACACTCTCCCCCCTCTCTCGTCTGCAGCCGCCAGCGACGTCCCGCGGGGGTTGGTTATCCCATCTTCGATCGAAGGTGCTCGGCTCCCAGATTTCACCACGTGGATGAGAGAGTAGAAGTGCGCTGATAGAGGCTAAGTGCAGACCCTTGTGCCTGCATGAGACGCCATACCAACGCTTTGAAATCTCAAGAAAGCTGTCCTCAAGAAAGGAAATACTACATTGACATCTTGAATAGAGTGTCACAATGGTAAGCTATAACTTCGAGGTAGTCAAGAACTATGTCTGCGTCGGCATCCCAGTAAATGGTACCGGGACCAAACGTAGAGTAACTCAATCTCTTTTTCTACGGGCTCAATAGGCAATTGACTAATAGAGGCATTTCCTGAAGGCTCAAGCTGAATTTACATAAGACCTTGATCACCCCGTCCCGCTATACGGCACAGAGGTGTATATACAATCTTAAAAGCGGATGAGGAAGTTCTTGGTCTTCGAGAGAAAAGTTCTACATTCTATCTTTAGTCCTGTTTGCGATGATAGCATTTGGAGGTGATGGTTCAACCACCGTATGGGCTGTACAGCGACATCAGCCTAGTTAGGCGTCTATGGATCCAACGGCTAAGATGTAGAGCGTATGGACAACTCCAGCCCGAAGAGTTTTCGACTCACCACCTGTGGGCAACGCAAGAGAGGACGCAAGCATTTAGATGGAGAAGAATCTCAACCAATTTGGCGTGCAACACTGGAGGCAGCTAGCAAGAGATCGTGCTGTCTAGAGAGGCTACTTGGTTTAGGCCCACGTTCACCTCAGACTTTAGAGCGCCAAATGAAGAAGAAGAAGAAGTGAGGTTGGTGTCCTGAGGAAAAAATCATGTGTAACGAAGTTTCCAGTGCAGTGACGGACCCGCAAAGAAGTCCTTTCAATTCGCCGGCAGTACAATCGGACGTTGTCATGTAATTGTGTCCAACAGAGGGAGGTTGAAAAGACTATCTGGTTCATACTAGGCAATATGGAAGTCTCCTTAAGCCGATATGATATTTTTAATGGCGTGTTCTCTGCTAACTTGATTCTCGATTCGAGACGTACACTGTTTTGATCCAGGGAAGGAAAACTGAGATTAAAGGGAGTGGTTGAAACTTCAGTGGAAGGAAGCAGGGACTGGATAAGGAAATATAGTGAAACTTCTCTGAACGCCACTCTGAGAGGCACACCTCTCTTTATGGACAATTCGTCATGGTCCCGGCTTGAAGGTATTCGGGTATTTCACCTCTTTCAGAAAATACACCCCCCGAAAAAGGACAATTAAGGTGATCGCCCTCCTATCCGCTATAGAGAAGTTTCACTACTACACTAATCTCTGAGTCCATAAAAGAATGTCTTTTCCTTGAAACTTCGAGCAGAGGTACAAGTCATGTATCTTTGGCAATGAACCTGAACTCATCATCAAATCAGTCTGTATCCATCATTCTATCATGCATCTGACACAGCCATTCATAATGTATCTGGCTCCTCTTGGTTACTCATCAGGTCACATCCAGACAATCTCCATCTGATGTATCAATTAATGATGTTATCGTTCATTTATAATTGACACCAGAACTTGATAAGATAGCGAGGAGGCATGTCTCAACTGTCTATTTGAAGTTTAATGTATCAAGCAAGTGCTTGAGATTTTCCAAACGGCATGCTACACGTAGAAGTATACCACACTTATGTTGTTGTCCTAATTTTCCGTTCCTATTCAACGCTAGATGTCACATTCTCGCCCTCGATTGAGCATATGTTTTTGACATTTCTTCACACCCCCACGTGTGACATTAAACACAACAAAATTTTCTGCATTCTGCAAATTAATTTGATTCAAGCCACTTTATTAAAAAAAAAACAGAATGAAAGTGGACAATATTTACACATCGGTATCGTGCAATCGAACGCCAGGAAGTGCCGACTGGGGAAATAATGGACTCATTGTATTCGCCGCTTGCAACTCTGTCGGCATTTTCAATCCAAAGGTAAGCCGTAGACCCACCTGTCTAATGTGCATTAAAAATTGAATCGAAATTGTATCTCCAGCTTGAGGGATCAGCAAAGATTACACATACCTATGTGAAGCACACCAAACGAGTCACTTCAGTCAAGTGGATAGCCGATTCTCCGGGAGGAAAGGAGACCAAGTTTTTGTCCGGTTCCGACGATGGACTCGCCATTCTTTGGGACATAACCAATCCTGAAGCTGAGAAGTGCTATTTGCTGAAAGGGCATGAAAGTGGAGTAAACGTTGTCGATGGAATCTGTATAAATGGAAAGCTGACTCTTGCCACAGCTTCTACGGATTCGACTATCAAGCTTTGGTCGCAGAATGAACAGACGTCCGAATTTGAATGCTTCCAGACAATCCTTCTCCGAAGTGGATTCTGCTTTTCGATACGTCTGACCAGATTCCCAAATTCGGATCAGCTGCTTATGGCCTTTTCTGCTGATGATGACAGCGTTTCGTTGTGGACGAACGTCACGGGAGATTTGATGGAAAGAGTTCATCAGCTAAGCGGACACGAAGATTGGGTGCGTAGCTTGGACTTTGTTCGCACCGAAAGTGGAGATCTTCTGCTGGCCAGTTCCTCACAGGACAACTTTATCAGATTGTGGAGAATTTCCCCCAGAACTGATGATCAAGTGAACTCGAACAGTGTTGATATTCTAAACATCCCCGACGGAGAAATTCGCGTGGAAGAAAAAATCATCCAAGCAAGCCAGGAGGGACCAGCTAAATGGTTTGCTGTAAGTCTAGAATCCGTTCTTTACGGCCACGAAGGATGGGTGTACAGTGTGCATTGGAACAATAGCTCAAGTGGGCTTCAGCTGCTGTCAGCGTCCATCGACAAGACAATCATCATATGGCAGACGACTGACGATGGTGTTTGGATGGAGAAGGTTCGTGTCGGCGAAGTGGGCGGTAACTCCTTGGGATTCTTTGGTGGGAAATTTTCGAGCGACGGTAAGTCCATCTTCGGTCATGGATTTCAAGGCGGATTCCACATATGGAATCAATCAGTGGAAAACGACTCCATCTGGGCGCCCAATGTGAATGTCGGAGGACACTTTGGAGAAGTTCGGGACATTGGATGGGAGCCAAAAGGCGCCTTCTTGCTGTCGGTGTCAGCCGATCAAACTACAAGGCTGCATGCCCCGTGGGTTCGTGCCGAAAATAAAGAAGTAACGTGGCATGAACTGGCTCGTCCCCAAGTGCATGGATATGATATGCAGGCGATTGCGGTGCTGTCGCGGTACAAGTTCGCTAGTGGTGCCGAAGAAAAGATTGTTCGCACTTTCCAAGCGACTGCAAACTTTGTTGAAAATTTCCAACGCATAACGTCCGTTGCTGACGACGAAGAAGGGGATCTTATCCTGCAGAGTAAGAAGGCGATGAATTGTTTGGTAACTGTTTTAATGAAATTCGTGTTTAGATCTGCCAAAGGGAGCGTCTGTTCCATCACTAGGACTCTCCAACAAGGCCGTTTACTCTATAGACGAGCCTCCGCAACAGAAACACGTAAAGGATGAATACCCAGAGAACTACTTCGTGCCGGTATCTCTGATGACCCCGCCTCAGGAGGAAACGCTCATGCAGAATACTCTCTGGCCGGAGGTTCAAAAGCTATACGGTCATGGATTTGAAATTTATGCGCTTACAGCGTCTCCTGATGCACAACTGATAGCATCGTCGTGTAGGGCTACGACCGCAGAACATGCACAAATCATTTTGTGGTGAGTACGCGCTTTTATATGCATGGTAAATATGTTTAAATTTAAATGTGTCTCCTTGTAGGAACACCGCAACTTGGAAGCAAATACAAAAGCTTCCATCACATAACCTCACAGTGACACAAATGCGGTTCTCGCCGGACAACAAGTATCTTCTGTCGGTGTCTCGTGATAGGCGATGGACGCTGTTTGAGAACAAGAGTACATCCGAAGGATTTTCTTTCGAATTGGCAGCAACAACGGACAAAACCAATGGCATCCACGCTCGTATCATATGGTCATGTGATTGGACACACGACTCCAAGTACTTCGTGACATCGTCTCGTGATGGAAAAGTTATCGCTTGGACAAAGGGCAGCGCTCCCTCGGCAACCAGTCTAAAGGAGTGGTCCGCTGTCGCTAAGTTGGAGTTGAAGAACGAGTCGGTGACAGCTGTCGCCTTCGCAGACAAATTCCGCGATACTACGCCTGGTGCGTACGTGCTGGCGATTGGTCTAGAAACTGGAGTCATTCATTTGTATTCGTTTGATGGGACAAAACTAGAGGCACTCCATACGATAGAGAATAAGTAAGTGAATGCTATTTGTACATTGAACGATTATTTATTTGAGTGTTGTTTTATTTGCAGGCACGCGCATCACTTGTCTGTAAGGAAATTGCAGTTCCGACCGAAGGGTGAAGATCTCTATCTAGCCAGCTGTGGCGATGATCATTTGGTTAGAATACATCGTATACATTTTTAATTGAAATCATGTGAAAGAGTGATGATAAAATATGTTTAGATAAATTAACTGGAATTTTATTTTTAAATTATCGTTGTTTTGATTATCGTCGGATTGGACATAACACTTGTAATTCTCTTTGTAGTTTTATGGATTGTTGAGTTTCTAATATGCTCCAGCACATTTCTTTCCCAGCTTACTGCATATTTGTCATTTCTTGGTAAGCTTTCCGGATGACGAATGCAATTGACTCAACGTCATTTCTGGTTTCGGTTTCGCATATACGAGTTTAAAATTCTGTGCAATTCGTATGACCGAACCTCACACATCGCGTCGTTAAATCTATCATAACTTTTCTCAGTATCTGTTCAGCTTTCGGATCAAAAATTCGATTCAATCATAACCAAGATTGGAATAGTGATGTAGTCCCAGCGGAGGAGTTTATGCAAAGCAGATTGAATGAGTTAATTGCTTTCTTACAGAAATCGACTAATTAGTTGACTTCTGCTTTTCTCTCTTGCATGAGACGTACGGAGAAACACTTTTCTCTCAAATCAATGAAGTCATCCAGACTTATTCGTCATCCCATCTTCCCCGGAAAGGAGTCAATTGGAGAATGACTTTGTAGCCGAAAACAACAATCCCTAATCAGTCGAAAATAATTCATCGTTACTTAAGTCAAACGGCGCACACACTTCGTGTAATAATTTGTAATCAACAAACGTCTCACACAGGATTTCCGATATTCATACATTGTGAAGGCAAACTACTTTCGCATCCATCCCCGACACAAACCAAATTCAGTAAATTTCCACAAATATTCCATCAATAATACCAACCTAAGGAAATTCAATCGAACTAATTTTGACACTTCCGAGTAAAAACTCTCCATTCTCTCGCTGTTGTCAAAAGTGAAAATTCGGTCGCTAGTAAATAAGCTCATTATTTATATTACAGTCCCTAAGATAAGAAATTGATTTAAAACACCTGGTTGTTGTGTCTTTCAATATTTGTATTGTGGTTTAAAATGAAGTGAATGTGTTTTGCAAACAAGGATCGTTTATTTATCAGAATGTCCCGTGGCAAATCTCGTTTGCAAGCGGAAATTTGTGGCGACTGTGGAGCGTCGGGTATGGACTTTTCTTCGATAGATTTTCCAAAAACTTGAATTTCATTTGTAAAGTGCATTTTCAAATCTATTTTAGAACCATCATGGGCCTCTGTGAATCGTGGTATACTACTGTGTTCCGAATGTTGTTCGATACACCGAAGCTTGGGACGCCACATTTCTGTTGTGAAGTCTCTGCGTCAGGGCACTTGGTGTCCATCTGTTTTGAATTTTGTCAATTCTCTTAATGCGCACGGCGCAAATAGTGTGTGGGAGCATTGTTTGCTGGATTCCACTGGAAAAACCACTGCCCGAAGAAAACCAACACCAAAAGATCCATTGCATCCCACAAAGTCGGACTTCATCAAAGCGAAACATGTTAATCTGGCTTTTGTCCTGAAACCGAATCTGCAGGACGATGAAAGCCTGAACGGGAATCTAGAGACAGAGTTAAGCAAGCAGTTGCATGCTAGTGTGAGGACCAGCAATCTGGAAACTTCTTTGCGTCTTCTAGTCCAAGGAGCTGACCCGAATTTCTTTCACGAGGTAAACAGCATACCGGCTATTTATAGAGCGTCTATTTAAACTTATTTTTTTGTAGGAGAAAAAGTCAAACCCACTTCATGTGGCGGCAAAGTTTGGGCAAGCTTCTCAAATTGAGTTGCTCATCATTTACGGGGCGGATCTGAACGCGCTCGATGGAAATGGCAGCTCTCCGTACGAAGTGGCTAAGGCTAATAATCACAATACTATCGCCGAGCGACTGGTAGAGGCTATGTACGATGTTACAGATCGTATAACAATGTTCTTGGGTGGCAAGAAACCCGATCATACGGTATGTTATGTTTCTATTCCCCTGCATAATGATTTTTCACATCTCTCTGATCACAGAATGGGAAGCACATTGTCATTCCCGACTCGAATAACTCGGAAATAAGTGAGCAACTTAAGATCGCACGTGGGAAGCTGCAACTTGTTCCAAACAAAATGTTTGAGGAACTCGTCATGGACTTGTACGATGAAGTGGACAGACGAGAGAATGAAGCTAGTAAGATGTTTATAGTCGGCCCCTTGATCGATTTTTCATTTATTCGTTAATTTTTAGTTTGGGCAACGTCAGCTTTAAGCCCGGACAACGTAGCTGTACCATTCTTACCAGCAAATCCATTTTTGAGTGCCACACGAAATCAGGTAAATTGAATATTTGTATTCTCTGTAGTCACACCCAAATTCAAACTCTCGGACTCTTGTAGGGTCGTCAAAAGTTAGCTCGTTTCAGTCCACTGGAATTCGCCGGTCTACTTACGGACGTGCTGATCGATGCTCGTCGTCGTCAGAACATGGCGAATTTGCGACCACTGGAAAACATGTCCCACCCACAGCAGACTCTCTTCGGAGATGATCCGAATCTCTCTGACGATGAACCGATCTATGATCCCGTTGCATCTGACGAAGACTACGCTCCAGTTGCTTCCATTGTACAACAGGTAAATCACATGCGACAGAAAATTCTAAAATTCAATAATAGTTTCGGATAATCACCGATCTCTGTGTGTGAGGTTATTGACTCGTAGATTCAAGTTTATAACAGAGCTACGAGATTTCGTGCATTTATCGAGATACGTCGTTTTTTAATCAATTTTTGTATTGCAATTTAAACGAACTGGTAGAACATTAATGTTATTAAATGGTAGTCATAGATTTTGATTCTAGATCAAGTGGAATAGCTTAAGAAACATATTATCATGATAACTTATTTATGCTTTGTTATAACCAAGTTTTGATGTTAGTTGGCGAGTGAGTGGTTGAGAAGTATCTTTTTTTCTAGATTCAAGGGTGGAATTCGTGGGCCAATGTGTAGGAGAAACAATATGTTCTATTTACTTTTTGTGCGTTATCTAAAGTGAACGATGAATAGGAAGATATTCAAGCAGACTAGAATTCAGACCGGGTTTATTTACTTGCCTCAATTTCAAAGCTTTTTATGAAATAGTGTAGGCTTTTTGTAGCCCAAACATTCCTTGTTTTCGAAATGTTTGTGATCTGAAATTTTTTTTCGCATCGAGTTATTTTCCATGCGGTTCATAGTCTGAGTTTTGACACGACGGAAGTCTTTACGTCATAATGACCTACATAAGTGATTCTTTTGAGCGGGTCTGACAGACATCTTTAATCCGAGACTTCAACGTAAACAATAAAGAACGCACCGAATACCTTCACTAACACATTTTTCATTTGCTTTAGATGATTGAGCATTGTAAACATCCAAGCTGTCCAACTGCCCACTTGCTGTCAAGTTCTTCGTCCTTATGGGGGGCTACGTTACGGAGTGGACCTCAATCCTTTTGCCTCTCCAGCTATCTCTGGCTAGCTGCCTTCAATTTCACACATTAAGTTGGTGAAGGTGGGTCGCTTTGGCGCAGTGGGTTGGTGCGTTGACTTACTACGCAGAGGGTGCCAGGTTCGATTGCCGAATTTACCAACTTTTATAACTTAAGGCTACATTTTTCGAGTCAATGACAATACTCAAAGAGTTCTCCTGTCTAGAAAAAGCGTCTCAAAGGTCGGCTTTCGGAATCGGCATAAAGCTATAGGTCCTATCCAATCCTGAAAGGGCAAGAGCACGCATAACACGTTGTGGAATGTGTTGATGCTGTAGAAACTAGGCACATGTCGCGTCACCCATATTATTATATTTATAAAGTTGGTTAAGGTCCTCATTCACTTGTGACAAAGCTATAATATCAGATCTTTAATGATTCCATGCTGCTTCAATTCTCTCTCATTTTGTAATTCTCAGCTTCTTCCTCTTTCACTCAGTCATGTAATATTCCTCCGAAATTATTGCTAAGCTACATACAATGACTAATAATGCTTGCAGAATGTTCTTTCAAATATTTCAAGCTTTCCGGGCTCAAATAAAATGAAACATAAACGAATTCGTATGTGGCTAGTGAGAGAGTGATTGGATAAAGCACACACTGCCTTATAAGGTACCCAACAACAAACTAAGGTCCTACATAGTGGATTCCGTGGTCTATCGGATCGATTCCTCGACCGAGGGCACCAGGTTCAGTACCGAATTAAAAAATAGATAAACCAACTATGTACAGTGAAACTACTTTTTTCGGACACCCCTCTATAAGGGACACCTTACGGACAATTCGTCATGGTCCCGGCATAAATCATACCTGCTATCATACCTGCTTAGGTTAGATCGGCGGCCAGACATGGAGAGGCCACGTCACACTTAGGTCCAGTTGGACCCATTGTGATCCCCATGAGAGGAAGTAACCTTTCCGGTCCCTCTCTTGTACTGCAAGGTGTTATTATGCTTGTCCGTCTATCCATCCAGAGATCCTGATAAGCCAGCAAAGAGATTTTTGTGGGATATCTGATATTTCATGAATGTCTTGGAAAAAGAATTCTCCCAGTGTTCTTTGTCTCAATAGGCGGAGACTGGGCCATCGACAATGATAGTGGGGAGTATCTTCTTCTTCATCTCCGCATCCTCTGCATATTGTGTCTGGGTAAATCCCATTTTATGCCTATGGTATCTCAGTTGATTATGACCAGTTAGCGTTCCGACTACCATCCGCAGCAAACTTCTGCTGCATTGGAGGAGTATATCGGTCTTCGTGTTTTTGAAATTAGGCGCAGTTTGTTAAGTGCCTCGCCTTGTTTAGTGGGGTCCGCGATTCGAATCCCAGTGAAAGCAAACTTAACACGCTTTTATGCGGTTTTCAAATCTGGTCCAGTCAATATTTACCGTTGTGGTCAATCAGTGGTAGTAGTCTGAGTGTGGGTATCACAATGGACCAACATGGTCTCAATGTGCTGGTTCATTAATTAGCAACAACCCTTCCCTAGTCTACCTAGTTACTCGGCATGAATGTATTCGTGTACTTCAAACCCTTCAGAAGGGACACCAATATATAACAAACAATCATTAAGGTTTTTCAACTTCATTCGCCTTCCTCTTCGTTCTTGCATCACTTCGTATTATTGGGACAGCCGATTAATTGGAACAGCAATTTAGCCCGAACTGTTCCAATAAAGCAGAATGCACGTATTATAATTCACTGTTCCATCTGTTCTGAGTCACTGACAGAGATAGATTATTGCTGTCTGAAAAAAACTTCCTGATGAAACTAGGTCTTGGTGTCCACAACAGATATTTTTTATTGTTAGGTGTGTTTTGTTGCAAGCTTGCAAAACACATCTATTAGTGCATATAAGGTTTGCAAATATGTACACGAACTGCAAAGCATCGGCGAAAATCGCACCAATGCAGCATCTTCTATGAAACAGCACAGTACTGATCAAACCAAGGAAAATTCTTGCTGGCTACTTATCTGATTCTCTTGAGGATGTCACAAATATCAACCCTCAAGTTTTTTCTGTACACATTTTCCCTTGATGGTTGGTAGCTGTGTCGTACTATCTTCTCCGAAACAACGAGCCACGACTCCAGGTCTCTCGAGTAACTGACAGTTATCACAATTATCAGGAATTTCTCAATTCTCTTCTCACACTTCGCCATTCGATGTCGGCATCCAGGCGTAACTCTCTTCCATTCGTGGGGAAATAATAGCATGGACAACACGAGCTACGCTCACGTGCACTACGGACTGTAGCGCCACTCATATTATTCTTATTAATACAAACGTCACGGAATCTAGGATAGGTGGTTTTATTTTGGAGAGCCTATGGTAGCGTCACGGGACAAAATTAGGGGGGCGACGGCCACCGCTAATCTGAACGTAACTTCCAAATATTGTGGAACCCCTTTATTGTAACAAGGCTAGCACATCGATCATAAAAGCTAGCGAGTTTGTCTTAAAGGTCGTTACTACCTATAGATTTGAGGTTCAAGGTCACATGCAGCAATGGTGACTTGTTGGTTAAATATATTAATTATACTTAAGACATGTCGCAAAAAAAATCAATCGGTAGATCATATAAGAATATATATTCATGCCGTAACACTGCCAGGTCTTTACTTATGAAGCAACTAGCCGTATTCACAAATAGTGTGTTTGATCTCTTGCCTAGTTTCGCTTTAGACGTTTTTGTACTTTTTTCCTAGATCAAATATTTTGAGCAATAAACGCCATTTGTGTTTTTGTTGAAAACGTGTTCACTAGAGTAATTATTTCTTATTTACATTTATTATATTGATTTACATATGTTAAGTAGCGAAAACCTAGCAAACAAAATCTTATACATATTTCTAGTATCTTCTTAAGGAAATATTTAAGCATACATATGATGTGATACCACACAATAACATTGTTTTTCAAAGCGAGTCATTTAAATAAAATATATAACATTATATAATACAACAAATGACAATGTAGTTTCACATCTCAAGTAGTGAGTAGTTTTCATTTAATTTTCTGTTTGATTTAGTTTATTTTCTTTAAGTTGAGTACTTCTACATTTTATTTTTTTCTTTTTTGTTTTGTTCCATATTTTTTGTTTGTTTTTTGATTACACTTTTAGAACCTTCATTCATCAATGGTTGGTGTACATCCGGTTAATTTCCATGAAATGGAAAATCTGCGTAAAAAACTCAATGAATACGAATCCGAAATCAATCAGTTGAAAACCGTAGTGAAAAAACTTTCAACCGAAAACTCCGAACTAAAATCCAAATACTCTGGGGCGAATTTCAATATCTACGACGAACCACTGTGAGACTTTATTTTGAGTTTAATTTCTTTGTTTTATTTGAACATTCACGTATTATTTGCGTTGGTTTTTTATGCTTGATTTTTTTTATTTTTTACGAAAATGCTTATTAGACGAATTGATTTGAATGGAGCCGAAACGGAGAATGAACCCGTTTTGGATGGGTCATCAAACAGTAGTAATCAGTCGACGTCGAAACGACCGGCCAGCATGTACGAAAGACGGTTAGTATCCCTCACAAAGCCACCAGACTGTCGTACGACAACAAGTATGTATCAAATGGCTGGCGATAAACCTTTCGGTGAAGAAGTGAAACACCGAACGGATTTGGTAACACGTCGCCTAAAAGAGCTATGCCTCGCTCTGATGGACACATCGACAAAAGACGCATTTGTACCATGTGCTGAGCGCATTAGAGTGGCTGTTGATGAGCTAACAGCTATCTTCAGAACTGTAAGTAAAATCAAACGCAAACTAACTGATGTCTACGTTGTGGCAATTGAAAAGAAAGCAATTATTTTAAAACGAGATTTCTCTCTTTCCTCTTCATTTCAGCCCAACTATAATGAGGAGATTCGCGAAGCACTCAAACAGCTAACGCTTTACAATGTTCGAATTCAACGTGAATGCGAACATCTGCAGAACGCTATCAATACCGCTGATACTCCGGCGATACAAGCCTACATGAAGGAAGTGAGGGAGTGTGCATTTTACATAGCCAGTGCCACGAAGACACTGTATCTGCAATTTGAGTAATCATCATCATATCTGTTCTCTTTGTTATCTAATATCTGGACATGTGGATGCATGTCATCATGTTTTGTGTTCTCTTTTGATTTTCGTTCATACGCATTTATTATTCAAAAATATCCAAATGACATTGACATGGTTCTTTCTGATTAATAAATTCATTTATTCAACTAAATTGTGTTTTATTTAATGGATCCTTTGTTGTGGATATCTAGTTTTTCCTGACCTCCTGGAGCTGTTTCCTGCAAGGCAAATACCTGAAGAGTTACAAAGTATCTTGCAAAATAGTTCGTTCTCACTTTTGCTCTTCCTCGCTGCGTTTTAGCGTTTCGCTTAACTTCTTAAGATGACCAAGCTGTTGGGTTTGATTCTTGTACTCTTCGGAGAGGTTCCTGGCTTTTTCGAGATTGCTCTCCGTTATTATTTCCATTTCACGAATTTTCTCCAGCACCTTGTCATATGGCTGCGCAAGAGTGTAATTGGATAAAATAGTGAAGAGTGCAAAGAGAAATAAATTTACCAAAATCAAAGAGCTTTCGGTTTGTTTTAATCTCTGTCTGCACAACAGTATATGCTCTTCATCCCTTTTTGAACGCTCCTTGATTCGCATTGCAGTCACTTCACGGCATTCGGCTTGAACTTGTTTCTGTTTTTCCAATTGCGAAGATAAGCTTTTCAGAAGGACTACCTGCGTCGTTTTGACTTTCAGTAGTTGATTCAGTTTAGTCATTAGATCGAATTTTTCTTGACGTAGTTTATCATTTTCTGCTTCAATTGCCTCTATAGCTTCTTTTGAGGTATCTGATCGATTCTAAGGAAAACAGTTTTAACAATGTGAATACGATGAATAAATTAATGTCAAGTACTTACCACGCAATCAAAAATTGTTTTTAACGCTCCCAGTAGATTGTTTCCGTCCGCCATTGTCGGTTGATGTATTGAAATGCTTGTTCCGCGATGGATTGTAACGGACTTAAATAAGCAAATGATCGGTGTACCAAAATATGGATGTATGTGTGTGTTCATATGCACAGCTTTACAGTTATGCACACGAAAGTATCACGCGTCGTACAAGGTGATTTGGCGCCATTCCACCTTCAACTATTGCCTGAAGTTTTGCCATCGTCTTGTCATTAATATGATCTGATGAGATGTGAGAAATAATAATTGTACAGGCTATTGATGCATTTTGTACTCATTATATTCACTCAAATCATTTCCTCAGAAAATTATACAAACACCGATAGACAAAAATATTCGGCGGCATGTGGGAAGCCGTATTAACCATCCATCCACCGGTTGGGCTTGATGAAATCGTACCGGGAATCGAATCTAGACACCGGAGCTTCAAGTGCGCCGGAGTCGACGCTTAGGCCCACACCGCCTCGGTCGCTACGAAGCTTAATTTAAACAAAAGCATAGCTTTAAATTAAAATTAATTAATTAAATCGGTGGGGTCACGTCTTAAGCCGACGGATCTCTGCTGCATATGAAAGGAGGTGAGAAGCGGGATACATGAAGGAGGAGTACTTTCACCTCTCCTACGGAATCTAGTGGCTGACGAAATCATAAAGACGTAGGAGAAGGACGGCTTAACAGTAGCCCCATACGCGGACGTTTAGTGAGCATCTCCGTTATGGACTTACGCTAGTTAATAATTAGACGCAGACCCAAGGATCCAAATAAGGAAGGAGGGAAAACATACGACCTTGCTGTTGCAAACATACGGCAACAAGACTATCTTCCGCCATCCTGGCTCTGGATAAGAGTTTCTATCAGCGATTTCCGTATCAGGAACTTTGGGATGAAGAGCTGAGGCGGCGCTCGCGCTGAGATATCAAGGCGTTACTGGCGAATCGACCACCATCTTTTCTGATAGCACAGCGTTGATAAGAGCCATATCATCAGACATTTTGACATCGAAGCTGGTTGGACTAAGCAGATAAAGAGCGTCAACGAGATATACTTGGAAAACTTGGTGACACGCTGCTGGGTACAGGGAAATAATGGGGCCCAAGGTAACACAAAGGCGGACAGTCTCGCGAAGAAGGCCTTGGAGCTGGGACAACCTTTGGCAGTTCCTTATGCGCATACGCCAATTAGCTCCATAAATAAAAGCCTAGTAGACGGTGTCCGGGATAGAGCCACTGACTCAGCCTGAATACTGCAGAAATACTGCACAGCAAGGGCCCTATGGCCGAAGCTGAACAAGAAGCGATGAACATCATTGATTGGCTTTAGTCACAGGGATGTACGTACGCTAATAGGATTCCTTACCGGACACTGTGCCATACACATGCAATGCGACTGAACATACCGCATACCGATTTTTGGAAAATCTGCAGAGACGAGGAAGAAATAGAGTTTATCCAACATCTGATCTGCGAATGTCCAGCCCTAGCAATGAAAAGAAGGTACTTTTTAGGAAAGCACTTCTTCTCTGAGCTGTTGACCTTAAAGGAAGAATTCTCCCTCGTCATTTTGTATAAATTGAGGAGTTCATCACTTGGCAGCAAACAAACTCATCACCATCCAAGCTATGTCATATACCTACGTACTAGACAGACCTGTAACCCATGAAGAGTCTGAGCCTGAGCTGCTTCCAGTCATCAAGACCAAGCTGTCTGCCTCTCCTTCTCGTGTATTAGCAACACTATAGTAGAGCGTGGGAGGTGGTCTTCGATATGTCATAATATCCATGTTATGCATCATATCTTTGTATTGTTGTGAGCATGTTCGATTTTCTTTTAGGGCAGTTTTAACCAACAAGTGCGGACGTACCGGTAACTCGATACTACACATGATATTCGGATTCTAGCCTTAGGTGAAGCATTTGTGTTAATGAACTCGATTTTACCGAGCCAGTGTAGTCAATCGAATTTTCTACGGAATGGTACGATCGCGCGGCGGAATCTCTATGTCGATGTCATGTGTTCAATCTAACCCACAGTTTAGAACAACCCACCGCACTATCTTTTCCTGTATTAGATTGAAGTGATAACACTATCTTCTTGTCCAAATCAGGCACAGAGCTGTGTTAGTGTGGTGCGACACAACCCGATCAATTTGCACGGGATTCAGAATGCGTAATGGCCGCATTCGAATAGTTCCTTGGGATCAATACTGTCGTAATCGGCTTTAAAATATATAAAATTATGCTAACGCCCTGAAACTCCCTGGACATCTCCAGTACCTGCCTTAGCGTAAGACATGGGCCTACAGCGGACTAGAAGCCACTGCCTATTAGTATGGTGCAAAACGGCTTTAGGCATTAAGCACCCTATATCATGTTAGGCATTGAAATTGACAGACATGTACCCCCTATTACGGTTGGCGAACTTCCCATTTCGAGTAATCGCTTACATTTTGAAACATTTTTGACATTAAATTTGGATGAAAGGTTCTCAATTAGCCAACCGTAATTCCATTTTCTCACGCTGACACGTTTATTCATTCGATTCATAGGGTTGTCTGTGTCGATCTGCATTTCTTATGTATTTCTATGATCTTCCACTCTTGTACTCACAAACAACAGTCTACTTTTAATTTTTTTATAATTCTTTATTATTCATCAATTCCCTACTGCCTGACTTACACACTCAAGAAAGGAGACCAGCAAGTTCCCCACGCTATGGAGCTCCTTGGTTTGAAGGCTATGAGGCTGATCTACGGCTTCCGCACGGTAGCACACCAAATGGCTAAGAAGACAAACCAAATGACTCGATGCTTGATGAAGGCATTTATTGAAGGAGTCAGTTGGCGCAGTCATTGGAGACTGCCTTCTTATGTCGGGATATGATTTTATTTCCACCAGATGAGCTAATGCGTTTTTCTAATCATCTTACTCAATCGTATAACTTTAAACGGGTGCTTTGTTACTCCTTACTTGCTACAACAAAAATCGCAGAATGAAACACACTTTTAATATTTTTATTATTTTTCTTATAATGAATTTTATAATTTCTTTTTTCTGTTTTCTTGACTTACGCATGTTTTACATTTTATATTTGTTCACTTATAAGTAAATAATTGTATTGTTGTTTTCCTTTCTTTTAATTTGTTAATATATATATATTTATGTATATATATATATATATATATATGTTCATGTATTTATAATTAATTTAGAAGTTATGTAATTGCCACTAAATTTGTTGATTTAACGTTTGCCTATCCTGTCATTTCTCTTGCATGGTGTTCTCTCCCATCAATGACAACGACTTGAAACAAACACTTGTTCTTTAGAAATTCCATTTTTTTCTTATATATATAAAAAAACATATTTACACACCGATTAACACAAGAGTAAATCTTCTGTTTTTTTTATCTCTGCAACTTTAATTCTATGTTTATATGTATATATTTATCGTTTGGAGTTAAAAAAGAATCGTTCTCTACAAAAGGAAAAAAAACAATGAAGGAAATTATAAAGATTTACGTTATCTATTGATGTAAGTTGTTACATTTTTCTTCAAACTTGATTATTCGTTAATGTCTCTATTGATTAAAATTGCAATCATGTCGGGTGCATGGCTGGATAATTTTTGTTTGTATTCAATTGGGTAATAAATAACACTTGGTGTAAAAGGGGATTCGACTTTGTTGTGCCGGGTGAGTAAAATTGTTTGTTTTTGTCAAAAAATCGACCGGTATTGGTTTTGATAAATATCAATTTACAAAATATATATAAATATGTTTGATTTTGTATATATTCAGTTAAAAATGTCGCCGGAGTCAAATACAACGCACAATGAAAGTATTTACAAAAAGAATTTCCTCTTATTTTTTTTTATATAATTATTTTAAGAACGATATCTGAAAAACTGTAAAATTGTTTCTCATCAGAATTTTGTTTTTAAACTCGTAATTAACACGTTTTTTTTAAATTTTTGTTTCAAAAAAATATAACAAGCTTTGTTTTGAACTTTATTTTACACACAAAATCTGGGATGGTCTGGAAGGAAGGATAAGGCTCGGTTTGAGTTTTGGTATTTTATACTTCATTTATATCGTTTTTCTTTTTTTTTATTTATTTTTGTATGAAATATGGTCGTCTTTTGTGTTTTATTTGAATACCTATGGATAAATGCAGAATTCTTAAAAAACAGTAACTTTGAAATATTCAATTTGAAGCGATACATTCATGTGGAGGTATATAAAAGTTAATAAATGTTTCATAACATCGATTTGCAGCACATTTGTCAAGGAGTGTGTGTGTCGGACGGTGTATGAGGTGTTTTTTTTTTCGCTGAATTTGCCCTGTAAGGAATATTTTAAATCTGAATTTGGAAATCTGTCTGAAATATTCATACATTTATTTGAGTCGGATGCATGAGGTATGGATGGGTCTTAACAGAGTGAGAATATTCCTTAGAAAGTATACATGAACCAAACGAACAACAGACCATTCGAATAGGCACTGGTTCATCTTGGTTGCATTCAACAGATTTAGATACAGCATGTAGAAATCTGTCTTCAACCATGAGAACGCTTTTTAAGACAAGAACTGGTAAAATAATTGTTGATTTACGACGATGGATCTGAATTTAGCTTAAAGTAAAAACTCGATGCCTCATTCTGGAAATTGGAGCAATAGCAACGGCCCTGTGGCCGACGCTGAATAAAAAGACATCTACATCACTGTAGATAACCTTTCGCGCGACTCTCATATCAAAGAATTAACGGTTGTGAAACGAAAAAAGGGACCAATTTATACCGGTTCTTAACAGTCTCCTGATCGTTGTTTCTTTAAGTTCAAGATGTAATTTAGTAATAGAGCCATCTCTTTTAGAACTAAGCTGACATTTATGCAAGGCATTGCTAAAGCGCAGAGACACGCGATTTCAAAAGCGGTTCAAGAAGTGCTTGATCTCTAAGAGGAAAAAGTTATACGAGTGTTTTTTTGTAAGTGTTTCAACCACTCCCCCGGCACAGACATGAGATATAGCCATGCGACTACTGATCCAACGCCTAAAGTGATACAGATGGAAAACCGAAGAGCCTTCGACTCCGAGGCTGTGGAATAATGCACCCAAGGCCGTCGGTGTATATGGTGCCACATTCTAGTGGAGAAGGACCTTAGAAAATACTGACCTAGCTGCAGAAGCTTATTATTTGAGACACAGATGCATAGCCACACAAGGGATAAGCGAGGTAGATTATAATGTATCCAACAGTGCAGTAAAAAATATAAATCCTAAAAATATGGACGTTAGAAATAAGCGAGTACTTTGCAAGTAATGAACATTTGTGGCTCATAATTGCATAACAGACCAATATACATACAATTTATCAGAGCATGTGTAGAACATAAGTTCGGTTGAAGTCTTCCATTTCTTTCTTCTAAGATTGTACTATTCTGATGAACAACGTTGCATGTAAACGAATGTGAACCCTGTCAGAAGAAAATCATAACAGTTTTCACTTTCTTCATGAGAAAATAAAAACATGTAAGATGTCATAGAGAATTTGCAAAATAACTCGACAAATGAATGAAGATAAGTTATAAAGGAATTATGCACTCAGCAAATGAAATTCAATTGGAACTGTGAAACAACAGTATTGTACTATGATTCAAAGCCTGAGTGTTGATTTTATGGGGGCTAGGTCAATTAGAGGTTGTTGGGTGCTTCCTTATCTGCACGTGTCAGTGCACATGTTAATTCTTGGAAGCGCAATAATGGTAGTTGATAGTAGTTAACGAAGAAGGGTTCCACTTTTTATTGCATAATCAGTTTATTTTTGATAAAATACTTGAAAGATAACCACTTCATAAGCTTGAAATGGTGGTCACTGGTTTCGTTTTTCCGAGCGGTTTAAATATATTATATATATATTTGAACTCTTCGACCTTTCCTGTGAACGACATTAGATGTCCTAATTTGATTGAAATGTTAAAGCTTTGAAAGTTCGATTCATGTGTCTACCTCGTTCGATGTTCGGCTTTGTGTGTGTACATTGTGAGCTGAATTTCATTAACTCTCTTGTGTCTAGAAGTGGGTGATGTGTTCTCTTTGAGCGTAACTTACTCTTGCGCACTTTAATTCTAAAAATAATTGTGTTCTACAATGAAGGTGTTTTTATCGGCGCAGATTGATTTGATGAAATGGAAATAGGCAGGATACGAGAAAGGAGATGTCTTCCCTTTCGCTAGCGCTTTCTCTCTTTCACTCGCTTGCGAAAGCCATGACATTTTTGCGTACTCGAATAGCTAACTAAGCGGATTATTGTGGAAATTGGATGGTTTAGCAGTGTTTGCCAACATGACATGGTCTATCATGGAAATGTAAATGATTCCTAAATGGGGGAGTTATGACGTATTTGTCAGCATTTCACTCTTATGCTCACAACACACGCTCTGTTTTTTTGCAATGAATTTATCTTCGGGCTCACTTTTTGCTGTTTATGCCACACACATCTTTCTCACACTCCTCTTAAAATCATGTGCGTAGCTTTCTTTCTCACACTCTCCTCTCAAAATCAATACGATTTTTGATTGAATTAACTGAGCTCCAGGTAATACGGGTGTCCATTTTGAAAATGATGTTTTGAAGTCATGAGCACCTTCCATTGATGCAGATGCTGACATGGAATTTGTATTGCGTACCGCAGACGAACGCACTCATTTTCATGTTTAACAGAATATGCATAACAAAATACTTAAATTTCAACATAGATCAATTATTTCTTCTCATTGTTTTGAATGTATGACTAAATACATTTTTTTGCACAAACGTCAACAACTTATCACAAAACTTTCCATAATAACATTTTCTTCTCAATAGAAATTATCATCATCTCCTGAATGAATATGGTTTTCGTATTCTTAAATTAACAAAAATAAAATAAACAAATACATGCCTACGCTAAACTTAAGATATCTACAAAATCGATTTTCTTTGTTTTCTTTTTTTTATATATAAAAAATGTTAAATTTTAATTCATTTTCTTTCTCTTTTTCGGTTTTTAAGAAATTTTGTGTTTCGTTAACTTTGCAACATTCACTCAAAATACAAATAAAAAAAAAATATCAAAACAATCAAAGTGTCCAATGGGGTTTCCTTTTTCTCTTTCTTTTCTTATTTAACATAAATATATGAATAACCTGTATTCAATCACTCTTAGTATATTTTCAAAAAATAATAAAGGGGTGTTAGTAAATATATAATGAAATATAAACTTAAATGTATACTTTTTCTGTTGTTTCTGCAAAATCTTTAACTTTACAGGGCTGTGTCACATGTATTGGTGGTTGGTAGAGATGCTCACTAGACAGAGTATGAATATATGGAAAGTGTGCAGAAAGTTATTAAACGGAAAATGCTTCTTTCAAAGCGAATTATCTAATACGGTTGATTTAGTCTGTGCTGTGATTGTATTTCTTTTTTTTTTTGTTGCGTAATTTTTCTTTTTTCTTGCTTTGACTTTGTGTGAAGGTGTGTGGATAGTGAAAATTACAGATCATTTGTTTTGTTTCTTTTTTTCTCATTAAAAATTAATTAAAACTAACTTTGTAATTAATTCTAAAATGACTCCCTGTTCTAAAACTGATGCCACTCTTGTGGTGCGTAGCATCAATTTTCGACTTCGTCTTCTTCTTTGACAACTTGCTGCTGTTGTGCCATTTCACTAGGAAGTTTGACTTTCATCTGCACTTTGAGAACTTCACGAAGTTCATGGATTTCAGTTGGACCATGCATAAGACGTTTAACACCGCGTGGGAGGCCACGACACGAAGACAAATTGATTGAATTCATGTTCGGGCAGTTTGCTAGGATTTCCTTGACTGCATCTTCAGAAACCGATGATCCACAAAGGTTCAGATGGCTGCAGGAAGAAAAGGAAAAATAAGTTGCCGATACATGATGAATTATGTCTTAAGTCGTAATACTTACGTCAATGGTGATTCACTTCCTTTTTCAGCAAGCGCTCTAAGTGCATTGTCAAGCGGTTTTGGCACGTTCGCCCAAGCAAGATCAATTTCGATTAGGCTGTGGGCCCACTTTGAAGCTATCAACTCAAGACCAGATCTGTTACAGACAAAACTGATTAGAGTACATTTGATAAAGATGCGACAGCAACACACTCACCCCACATCTCTTGTGACAGAGCATCCAGATAAAAACAAATGCTTAATATCCCAAGCTGGCAACCGAATCAGACTTTCGTGCGTTAAACGCGTACATCCCCTAACATCGAGCAGTTTCAATTTGGAACTGCTCTTTAAAATCCGTTGCAAATGTTCATCGCCAATGAGTCGAGATTCATCTGTGAGAGCTGCCACCGAAAGTTCTTCTAAATCTGGGAAACCAGGTGAGGCCATCTAAAGAAACAAATCAGACCACTAAATTCTGTTGAGGTTATGTGAGCTAGGTTAAGTGTGTCTACCGTTTCTGGAATTGTCGCCTGACTGAGAGTCACATGTGAATTAGTAACGCGTAGCACTTTCAATTTTTGACAACCATGTTGAAGTTTTTCTATATGTAATATACCATGGGATGTGGCCGCTGTGCGCACGTTTGAGAGATCCAAGAGCACCAGATTGGGACAATGCGCCTACAAAGGAAATTCACACATGTTCGTTTCGAAGTGAAAATAATTGATTTATCATTTTGCAAACTTACTGCTAATATCGTTACGATTTGCGGAATGCCTGCCAGTCGATTGTGTGCCAAATGCAAATGCGTTAGACGCCCGTTAATTGTTTGTAACGAATTGCACAGAGACTGCAGTCCAACAGCACTTTTGCTTGCATTCATTTCCACCTGTTTGTTGGGAGATTTTTTGAAAAAAGTATAGATATATTGTTGCTGTGAAATGTGATGTGGTGTCTTACATTTATCGAACTTAAATCCAAGCGCTCCAGTTTTGGTAATTTTTCAACTAAATACGTTAGATGATCAGATGTAAAACCCTTCCATCCGTTGAGTGTAATACCAGTTAGGTTGGGACAGTGGTCTGATAGCTTTGAGAGGA
Source organism: Eristalis intricaria (assembly GCA_964034865.1). NCBI lineage: Eukaryota > Metazoa > Arthropoda > Insecta > Diptera > Syrphidae > Eristalis > Eristalis intricaria. Next base: position 29,490,870 of record OZ035877.1, read on the forward strand.
CGCATTGAATGTTCGTCACTTTCCAGTTGGCTACAAGCAAATTGAGTGTGTTTAGATTTCATTGACATAAGTTATGCTCTTGAGTTTTTTACTTACAAACATTCAAATCAGTGCATTCTTTCCCTCGGTTCTCAATGAACCATTTCAATTTCAATTCTGTGCGATACTTCTCCTTCACCCATGTGCTTAAGTCCATCGTTCGCCAGAGTGACGAGGAAAGAGAAACATTTCGCCAGAGTGCACAGACCCGACCAAGTCTAATCAGCGAAGGGAAAGCGCCCTCCTTTTCTACAACATGTTGAAAAATCTACAAAAATGTGTTGAGTTAATAAATAAAAGGTCATTAGATCTATTTCAGTTAACATACTTTAAAAAGGACATGTTCGGGTATGACTGAACCCCAGGCACTTTGCTCTACTGGTTCTCTGAAATTTGCAGCATCCCCGCGCTTTGGTCGGTCAGAATTGTTGTTTGTTGGCCTGTCGCGTCGTCGCTTGGTTTCGTATTCCGAATCATCACTGTCCAATCGCGTTTTGGCCTTGCGTGATCTCTTTCTGCTTGGCTTAGTTTTTGTGGGCGTACTTCTGTTTTCTGACTTCTTGATGCAGAGCTTGATACCAATCTTATTGTCACTAATCTAAGAATCGAAAAAAGAACACACATCAAGCTACACATCCTAAAAATAAATCACACTCTCTCTGCACTTACCTCACTCTCGTACATCTCAACCAATGCCTTTGACTTCTTTTGTTTACTTGACTTTGGTTTGCTTGGTTTTTTACTTATGCCTAACATAAGGGGTTTTCCTGACTTTGGAATCGTTCCGTTGGCGATTATATTAATTGGCTGAACAACTCTTGGAGATTGATCGCCACTTCCCGATGCCGGAGATACCCCAGATGAACCCTCTGATTGTACTGACGTGACTGTGGGGGTAGCACCTACAACTTGACAACCAGCCGTACCTCCTCCACCTAGTGTGGGGGATAGTTGAGAATCAGATGCTGGCGATGATGTTGCAGTATTTGTTTCGTCTGTCTGTGTCTCCGATTTGGGAGGTGACAGAATATTTTCCGGTATTGATGATTCTTGAGAGACACTGTCGATTGTTTCTGGACCTTGTGGTTGGCGATCCAGCGCATTTCTGTTATCCTTAATATCATCGACATCGTCAGTCTTCTCGAAGCTATTACTTTCTTCCATGGCCGATTCTTTTGACCCTAAGTCTAGCTTATCGTTTGCATCTTCTCTATCACCTTCGTCGTCTTGGGGTGATACACTTGGCTGCGAAGTATATCCTACCATGGCGTCTGCTTTTGAAGCATCAGTTGCATTTAGTTGAATAGAAAGTAAAAGACTTTCTTGTGACTTGTCCTCTGAAGATTCCATATTTTAGTTCTGTTGTTTTTCTTCCGTTTATAGAGTGTGTAGAGCCATTCGTCTACATTTGCTATTCTGGGTGAAATAATGAAAGCATGATTTTTATTAAACGACGACTACAAAGGGATTGAGTGCTTAACCTATAAAAGTGGTATTTAAAGTAAGCTCCACTGTACAAGACGAGTGGTTGCTAGAAGATGGGATAGGCTAGTGTTCTTCATTGGAAGTGTTGACAGTGTACAAAATGATTTTAAGGTTTATTAATGATTTTACAGTCGATAATAGATATACATGTTTTAAAACGTTATGCACACACGCTTTCGTAAAGCAGCAGCATGCGGAATGGACAGGAATCGGCTTGTTTTTTATTTTCTCCGTCGAAAGTTTCGGAGTCTCTTGCGAACCCGGGTGCTGTTCGGATAGCACCAAGGTTGCTACAATGTAAATAGCCCAAACCCATCCTATGGAAACGACGACGAGTCCAATAATGGCATATGTAGTGACTGTGTCCAAAGTGCCTCCCATGATTAAGACTTCCGAGTCGTGCCTTGAATGCGATTCTATGAGTAAGGCGACTGCTTGGCAGACCTAGAACGAGGTGATTGAACAACGTCCAGAAACTCGCCTGGTTGCACTTTGGCATGACTCCTGATGATTTCGGAGATCTCTCGTACGCACTTTACCTCCACGACATCTACTGTGGATCATGCGGGTCGGATGGTGATGGTGATGAGGACAAATTTTGGAGTCTAATGGATTAGTAAGGTACGTCAATCAAGATGATGTATACACACATCAGGCTATCTCCACTTCGCGTTAGAGCCAATAAATCATAGCTATCACCCAGAAATCAGGTACGTAGACGAGTTATACTTCTCTTAACATTTTTTTGTATCGTTTTTTGGATAAGAGTCATTTACACGATTTCTTGATGAATTTCACAAATTAAGTGAACAACTGTCAAAAAGTCGCACAAATTCGTCGATGGACAAGTAGTTACAGCTTTGAAGTCGGTTGTCATAGAGTACTTGATTTCTGCTGACGAAACAGTCCACGCTCTTTAACTGAAGTCACGGTAGTATGTAAAACGTCTTCTGTTTTATCTTTTCCTTTGACATTCCTACAGTCCTCTCCAAAAAACGTTTTGAGCCGAAGCTGATTTCCTCACAACCTGTATAATACATGCAATATCTTAAAACAATTGAGCCGGCTGCGTAGATCCTGCTCTTTTTCTCAATTCATTCAAACTTTTGTTTATGCTTCAGTTTAACGATCTGCACGGTTTCACAGTTTCGTTGAAACACTCAACGGTAAAATTTGTAGTTAAATTAAACGAGGCGATACTACCGTTTAAACCTAATTTCAGGACTTCAACTGCATTTAATTGAATTGGAATTATCTACAATGTATTCAAATACAGCAACTTTTTTTTATACTTTGTCGGTTAACTTTCAAAAAAGTTATTTGCTCCTTTTTTGCCAGCGTCTAGTGTATTAAAACTGATTGATTGAGATTCGGCTGAACTAAATTTAAACCTTCACAATGAAAAAAAATTCAGACAAATGATAATGCAGCGTCATTCACTCATTTTCCGCAGATTCATTTTTCGTCTGTTTGAATCGATATTGTTTTAACGTTTAGCACAGTCTACTTCAGTAGTCAAGCTCACATTGGGTGCAAACCTTTAATTTCAACTGTAAACGGCGAATTTCGATATTTTTATGGCTTCCGAGAGAAGGCTTTATGGTTAAAAATACAGTGGACTGCCCCTAGGTCGAAACTCTCTCTAGCTCGAACAAATAATGGTCCTCGCCACAGTATATGTATATACTTGAAGCGTTATTACCAGGGTTAGGATTTGTAGACACAAAAACGTAAAAAAGGATAAACATAAAACACAAACCAAAAAAAGTTTTTATTAAAAAAAATGAAAATGAACGTACATATATGTACATTTAGTTACAGCAGCACGTAACTATCGATAGCTTTTTGAAATTTTCTGGTAACAATCTTCTATGGTTGTCTCTTAGCAGCGTCTATAAGGAGCTAAAGTTCCTTTCTACTTCAGCTGAAACGATTGCATTAATACATTCAACATTATTAACATCAATATTTTCTTGAAGTCCCGTTCATAACGAAATTTATCTACTCAATAGTTTTCAGTCCTTTCTTCAGGAATTGATTTGCCAATGGCCTGTTGCTCTTATCAAGTTTCTCTGGATGTTCATTAAAACCGGTCACATTTCGCCAATTGATTTACCGTTATTCATTTTTTGGCTATGCTTCTAGGTACGCGTATTAAGTAGTGTCAAACCGAGCTTGCAGGATTTTCGGATGGCTGGAATGACCAACAATACCTGAAGGTCGACAAGTAGGAACAAGAGAGAATTCTTCCTACCCCTAAACTGGGTATAACAGAAGATTATTGTATTAGAGTTTGCCCGACTAGAAGATGTCACCAACGCATTTATTTGCTTGCTTCACTCAGTAAAGCGACCATGACGGTCTCTGGCCAAAACAGATTGTTGATAGAAGTTCAGACTCTTATTTGAAATCCCATCCGCAAAATTTCTTCGCTATAATCCGAGGGAAAAAAGGCTCAGCCCTTTCAGTAATCAAGCGTACCTATTATTCTCTCATGAGTGAAGCTGGAGAGGTGTTCAGCATCCTTCCATTTAAAACAGACATTTTTGATGTATTGAATTTAACGTTGTTCTTCAGATTATAAGTCGATGTACGTCATAGCGGCCCACCATTAGCCATTAGCACTCCGCCTAAGATGGCTAGGGACAACAAGGGACAACTTAGCTCCGCCCGAAGAGTCATCGACTCCGTGGATAAATGGAGTAAACATTTCACAACTGTACTTTCTGTTGTTACCAAGGAACTATTGTGTTTTTAGAGACGACAACACAAATATGAGATAGGGACATCAGCTATAAATAACCTTTATCTTCTAAGGAATCCAATTCAATCAATGCACATATTATTCAACGAAAAGGGATGGAAATATTCACATTCGAAATGAAAAGAAAGCCAATCTTAAGGGAATATGAAAATTCTCTAAAACCATTCATTTAATATGCAATGTAATCGATTTGATATGAAAACGATGAAATGGTACCTCAAAAAATTTAAAAAAAATGAGCGAATTAAAGGAGGCAACAAATGCAAAGAGCAGGGATAGCATACAAATGAATTTGCATTAAATGTTTTACAATTGAGAACAATCAAATCGCCTCAAATATGTACATCACCAGCAAAATTGAAATATTGCATTTATCCCATACGATTTCCTGTATGTATTTGAAATGCTTCTTGAAATGGTGTATTTTCCTAGTCTAGTCGTAAGGTTATATTGGGGTGGTTTCATACTTAGGGCCGTTTGCTGATACTCAACAAACAAGATAAGAAGGACTTACCGGTTTGCATGAATCGAAAAGTAGATCATAAAGTCGGCAAAGTATAACTTTAACTAAGTGGAAGAAATAGTGGATCATAAGACTTAAGTTGCACTTTAATACTGCCAGTGGCATGAAATCGTGGAGAAATTTGTGAATAAAATAGGAATAATGAATTTGAAAATTGTAGCAGGAGTACGAGATTTTTGAAGATAATGTGGAAATGATGAATATAATTCTTGATATTTTTACAAAATTAATATTTTAAATTTTTATAAGAAACTTTCGTTTTACAAACGTTTTTGGCTAACTAAAGACATAACCATGATTGTTTTACAGCAGATTGTCAAACTGAGAATGTTTTTTCATGTCTTATTAATTTCCTAATGCAAAAAAAGGTAGGGGGCTTCTAGTACATTCACCAGTACATTTAGAGCATATGGTTGGTCCATTGTGATGCCCACAGTCAGATTACAACTGATTCAATCAATCTCCAGAGATAGGATAATGCCATTAATTTGATCCCAACGGCAAATGGTGTCCGGACCAGAATTGAAAATGAGAATATACATTTTTAAGAAATAATGTGCAGCTCGACTTAAATATTTATAAGCAACGCAAAATAGGTAAAGTTGAGCTTACAGTTTGAATGTAACTTGACTGTGAAGTTCATTTAAGTGCAGTATCAGAAAACGGCCCTCAGCCCTATTCAAACATTGAGTGGTGTGAATTGAGTGTTCACATTTTGAAGGGAACACTTCATCTGGTGTGAATAAAGATGTAATGTAATGTGAGACTTGTAGAAGTTGAGTGTGCATAGGAGGTAACTTCAATAGAGAAAGAAGCAAGTTTTGGGTATCATTCGTGTTTGTTGAAAACAAGCCAAACTCCAGACAAGTAAATTAAAAGGCAATATGCCTTGACAGTTATAGAAGAAAAATTTCATTCATAGATTTACTTTTGCACATACCTATAGCACAACACTAGCCAAACTGTAGATCTATGAATCCCAATGTCCTCACTAAGATGGAATCTCAGGTCACCAATGTATTGAAGGAATATTTTCTTCTTCTAACCATTCGATGTTATGATACTCAAATCTATTCCTACATTTTTAGTCCTTTGTTTTTCGCGTATGTTTGTTTAATCACATCATGCATAAACTTTACACCCACCTTAAACCACATTTGCCCCCACCCTTAAATTTCAAGAATGTGGTTTTCAGACGTCCACTTGAGGGAAATTGAGAGTTCCCTTTAAAGAAAACACTTGACTCATGTGTTTTCACTTGGAGTGTTTCCTTAGTGAGATTGAGCAATACGGCACCTTTTTAAATTGTCCGGTTTAGTGAACAATCAGTCTCAACTTGTTTTATTCAATTCAAACATCTATAAGCCTCTATTGGAAAATACTGTACAAACAACTTTGAAGGCATGAAACAGAATTCGATGTTTGGGTAAACCGAAGCTTGTTTGCTCTTTGTGCCATGAAGCTCATCTTGAAAATGATCATTTCATAGAAGTTTTGAGAAACCCTTTTCCAGACTTTTTGACTGAGTTGAGCTGAATTCATCAGCACACTTAGACCATGTTGGTCCATTGAGAGAGACCCACAGAGTAACCACTAATTGACCACTTCAATGATAGTGCCGATAATTTGATCCCAACGGCAAATGGTGACTGGACGAGATTTGAAAACCAGATAAAAGCGTATTAACTTTGCTTTCACTGGGATTTGAACCGGAACCCACTAACCAAGACCAAGCACTTAACCAACAGGGCCATCCAGCCGTTCTGACTCAGCTTTAAGTTCATTCTGATTTGTGCAGCCATCCCAGTTTTTTGGTGTGGCTCGACGCAAGACATTAACCTTTACGAATCTAGACAAGTTGATGATTTGAATGAGTTGAAAATGGTGCTTTTCATCAGTAGCTTTCTGTATATTTAGCAGCAACATAATTGGAGCAAGAAGTCGTTGAAGAATGTGCCAAAATATAGCAGCTGGTTTGACACAATGTGGGAAGGCAAATATAAGATATGTGAAAACTTTAATGCAATGAACTTAACAGTCAGCAGATTGGTGCAGATAGGGTAAGTAACATAAATGCATTCAGAATCCTTGAGACATTGAGCTCGACTTTTATTCACAAAAATTGTCGAAAATGTTCTCAGGATGTAAATTCAATGAAAAGAGGGCAATGAACACAGTTGAATTAGGATTGTGAGGTGGTCACTTCTCACCGTACATACTTGAAGTTTCAGAAACGATTTGGACGAACAGAGTGATTCATACTTTATCACTTGTAAATCGAATTCTAGAAGACAATTTATACATACACACTTGAGAAGTGTAGCAATTGAACAGGTCATTCGCTGACAGTCCGTCAGATACTCGATGGTGATGCTCCCATCCACCCGCTAACCTAATTCGATCATTAACAAATCCACGAGGGTAAATAATTCTCTATCTGAATTTCACACATCGGGGGAAATTTGGACCTAACTTCTTCAAAAATCAACCAATATTTTGATGTTGTTTGTTTTCGAGTACAGTGGGATGCGCATATCTTTCTTGCTACGAATACTGCCAAAGAATTTATGCGTCTATCCATTACACCATTATACCAGGTGTAACACTGAGAAGTTAAATTGATAAGGTCGCCTTACGCGCTCTGATATGACTACCCCAACTATCACAAACTAACCTATCCCAACAATGTGTATTGTAAATCAAAATGAACGATTTGCTTACTCACAAAATGTCGATGAGCAAGTGTGTAACATGTCAGACGTGCGATCAACGAATTTATCAAAAAGCCCTCATACCAGAATATGCGATGTGCCGAAATGGTGAGGTTTTGAATGTGTGGTAGAGTACAAAACGCAGTCATTTGCAAACTTTTGCCCTTGCTAACAAATGAAAGTATTACGTGAACACAGTTCACACTTTTGCATTAAGCTGCATGTAACTCCTTACAAATTCCAAAAAATAAAATTAATCGACTTGTGAAAGATTGATAAAACATTTCATTACTTACACCGTATCTACACGATGCAAGAATGTCGCAGTGTGAGTGGGGCAAGCATGTCTTACTTCTGCCTTCAAATTTCAATTTTTGCTGCGACATTGTTGCATCGTGTAGAGACAGCCTTATCAACAGCCAACAGCCTATCGGGCCCATCAAAATGTTTTTTGCAAAAAGTTAACTGGACTGGGACACATCAAGCATTGGTGGAATTTCGTCTAATGCCATTCAGAGAATAATTGAGTCAAGTAGGAATAGTATGCACATTGAATTAAATCAATTCATATCATTTTTACAGAACATTTTCGAGAGTCTAAGCATTTTCTTTTTTGTCAGTCGTTACACTGTTAATAATCTGATGCAACAGAATGGTACTATGACCTGAGATCCCATGGAATCAAATATATGTTTCTTCGTGGCGCTGATTTCGATAAGAAACGAGTTTACATGCGTTCTCTGAACTTTTCGACGTAATATTTAAAATCTAAAATCACCATAAAAATGCGATTTCTTTCCGTGTGCACCAGCGCCAATGTTTGACCTCTGAGCATATCGCCGCTTTATAAATTTCTTCATCTAATGAGATTACTGCCACACCATCTTTATACATTACCACGCACATGAAACATATTTTCCCAGTTCGCAACCTACGCCAATGCACATTCTCAGTATCTGATCTTGAGGAAACACCACAGTGGCTGTGAAATCCAATCAATTAGCGTTCGCGTGATAGCAAGCACGTCTACGCAAGTCCTCTTATAAGAAATTGTGTAGTCAAACAATACACTTCATTGCACTGCACCGCACATCAACTTCGAATTGGAAAACATCATCAAACAAAAAATATTTGCACCCATGTAACACAGCGAATATGAGGGAAAAAAACATAAACAATGCCCAAAGCCCTCTCAGTGGTCATCGAAAAGTTGTGTGCAAAGGAAAGTAAGACAAAATAATCATAAGCAGAAATAAAAAAAATGCCAACAGAAATAGATGTATTCACTAAGCATCTATTTGTTTCACCTTCGCGGAGTAATTTTTACACAAGCAATACACACTTTTCTTTTGAATCACAAGGATGCAATTCGAATAGGTAAATCCCGCCGGCAATTACATAAATGATAATTTACCACACAAAGAGAAGCGCGCAGAGGGAGCGAGAGAGAAAGAGAGCGACTCTAAAACAAATCCCACCACCAATCAGAGTCTGATCTATCTCGTTCCCGCTGCAGCGGCTACCCCGGCAACTTGAACGTGCCATCTTTATCACACTAATTTATTATTATTTATATTTTTATTTATCAAAATAATGGACATTGCCATTGGAACATGCGCATTCGCTCACCTGTTTTGTCAAAACATACTAGAAAAATCGGGACGTATAGTATGTGTCTTGCGGAGAATCAAGAGTCGCTACACCGAGTGCTGTCTCTTTCTCAGATGTCATAAATAATTGTAAACACAACACTGCTGTTTATTAGGCTTGTTGTAATGTGCCCCCACCGTTCAAAAAAAAAGTCGCTCGCTCCGTCTTGCACCTCTCAACTCATTTCACTTTTCAAATCATAGACGGGTAGTCTATTAAATTTGTACGGTAATTTCACAATTCCACTTTACCACTGCTCTAAATAGTTTCCGATCAAATACGCGGAGATAAGCGCACCAAAGAACAGATAGCGAAGCAGGCACTCAACGCAAGTGGAGAAAACGTAAAATAAGGTGTATATAACTTTTTTGATTTTTAACGAAGCTCAGCGAAGAGGACTGGTGAATGTGGTGAATTTCCTTTGAAAGTCCAGAGACAAGACAAATTCCACCGACACACAACACAACACAATATGCACGGAACATGTATATGCATGCATACGTCTGTCTGACTCTGTTCCGCTCTCGCGCTTCCAAGCAAAATAGAATCACTTTACGACACGAAAAGAGAATTAGCAACAATTTATCTGTGCGAGCGAGTCCACACTACACCAGGGTACTGCATACACCGTGGGTTATCATGTAAACAAGTGCATGTTGAAATGAGACAGAATGCATTTTTAGGTCATCAAATAAACTTGGGTTTCTTTTCTTTTCGTTTCTTTTTTTCCAAGTAAACACCACAAAAAGGAGAAAAAAAATATATAAAAAAGGGAAAAGCAATTGAATTGAGAAAAGAAAAATGGACAGAATGCAAAAAAGTTTCACTTAATTCTGAAGTGGATTTTTTTTCTCATGGAAGTTTTGTATGCAATTTCACTGGTGGATCAACACAAGCCCGACGGTTGATATTTTTAAGGAATAATTTTCTTTTTCTCATTGGTTTTAAGGCGAAAATTTGATTGCGCTCCTTTTTTCGATTTCCGAGGTATTCACGCACCACTCTCCGACACAGAGAACTTTTCCAATCTGGCTTTTGTGTTGTGTTTTTTTGCTTTTGCTACGCGCTGGTACAAAATTTTCTGCGATGTGGGAGATGTGTGTGGTGAATTGGGGAGCTGTGTGAGAGATTATATGCACTCTTTAACGAAAGTTAGTCTGGGAGGTGTTCAGAGAGTCAATTGAGATGAGCAACTTGCATTTAGTTGGTGATTTGTGTGGGGGGCAATTGAATTTTAGATACATCCATATGAACATATATGTAAATGGTGTATTTTTGAGGATGACGTGTTCAGATAGTCAACAGATTTGCGTTGGCTCTTTCCTTTTCGCTCACTCCTCACACTGAGGTGAATTATTGGGAGATTAAAAATATAACTCATATTGAAATTGGCCTCTGTATCTGTCTATTATTGACATTGTAACTAGTGATGGGGATAATCGAATGATTTTAAGAATCGACACTTTTGGAATCGGCATATTTTTATAATCGAATTATCACCTGATATGGGCGCATTCGGATGATTATTAGAGTGATATTCGATTAGTACAACATCTCGATTCTCAAATCCATTCGAATGGCAACCTACTACCTACCTAACTCAATCGAATGGCTACTAACTAATTACTAACTACTAAAACAAGATAACTCGTTAAATGTCTAACTTCAGCGCCAGAACAACTAACAAATAGTTCTAGTCGAGAAACAGTAATCAGGAACACAATCAAAGAAAAACGCAAAGTAAACTAACTCACGTGTTACCCCACTTCTTAGTTCACTAAAAAAATGAAATATTCAAATAATTTTGACGAGAGACAATTATCGAATTAGTTTGTCCTAGGTAGATAGAAAGTGTCTGTAATGCGCTTAAGTCAAAACAGGCCACGTGGGTGTTTCAAATTAAGGAGGGTTGCCGTGAATAATGACAAACAGCCAGTTTTGTCAACAAATTTTTATAGTGCGTTGGTCGGTACTTTGCTGAGGTTGTTCAGATTACCGTAGAAGTAAGAGCCTGTAGTGGCTTTTCTAGTTGAGGCAAGAGCGGGACAGTTTTTGTATGCTTACTTCCTCCTCTCTGTGCAAGCAACTCCTGCCAGAGTCGTTAGAGAATAGGCCCAGTCTCTATACGTCAAGGACTAGTTGGCAGCATCAAAAGGATACTGCCACGTCAGTGCTGATTTTCGATCTCTTTATTTGACCTTCTAAGGTCAAAATGTGACCAGATCTATTTTGTTCTCTATTTGATTTGGAAACTGATGCCTGTCAACCATCTGTCAATGGTTACCTTTGTATGTAGATTATTGAGCTGTAACTTGAAGGTGATTATAGGGGTGCCTATGTTATAAGAGATTCCCGGGATGTCTCTATGACCTAGTTCCCAATACTTTTGTGTTAGTAGTCATTCGAATGATTTTAAGAATTGTGATGTTTTCGACAAGTTGTGTTAACCCATTTATTATCACTCGAATTATCATTCGAATGCTCCCATGACTAATTGTAACTATGATCTAGAGGACTCCTCGTAACAATTAAATCCCCACCTGATGGCTAGAGAATTGGCTAGGGAATTTAGTATCCTTACCCTCTCCCTATTCGCCTTTAAAATGTGGATTCTCTTCATTGTCAGCACTGGTACTGGTCATCAGACGCTTTCTGATTACTTCAAAGAACTAATCTAATCGGATCCTTTTTTTCTCATCTACTTTTTAAAATACAACTCAAGGACCAACTGATCTTATTCGAACTAGATGTTTTTGAATAGTTTAAGTTTCCTACAGGCCTTTAACATGGCAGCTTTTTGTATCTTGAGTGAAAGAATCTCTTGGCTTAGGCTTAAGAGACGAGGCTGTTATGTGATGTATATTTGAATATTTTCAAAATGCTGAATGTGAATGTGTACATAATCTCCTACCTTACTTACTTGTGAGACTTGCGATCCATGGAGCCGCGATTGTGTACCCATTCTCCTCCATTCACCTTCCTAGCAGACAGGACCCGCATGCTTTCTTAACCAGTCTTCAAGTAATGAGCCTTTTGCGGTCACTAACGTCTGAACCAGTCTTAAAGTAATGACCCTTTTGCGGTCACTAACGTCTGAAATAAAGCTGCTTTCCATCGTTAACGGTCCAGGGCACGCTGCTTCCAATCATCAAAACCAAGCTGCCTTTCGTCCGCGATGACTTGGTCTTTATACCAGAGGTTTGGTCTTCCCTTCCTTCTCGAACCATGAGGCTCAAGTTCGAAGACCCTCTTAGTTGGAGCGTCGTTGTCCATGGGCTCGATGTGGCCGAGCCGGTGCAGTCGACGGATTTTCCTCGCAGACGGGCCCGTATATCCGACACAGAATTTTTCTTTCGAATGCACCAAGAAACAACTCTACAGTTTTGCTTATAGTCCAGATTTCGGCTCCATATAGCAGGACTTGCAAAATAAGAGTTTTGTAGAGCACAATTTTTAATGATATGGGTGGCGCGACAGTCCGAGACGGAGCTGGGCCTAGCTTCTACAGCAACATTTGCGTAGGAGTCGACGCGCTAAGAGACTACGCGACGCGGCGATTCACACACTCCTTTACTACCTCGAAATTGTAGCTATCGAGCGTAATAATTTGGTCCACTGCATATATTTCGATTTATTCTCATTGACCTTGAGACCAGTTCATTTCGCCTGTTCCTCAATCGCCGTAAAAGCTTCCACTACGGCACGTTGGGAACGCGCGACGATGTCGATGTCATCTGCGTACCCCAACAGTTGGACTGACTTGCGGAAGATAGTGCCTTCTGTGTATACATCTGCCCGCCGCACTACCTGCTCCAGTACCAGATTGAAGAAATCACACGACAAACGGCGGTTTCAAACGGCTCAGAAGTCCTTGAGCCTAGAATACTGCAAAATATTTTGAAACCAACGGTTGCCTACATTTGTATACCTCTGTCTTTGTCATCTTTCTGCTGGAATTGTAGATAGGTTGCTAGTCCATGGTCCTGCCACTCGGTTAAATCTCTGATCACTGCATTACCCACTGAATGGAAAGCAATGGGAGCAGAGGATAAAGAAATGTATGCACCCAGATGTGTGTGCATGGCTAACAATCATCATCGACTTGGCTGGGATGTCTATGTCTCCTCCCACTCAACAGTCGAATATTGCGCTGCTCAGGTTTCCCTTCTTCAGATGAACGGCAGTTTGATGCAAGTCTTGCGTTGAGAGAGAATACTTTTAAAGCCTTGATGACTGCCTACCTTTCCATTGCTAATATCGCGTGTGGAAATTACATTTCAGTTGAGCCATGAAATTTTTCCAGCATCGCCAAGATCCTAAACTCTGGAGTGTTTTGCAGGAGTATCGGATTGATGGTCCTCTTTTGAAAGCCATACAGTCTATACACACAAATTTTGGCCGCTGTGTTCAGGTAAACGGTACTTAATCAACACCTTTCACCGTGGGCATTGGACATCGCTAAGGGTGCGTCTATGTATGGTTGTTGACTGGATGTTGCAGCGCAGACTAAGAGAGGAATGTTTCATCTTTTTATGTCTTCTTCTTTTTGCAGAAGACTTTGTTATCCTCACATCTTCCCAGACAGAACTTCGATAGGTTTGTGCCTGTATGTGTGTATCCCGAGATGAAGTTAACGTGCACAAATCAGAGGTTATGATTATTTCCAGAACGCCTGCACAACGCACTTTATATTTTGTTGGAGTCTCATTGAGCTGGTGGAGAAGTTTAAGAATCTCGAGGTATTTTTCATGAGTGATGGAAGGAGTAATGCTGAGCTTTCCTGAAGGATTGGTTTTGAAAAAGCTTGGAAGATCTGTAATCAGAAAGCCCGAGCTGGATATCAAAGCCACTTAATGTATAATAACTGCTTCTTCGAACGAAAAGGACTATGATTCGATGGTTTGGTCACGTATCACGGATGTTCCCATCATGACGATTGCTGAGGATTATCTTGAATGCGAATCCCTAAGGCAAGCGACCGCTTAGCAGACCCATCACGAGTTAGTTGGACCAATTCTGATGAGTTAGAGTCGATGACGGAGAATCGAGTGGGCTGGAGATCTCTCGTGCGTTCTTTGCCTCACGACTTCTTTTGGTGGATCGTTCACTGAAGACAATGCTGATTTTAAATGCCTGTCACATCGGTTTACCCTCGTCCGTATACAATGTAAGATGACATGCAACACTTAAACGATTGCACTGACTTCTTTCCAATATCAGCTATACTCATGCTAAAATGTCTCCACATAATATAAACGTTTATTAAATGAGACGTAACAGTAAATAAAATTAATCTCGTAAACAGAACTAAATTTCAAGTAAAATAAAAATGGAACTAGTTACAACTCCAGAGCCACATTTCATTCCAGGGCAAGTATAGTGCATTCCTTGTGAGTTTCCAATGTTCGAATACAACTTTGTCCAGCTACACCGGTTACTGCCCACAATACATGTATCGAGTTGGTAAGACGTATGGCAGTCTCACTCACAAGCTTCTCATCGATCCCTGCGTTCGACATTCACCGAAACTATTGCTGTCCGGTCCTGACGAGGCGAAACGTGCCGAAGATAAACCAACGCCCAAAGAAATAGACCTCATTAAGACGCACGAAAGGGAAGGCGATACAGTCTTCGCATATCCCATGGTATCTGGATACGATGGCTTCATTCCAAATATTACATCGAAAATTGGCGATCGCTTTCTGGCAGCGGCTACCGCTGGTGTAGCTGAACATGAAGAGTGTATGCAGCAAATGAAATGTGCAAGAAGGAATCTAGTACACAGAAATCTTTTGCAAAGTGAAGATGGAACTTTGGGAAGTAATTTGAGAAAGCGATCCGTCGTAAGTGGGAAACAGACTTTAGTGTTAAGTGTGTCAACTAATTTGCTACCACACTGTAGATGCAAGATACGTTCAATCGGCCTGAAGCTGAAGGTAGTGCCAGGAGGGCAGAAGATATGGAAGATGAAAGAATACCATATTCAAAGGACACACCGCCACATTTCATGGCCAAGGATAATCCTCAAAAATACGTGAAAGCTGGTAGGTTATACTATGAGCAGTTATATACAGTCAAAAATGAATGTACACCATATAGGTATTTTTCGTTTTAATTAATATTCAATTCGAGGATATTACGATTTTCGTGGTTTCAGGTTTTGAAAACGCAGTTTGTAGATTTCGATAATACAGTCGAACTTCGATAAGTGGAACTCGATAACTCGAATGAAATTGGTTGGCAATAGCGCCAAGACTGGAATTTACATGTAATTTGACTTCGATAACTCGAACTTCGATTACTCGAAGGTCTTGATAACTCGAACAGATTATTTGGCGTCACCGGCGATAAGTTGAATTCCAAAATGCTGCTTGTTCTACAAGTTCGTTTTATTAGGAATCGCTTTCGGGCCACTACGTTTGTATGTTCCTTTGACCTGTTTATACTAGGTCTAAATCGTAGTTTCGGTAAATATTCTGACCGGGGGAAAGAGGATGAAATTCCCTTGATTTGAAGAAATTAGGGAGAAATTTCAGATGGAATTTGAAGATTGAAAAATACCAGAAATACACAAGGTGTTAGGTTAGGTTGAGGTGGCTGACTGCTGCGCATACGGACAGCAACCGCAAACCAATTTGTGCTTTTGATAAAGCGAAGAATAGGGCTGATTCTGATGCTGCTCAGTTCAGCCAGATTAACAAAGAAATGAGCCCCCAGAAGACTGAATCTACGGGATGAGAGAGCACTGCAGCTACATAGCAAGTGTTCGATGGTTTCTTCCTCATCCTCGTCCATGCAGCTTCTACAGAAATAGCGCAATGCCCTGTTAAAACGCCAATGAGAGATCTGAAGTTTGGCCTGCTTAATCTGATCAAGCTAAGCGATCGCTTGGGGTCGATCATAGGCCATAATCGTTGGTAATGAGGCATCCTGTACCAGATATCCATCCACGGTTTGTTTGAGCAAGCGTTTCAAGCTTTAGCAGATGTTTTATAATAGCGATAGGCATGGAGGGTGGGTCTCCACCCGGAAAGAGCACGGAGTTTGTGCCCTTTCTAGCGAATTCGTCCACTTCGCAATTCTCTGGAATGTCACAGTGTCCTGGCACCCACACAAGTTGGATGTTTAAAAACTTGGCCATCTCGTGATCTCAGAGATTTGATCGCAGCCTGGTTATCGGAACAGATGACGATATCTGTACATTGTTTCTTAGCCAGGTCAGGGCTTCCTTAATCGCTATAGTTTCAGCCTGAAAGACGCTACAGTGATTAGGTAGTCGGAAATATAGTTGGATATTTAGATCCTTGGAATAGACCAGCACCCACACCTGCATCCATCTTCGATCCATCTGTGAAGATTCGCAGTGCACCTTCCAGCGTCTGGTGTTCAAACTCCCAATAAGATCTGGACGGTAAGCTGGTTGAGAAATTCTTCTCGAAGAGGAATTTAGGTGAAGTGAGGTACACAAGGTGTTACGTATGATGATTTTCTGCATGTGGATGGCGATATTGTAACTTTGGATGAAGATATTATCGAGATATTTAGATGTGAATCCGAATCTCCTCAATTCCGCAATAACGATGCCAGCGGAGGTATGTAATAGGGATAGACTTGGGGATAATTGAGGATAATTTGATTCAATCACCTTCAAGAGAGTTGGTTGCAAATTCATTACTAATTTCGTGTTTATATTTAAAGACTCATGAAACAACAACCGATTCTGTGTACCTACGATAGTTTAAATTCTATTGAAGATTTTTTTTAAAACAAAATAAAAAGATCCACTCTCGAGTCATTTCATCATACCCAAAATAATATTTATTTTATTTATCTGCGTTGCAGGTAAATAAATATTCATACCAATTTTGCATCTTACTTGATAACTCGAACTTTTTTTGTGGCAAGTTGTGGTTCAATTTACCGAAGTTCGACTGTTTGAGAAAAAAAAATATAAAGCATCAAAGTTCTCGTTTTTGAGTAGTTTTGAAGATATCGTGATTTCTATCTGTAAATTAAACTCTAGCTCCAGACGCCTGCCAGACAGTTGTTGGCATACACTTAGCAGAGCTGG
Organism: Eristalis intricaria; assembly: GCA_964034865.1. Lineage (NCBI taxonomy): Eukaryota > Metazoa > Arthropoda > Insecta > Diptera > Syrphidae > Eristalis > Eristalis intricaria. The sequence continues at coordinate 29,508,113 of OZ035877.1, forward strand.
TTAAACCCTGGAAAAAAAAGGTTAAAATCCTGTTCACGTGCGAAGCGAGCCACCCACCCCATACTTTATGTCAGAAATGAAGTATTACAGGGATAGCCGATTTCACAGCTGATTGCCTCCAAGTCCATTGTCGAATTTGAGTGCTTTTTCGACAGATATTCATGCATTTTTGATGGTTATTCACGAAATAACGTAAATGACGTCCTCTGATTGGTCAACCCTCATCTCATCCTCGCGTAGAAAACTACGCAAGACCTACTTTTTGTCTTACTTTCTTTTTCAAAAACCACATACTTCTCGCTTTATTGTAATCCTTGTTTCACGTTTAGTGTATTAAAAAACTATTAAAGTTAAAAAAATACAAATCATGGAAAACACAAATAGAAATCGACGCAGAATTGAGGATGAGATGAGGGTTGAGAAAACGTTATAAAAAATAGTTCTCAAAAATTTCAAGGGGCAAGAGAGGTAGAAACATCAGGCATCTCTGTAACACTTAATTTCTGCTTTATATAGGGCATCATGACCCTACTCCACCATTTCTAAAGAGGACTGGGGTTCCCTGCACCGGAATTTACCTAGGAAAAAATTAATATTTAAACTTCGATAGCTCCTAAACATTTTGTGCTTATTTCATATAGACAAAAATAATTGCGTCTTCAAAACTCATTTTCACGGAAATCCTGCCAAAAAATGTCCACGCAAATCGTAATCATGCTTTCAATTCAAACGGGACCCCAAAGAAAAAATTCTAGAACAAAGCCAAAAACGTAACGAAATTTTCGTCACCAATAAATGGCCCTTCTGAACTTAAATAGTTCAAATAACCTGACATATCTATTTTTTGATTATTGGACACTAAATTGATCACGTTACATGCCACTTGAAAAAACCCACATTAGGACAGATTTCCTTATATGATTTACATGGTGTACACTTACTTTTGAGATGTGAATTTTGCTTGATTATTTGGTTTATGACTCGTTGTGCTAATAGTTTTCTATTTGCCTTAGAAATTGTATTACTGCTGTACACTCACTTTTGTCGTTGGCTGTATGTCCCCCAATGTATTTTGAATTGATTTAAAGAACTTGGGGTGTGTCATACAGCGACCATAAAGATCTATTCCATCCCTTTCTTTTGATCTAGGAATTAATTGTTGCCTTCAGAAATTTTACAACTTCCCTAGATGGGATTTCTGCAAAGTCTCTCACTGTTAGGTTCTGTTTATCGTTATCTTTCTGGGGCAATGCTCGGGTAGTCAATTAACAGGTGTTGCATGGTTTCTTTCACCTGGGTCGACAGATTTATTTTATGGAGGTGGTAGTAACATTGTACATGTCCTGTTAATGCTCCTCATAGCATTCTTAGCTCAGCTTAATTGAGTTGTAGGGGTTCTTTTGCTCGATTGGGATTGTTACAAAACATGTGTTGTGCTGGTTATTCCAAACTGGATCTTTAGTTAATGCTCCATTTCTGTCCGTGTTGTTGAACCCATAAAGAGGTGAAAGGCCAATGATGGCTATCTGGCTTGTATGTCAGCCTTTTCATTAACTTCATGATTTTCATGTTCTGGCACCCCTATTAACTGCAGTCTGTTATTTTCTGCCAGTGTATTTAGTGATTTATGATATTCCCAGGTAGCTTTAGGGTTGATTGTGTAGGTCTTTATTGCATTGAGAACCGCTTGGTTATCTGAGAATATGTATACAGCGAACTTAGAACTTTCGGAAATTCGAAACTTCCAGAAATTATAACCGAAGTTTTTAATGCATTGAATGATCTTAAATTGTAACCTGTGGTTCTTTTCTTCCTTTTTAAGTGAATTAAACAAGTGGTTATAATTTCTGAGCGTTCGCTGTATTTTGATACTGATAAGGTTTCCTGTTAATAATACAATGTGCAGCTTCGTTTATAGCGAACAGTTCAGCTTGAAAAAATATTATTTCCTTGTAGAGAGGAATGTGTAGGCTGCATCTTGGTCCTATCACTCCAGCCCCTACTTTTTCTCTAGATCTCTACTCATGAGTATACCATTTTGGGGATTCCATCCTTCATCCAAATGGGGTCTTTGTTATTCTTACATGGTATGAGTAGGTCATAGTACCTGTTATAGGTTATCTTGGGGGGCATCAGGTCATTTACACGATCAACTCCCAAATTTTGTCATAGAGGCTGAAGCTGCAAAACAAGCCATAACGAAGAGCCTACAATTACACAGAAATAAACCTTGTAAGACGTCTAGAGATTCTTAAGATTACTCTTAAGCTTGCAACTTCAGCCTCTATGACAGTTCGTAATTGTGCGATGTTCAGTATTACTTCGCGTTTATTTTTGTTCATATTTTTTCACCATACCATCATTTCACCATCAAATATGCATTTTATGCCATTATTTGGTGACAATAAGATGACTCAAGCTCAAATGCTCATAGTGCCTTTTCCAAATCTACAACGAAGCTATAGATCGGTATGATATACTCCCTAGCCTTCTCGAGCACCATTCTTAGAGTTAAAAGCTCGTCGGTTTTGTGGTTGAACCTTCTTCTTCAAATGGATTCATCGCAGGCAGGACCAAAGATCACGCGCAGAACTTTTCTTTCGAAAAACCCAAGAACCTGTTAATCCGCTTTGGATATAGTCCATACCTCCTCTGAGTCGTATAGAAGGACGTTTTATCTGCTTAACTAGACAACTCGCAAGACTGTCCCTAAGCAAAATGTTGCGTATATGCCTCCGTTGTCTGACTAGAGAACTCTCAAGACTGCCTCTTGCTCCTAGTCCAAAATGTTTCGTATACGCCTCCGTAGCCTGAGTAGACAACTCTCAAGACTGTCTCTTTCTCCTAGTCCAAAATGTTGCGTATACGCCTCCGTGCTCTGACTAGACATCTCTCAATGTACTGATGTTGCTTGTAGAACTAAATTCTACTGCTGCCAAATATGTAACCTATGTTTAAAATCTTGAAATAATGTGTTATACCGAAAAGGATTGATCATTGTTTTTTAATTAGCAAATTGATACTCCCCATCGATGTCAAATTAAAGCATGGGACAGCACCCATGATACATCTCTTAACCTACGGCTGCGAATTGTTTGCAGACAGGGATAGTTTCCCTCTGGAAAAATTGTTAAAAGTAAAAAACGTGACTGCACGGTATGTTTTTAACCTTCGAAGATTTCATCAGACCAACGTCGTATTTCCCTTGAATGTGAATTGGAAGCATTTTGAAGCCATAATCATGTACGCTTTCCTTCGATATCATTCCCAAGAAATAGCATAACTATTATTTTATTATTATGAAAAAACGCGTGTCGGTCGACCGAGTCGTAATACAGTGCAACATTGATGTGTGGACTTCAATATAACGATTTCCTCGATTTAACGATTTTTTTTAAAATCCCCTAGAACTATCTTGAAGAGCTAATGCAAAATATACCTTTACATAACTAAAATATTTGTCAAAATGTTTATAAGAGTTTCATAATGAGTTTTCAATCATTGCAGAATGTAAATGTAAGGTAATAAATTCACACATAATCTTTACACACGTAAATTTTTCGTAAGATTGCCGTTGTTGTTTGGTGCTTGGTAATCTACATGCAGCTGTTTATTGTTTCTGTAAAATGTGTTCCATTTATTAGTGGAAATCTTTCGCTGTTGAGGATTAATCGTTAAAACGAATGTTCAACCCAACCTCAAAATATCGAACATCATTGCAACGAATTTCTTGATAATATAATATAATATAAATGTAATGTACCTTCACAGGTAGGATCTAAGACCGAGTGCAGACACCTTATATATCTTTGCAATCATTTTGGGGTATGTCTCAACACATACTCGATAGGCAGTGAGTTGTTTGTGATTAACCAATTTCGTCCTACTTAACAGTCTAAAGATTAAAATAAAAAACATTGATACTGTCTACCCAAGTGCACACGATTGCCAATGGCTATGTGAGTAAATTCATTAAATCTGCTCCTAATCTTCGAATTGCTGAACCTGTTTTACTATTTCTTCGACAGTTAGAAACGTGATTCACAGCATCGTCTGATTCTCACAACATTTGCCCATGTTCACGTAATCCTGGGAATAAGATGCAAGTTGAAAATCGCCCATCTGTAAGTCATTCTGAGTCTGGCACACTAGCGCACATAACGCATATTCTACAGACCCCTCGTGGGATACATAATCTGACACACAATGTATGTGAATATCTACATTATCATAGTGCAATCTTGCACGCAAAATTTAAATTCCATTGCTAGAAGTGTGAAGTTCCCTTAATTCACTTTATGAGTCTGACTACCATTAAGTAAAAGCTCTCTGGACAGTTCAACTAAATTTAGAAAGATGGAATCATTTTACGCTAGGAGACATGAAAACCATAAGAGCTCACACAAAACTAATAGATCCTCATAAAAAACAACCATAAACTAACACATTTTGTTGATCGAAATAATTAAGCAAGCTGACAGATTTATTATCAATTCACTCAAAATTCGTTCACGTTGTAAAACGCACATTTGGTTCAACTTAGTCGAAGCATTTGTACATTTTGGTATTTAATGGGTAAAATTTGTGGTATTCCTCAAAATGTGTACATTCTTCTAGGTTACGCTGGTCACATTCCAATGGCATTCAATCGCTTCGGCCAGAGCAGTAAGGAGCTAACAAGCGGCGCTCTAAATGAATTTGGGAATTTGTACCATCACCGAAGAAGTGCTGAGTGGGTGCCGATGGAATCTGCTGGGATTGGTAAATCGTTGCCAACAACAGATTCTTACATGATTTATCATCGAACAACTGGAATGGTACCGAACTATATGGGCCATGTGCCAGGGGAGATCTTTAAATTCGGTGGCACCTTTGGAAGGAATACACGCAATGCAAGACGGTGGCTGGAGGAACACGTTTAACTTTGGGTTACAACAATTTAGTAACATACATTTTTTTGCAAATAAACAATATTTTGATGGTATTTAACAATTTAAAAAATTGCTTTTTTATTTTGGAAATGTTCTATTTATTTCATTTCTTGCATTTACTTCGTCGAGACATGGGAGGAGCACCAGCTCCAATAACTTCGGAGGGCGATTACGCATAAGGGCTATCCATACATGTGGTCTCTCAATGTGATCACAAAAGGGCGGCGCTTCTATAGTGTGAGTGTATTACAAACAGTGTCCAACAATACACACACGGGTGAAAGATAGGTTAAGTTAGGAGCGTTCCTAGGTGGGGATAAGATACATCTCACTAAGGTCCTTACTACCCATTAAAGCTTTGAGGGATAAGTCAATTGCTAATGAGCTCCTTCAAATGAACAAGCTAACACTTGTTTTATGTGGGCTGTTCCCATAGCAAACCCGTGTGTTCCGTGACGGGAAACGTTTCTACCGAGTTAGTAATGGAACTAAACCATTAATAAACTTTATAACAAATCAAACCGCACTGAAAAATAAAACGCAGAAGAAACGTCAACACCGACGCCGAATAACCGAAAGAAGAGACCGCAGACCTGAAGAGATACACTTCATAACAGTTTTGGCTGTATCGATTACAGATCGATCTTTATCTTTTTTGCAGATAAACCAGACTCAACTATCACTATGCCCATCTCGCAGCGGAAGCAACATTTTAAAATTGATTTGCACTTTAAGATATAAGCAAATCAATCCTATAACTCGGCATCAAAAAGTTGTTATTGTTAGTATTAGGAGTATAGTTATCTATTGGGCAGATGCGTTCACTTCTTCGCTGGTTGTCTTATATTCGATTCCTGACACGAATAATTCACGGCTCCACATGTCTGGAGGACCTAATCAACAAAGCTGAGGGAGTATCGTACATAGTACAGTGAAACCATAAGTTGCCCAACTACGGTGTAAGCATTTTTGGTCAACTTATAATGGTGCACGTTTTTTTCCTCCACGAAAGTCAGAGAAACACTGTAGTCATTTACAAACTACAGACATGAAGTTATCTAAATATATCCCAACAAAATTAAACATTTAACACGAAAATTATTTTACCTAAATGTCTGTGTGAACATTTTGTTTAATGCATTTTAAAACACACACAACAAGTCAAATTGTCACGGAATACCATAATTTGTTCGAGTTAGTGAGAGTTTAAACTTAGGGAGAGTCCACTGTATATCAATAAGTGCGGCTAAGTTCCAAGATATACAGGTGGCCAACATACAGATGTATTTGGATTAATTTGTATTGAATTTTCTTGGTGCAACTATATACTGGTAAATTTCGGCAGTTGACCGCCATTGTGGGCATGTGATTCCCCAAATTACAAGAGTGATCAACTTTGCAGGTTTCACTGTAGAGCTCGGGGCACATCTGACTTTACAGGGGGAACATTTGACGATCGTAGTTTTAACTCATAATCGAATGGAAAGAAAATTCAAACATTTTTTAACGAATTATTTTAATTATATAAAGAAACATCAACAAATCCATTTTCTTAAAAAAAGAATAAAACATAAGAATTACTTACATTGAAAAACAAAAAACGATAGGTTCATAAAATCTTTAAGAACTTTCTAAATGTACCTTATTTAAAATAGAGTAAGTCAAAGTCAACGTCAAATACGATTTTTTTGACGCCAACGAGAAGTTGTGTTTGGATTTGTGGGTTGTAACAGTTTGAATTTGATTTCACTGCTTAAAGTCAAAGAAATAATCTTAAACTGCTGGTAAACAGCCAATCTGCCAATGATGCTTTTCGTAGGTGGTTAAAAGTGTAAGTAGAATCAGTCTGGACTTCTGAAATTCCCCCCGCATAGTAAAATTGTTTCGAATGTTCACCAAATTGCACAAGAACATAATGTCCGACGACGAGAATGCAACGACAATAACAAATGTCAAATTTGCCCCAACGTCTCTTTATAACTTGTTATATGTTATTTTAATATTAATGTCTTACTTTCATAAGACTGGTTTAAAAATATTGACCATTAAATGACGCTTCATTTGCTATCCCAACTTTTTTTCTTAAAGGTTGCGTTCATACCGAAAATCGCGAAGTCAAATGTGCCCCAGTTTACCCTACACGTCCGTCTTGGATTGTAACCACAAGACAGGTCTATTTCATAAAATATTCTCTATAATCTCTCCAAGTCATGATTAAATTGATCAAATCAATCGAAAACCACAATTGTTTAAGCATAAATATGACCAACTGTATAAAATAGATATATTTTTAGGAAAATACTTGCATACGTAACAACAACATCACATTCATACACCAGCAATCTGCAGCATCTTTTCAATGTCAACGATTTTTTCTCTTGGTTTTCCATGTGATTTCCCAGCTTCGACTTCGACCTTGTCAATATTTTGCCAACCTTCCCATGTGACGACGGGTTTACTGCTGATATCTAGTCCAGGCTTTGACGTGGATGTATCGATTTGCTTGCTTTCGATATCGTCACAAATCACTTGACCCACACCGAAGGCTCCGTTCATTGTGGTAAGAATAACCCCAGTCGGACCGGTTGCAAGCCATCCGGCAACATACAGTCCCCTCTCGACGTCTCCATCCGTGGAGGACTTCTTTATAACGCGACCTGAGTTGTGTAGAAGATGATAAGTAATGTTTCGAAAGATATTTGCGTGTGATTAATATACCTCCCTTATTGGCAACATATCCTCTTTGCTCGTCGAAATTGAGTTCCTCGTCAACAGATTTTGATTTGTACCCGATGCTCCTTAGAATGAGATCCGTTTGGAATTTTTCAGACACATCTGTGGGAATAGCGGTGTTGTCTTTGAGAACAGTTACAGCGAATTCCATGAAATCGTCATGAACTGCTTTTGGTGATCTCTGGAAGACCGGCAGGAATCTTCTTTCCCTTTGTGCTGAAGACGATTGTTCGTCTAGACTCTTAAGCATAAGTTCCGTCAGTCTTTTCCGTGGGCGTGGAAGAGAGCCAACAACCTCGCGAATATCTGAAAAAAGAGATGTCCTCATCCTTGACTTCGTTTGAGTGCATTTTTTCTTACTCTCGAAATCTGATTTCCTCCACACGGTGGACACATTTGGCAGTTTGAGCATTTCCCTGAGTTCTTTTATTGTGAATGCAGTTTGCAGCGGCCCACGACGACCGACTAAATACACATTTTTTACTTTACTTCTTGAAAGAGCCTCTAGTGCATACTCCGTGGTGTCTGTCGACTAGCAAATTGTTCTTTTCTTAAAGGAAGTTCACATCAAAAGAAGTTCATTCTTTACCTTTAGCGCATCAATGGGGGACAGGAGCATCCTCGCGACGTCAACGGCCACATTGCCTTGGCCAACTAGGGTCACTGTGTCACCGGATAAGTCGGGATTTAGATTCTCTGATCCAGGTAGCCCATTGTACCACGCTACAAATTCACGTGCAGATATCACTTTCCCACAATCCTCATTCGGGATGTTCATGCATCGATCTCTGTCTGCGCCGTACGTAAGGAGTATCACGTGATAGCTGTCGCGTAACTGCTGTAGACTGAAGTCTTTTCCCAGAGACAGATTGCCGAGGAACCTCAACCGTGGATTCTCTGCTGTTTTCGTAAACGTGTTAATGACATTTTTCACTTCTGGATGATCCGGTGCCACGCCAAAGCTAGTGTAGGAAAGATAAGATAAATTTGCACATTAAGAACTCATTAAGTAAAGCGAAATTAGTTTATAAGCAGAGGTTTGAAAAGGCACGCAGGCAAAGTTTCGAAATGAGAGGGGTAGGAATATTTTTGTTTGTTTGCATTGGTCTGCTGTATTGTTACTCGGGAGATGCTGCAACGACCAATTATTTGGGTAAGTCGCAGTCTACTCCTATGACTGTTTACCACTTTCAATTCTTGCATTCATTTCAGAGGCGTTAAGGACATTCCTGAAGAACAACTCCAACAGTGGTATCTTAAATATGAGTGAGTGTGTTGATCAAATTTGATTTCAGTCAATCTCAATGGTATTTTGTGCTTCCCAGAGCCATGCAGTTATCTCTTCAGAACTTTTAATCTGTCGGAGACTTCTTGCACTATTTACTGTATCTTTATGGGCCGCAACAATGGTGGAAAGTGTGGAGGAAATGATTGCATATGTAACTGAAATTATTTGAAATAAATGCTGTCTTCCTACACGTGAACTTGAACTTTTTTTTGTTTTTATGAGAATGGGTAATGCACTCACACCAATTATTTGATTTCAAAATACCCTTCCGGTGTTATTTCCTAACAAGGGGGGAGTGGATCTCACTGGACTCCATCCACATTTCGACCATCTATGTATACACGAAAGGTTCGAAGATTCAAAAAAGGAACAGGCGAGGGCAATTGCTCCGGATTGTTAAACTGGCACTGCTCTATCAGAACGCCTGACTAAAAGAGTATTTTCGAAGCACTCAAGGAAGCGGCCAGAATGATATCAATGCTTGAAATACAACCGGCTGATATTACCATTCTAATTGACAGTCAAGCGAAATTAATGCAAATTTGGCAAAAGAAATCAAGTCTAAGCTGCGAAGAGCTCATAGTTCTCGGTACGCAGAACTCGATAACTCTATTTGAGTTTCAGGTCACAGGGACATACACATTATGAGGTAGCAAATGCACTTACCAGGAAAGGGGCCGAAATCGTTCCATCCAAGGAAATCCAATGCATTGATCCACCTCTGGCAGACGTCAATAAGAAAGTGGACGACAAAACCATGGAACCGGTCAACGCAAACCGGTCATAATCATTTGGGATATCATGAAAACAGAATGGGACAAGATACCATAGGCAGAGGATACTCCTCACTACCTTTGCCAATGCGCTAGCCTGTGCCTACTGAGACATAGAATACTGGAAGAATTCTTCTTCCAAGATCTCCAGGAACTTGCAGAAATTCACTAACTTTATTTGCAGGTTCATTAGGATTTCCGGATGGTTGGACTAAATCAAAACATCAACACCTGAAGGAGGGGATACGAGTAGGAAATAAAAGGTTAAACATTTTCGCTTCATAGGCATTACAATGGGTACAGGCGGACCTATGTTTGGCGTGGGCCCACCACGTCTACCCACTCACCTAACCAAAAAAACAAAACTGAACATTTTTTTATAAATCAAATGAAAAAATAATAAAAAACTTATACAAAATTATCAGGAATACTTTCTTTTTTTCAACACAACAGCCCTTAACAACACAAGGCGGCCTCAAGACGGTCTTAGGACTTTTTGTCAAAAAATAAGGCATTAGAGGGTTAAAGCAATTTTGGCAACAGAATTTAAGTCCATAGTGGTCGCATGGCATGCCAGCGGGAAGAGATCAATGTTCCCAGCAAGCATCACTCCATTATTCCAGGTCACAGGGATATAATTGGTAATGAGACAGAGGATGAACTTGCCTGGGAAGGATTGCCGCTTGCGGATGTCAATGGAACGATTGTGGAACTCTCTAACCAACTGTGAGACTCGGATGCTCTAGCTCAAGTTGAACAGTTAGGTTAGGTTAGGTAGAAGGGCTGCTGGTACAAGCCAACAACTTTATATTTAGAGGCTCCAGCGACGTGGATGAACAAGATGACACTCCTCACTACCTCTGTCACTGTGCCAGTCTCTGCCAATTGAAACATAGAACACTGGGTGAACAGTTCTTCCAAGACATCAATAATCTAACAAATACCCCCTCAAAATCTCTTTTGAGATTCACAAGGATATCAATATTGCTGAGCAAAGTATCAACACCAGCATTACGACTATAAAGTAGGAGATGAGAGGTTACATTTCGCCCGGTCATCACAGTGGGTTCAGTAGGTCCTAAGTGAAACATGGCTTACCCTCGTCTGCCCACATACTTAACCTAACCTAACACACATGTACAATCGGTTATTGCGCGCAGCTTAATTGAGGCTGAAAATGCAACCTTCTTGCTGGGTGGAAGAAAAATTTGGATCAGAGGACCTGGATCTCAACCGAAAAGCCTCGCCAGCTATATGCGATATGTGTTGAGTTGCCCCCACTTGTGAGCAACACTTTAGACGTGTACTCTGTTGTCTCGCATGCTCGGAGATGGACTATTTCGGCCCAGCCACCTCAGACGTTGCATTCGCAGACGTTTAGCGTTATTCATGTCGCTCAATATCCCATACAATTCGTGGTTGGATCTTCTCCTCTAGATGATATTAACCCAAACAAAGATCACACATTGAATTTTTTTTCTCGAAAAGACCGGGGACTTCTCGGGTGCAGAAGTTTGAGGCTTAAAGAGGTGACTCAATTGAAAGACCACAATATATATATATTAGCCAAGCGGCTATCAAAGCCGTAAAATCGGACCTTGGTGAACATGGTGACCTTATGCTGGGTGCCGGGGTATATTTACATCTATAATAATAAAATGGGTGGCGCTAAGGCCCGTACCCAGCTTTTCAGAAACACTCGTGTTGTGCGTGCTATTGTTTTTTCACGAGTGGAAGTAACCTACTGTTCTATGCCGACTTCAAACATCCATGCTTGGAAAGGGATATTGCGCGCAGTTTAATTGAGGCAGCGTCGGAGCAACGGACGTACTTACAACGACGACACGACGCGGAAAAGGACAATAGTTTTTTTGATTGCGAGTGTACTCCTGGAATGTAAGAACACTACACTCCAGGGGCCACTCATACACAGGAAAAGTTCCTCACACATTACAAGGCGGATTTTACTGTGATCTAGGCAATACGTTGGATAGGACAAGGGATAATGAAAAATAAAGAAAAGATTACACATATTTGGATATGAATTCGTTCTAGGAAAACGGTTAATGTCGAAGGTCATCGACTTGAGGCCGATAAGTGATCATCTGGCTGTGATCCGTCACTACCCTACCGACGAGGCTGCAGACTCTGTCAAAGATGACTACTAGGACCTACTCTACGGTGCCTACAGATCCTATCCAGAGTGCGATGTAAAAATCATGCGCGGAGAATTGAATGGCAAAATCGGTAAGGAAAACAACCTTGGCGGAGTGATCGGAAAGCACCGCCTCCTCTACACGACAACAGATAACAGCTTCCGACTCACACACTGTGAGATAGATAATCTGGTTCTCTATGAATGATCGAATTTTGTGGTATATTCATGTGCCCTTTTCCGTGGGTTTTACCCCACCATTTACATGCCTTTAGTCTTACGGCTGCATGTGAGGGCATAAGTATCCCGCAGATATTCATGTGAAGGAAATGAAGTATCATTTCTAGGGCGGCTGTGAGTGTAAAGCTTAGTGCACCTGTTATACAAATGTATGTTGATTTCTGTATACAGCTTATCTTGATAAGATTTTGTATAACTTGTAAAGCCGCCTACCAGCCCAGGACGTCATGCATCAGTATCGTACTATTGCGTTCAACAACAAATATGTTATCTTCGGTCTGATTCCCCAGTTTGGACCGATGATTTTCTTATATGTGTATGGTGCGATAGACGAACTCCTGTTTCCAGCTTAGCTTGCTGTCAACTATAACATCTAGGTATTTTTAGGTGTTATTTCTTTCCCTTGTAGTTTCGGTGGGGTTACGTTAGTCTATATTTTATATCTACTCGTGAACAGTACGAGTTCCGTTTTGGATATCCAGTCCAGACTTCTATGTCGGATATATGGGTCCGCCGAGGAAGGCGAATGGAGGTGATGACACAACCGCACATATACTCACATATCGGTCCACATTCCTTGCAATTCTACGCTTATTCAAAAATATCTACAATATGAAACATACATGCATATTGGTGTAACGAGGGCATTTCATTCTAAAAATCTTCTTAACAGTGAAAGCTTTCGCTTGCCTATAGATATGTAGATTAGTGCGTATTTAGTTGAAAAAAATCCCCGTAATTTTATGCTTATCTCAACGTGACACTAAGGTCACTCTCGCGAGAATAAATATTTGTATAAATCATGAGATTTGTTTTGGATGCAACGGAATTCTCTCTTTAAGAGACAAAACTAAAGTTCAGTTCGAGATCGACAAAAGATGTTCGCATATCAAGGGTCTAATGAATTGATTCAGTAGTCTCACACATTCAAGAGGGAGAAGACCTGATCAACATGACAACTCGTGGGGTATTTGCAATTTTAATTGTTTGCTTTTTGCTGAACAATGCTTTTGGAAGCATTATTGTGCCAACCATTGTATTGCATCAAACTGAGCAGGGGAATAACAGATTCATTCGTCGTGTAGCTCGTAAGATTGTGTTCATGCTGGACATTTCATTCTGTATCAATTTACTTTTCACTTTTTGCGTTTCAGCTTCTTTGCAAGTCTATGGAGATTCGGACAAATGCCTTTCACTGCTTTCAACCGATGTAACTAGTTGCCAGAGGTTCTGTAGCACTAGACGATTCCAACACAGCGGGTGCAACAACAGAAATGCGTGCATTTGTTCTGATAGAAACATTGACTTTGAGAACTATGACGGCGGTGACCGTCTGTTTCTGTAAATTGTAAAAGAATTAAGAAATAAATGAAAACAGGTTTGCATTGTTCTGGAGAGAAGTTTTTTATTATGTAGTTTATTTTATTGATTGAGATTTTTGTGTAAGATACTATACTCTTAATATGGACTTCCTTTGTATGAGTTGCTCAATTAATGCAGTCTATCTGCTCTCCACGCTGTCCCAATTTTAGGTTTCAACACTCTTGTAAGCACCCAACACGACGAAACGGCTGTAATTAGATCTGACGCATTCATACCGTCGTCTGACAAAAATTCAGAGTCATCACCACCTTGATGAGACAATGGAATCTTAACAATCTTAACAAAAGACTGTTTTGAATTGTAAATTCTCTTATCAGTCAGTCGTCTAACAAATTGCTCAAGTAATTAGAGACTTACTACACACTACGATTTCATTCATGCTAAATATAAGGTAACTAACGTTTGCTACTTAATTCAGTTTCACAGCTAGTTGAAAATGACACCGTCTCACCTTAGCACCCTGCTCATAGTTTTAATATCATATCTTCTTTTAGATATAGTCGAGTGCAGACCTACTTTCAGTCTAGATTCATTGGGAAGTAAGTGTGCATTCAACATTCTCATTTTTCTGCGTATTTATCAATTTCTAAATTCGTAGATTACATTGCTAACATAATACGTGCGGTAATGTTCGGGTAGACCGCATACAGTTGCTAAGGGCAATTTCCACTCACCGCACTAGTCCAAATGGAACAGGTAATTTCTCCAAAATATCAACATCACAATCGGGTATACGCTTCAAGATATATTGAGCTGCATAGAAACCAGCCGGTCCAGCACCAACTATACACACTTTCTTCCTAGCAGCTGAAATTGCACTTGTACTAAATTTACATGTTCTTTGAATTAAATTGAATTTATTTGCACTACAAAATGTATTCATAAGAAACATTTTATTTAGAAACACTTTCTACCTGCTACTAAATCGAAAAACTACTATTGCCTTGTATTTTGTTTTCACTGTCATTTGTGACAGTTTGCAATCAGCTGTGAAGTTGTGAAAGCTTGATCGACAAATGGGGAAGCTTTTGGTGGGAAGATTTTTGAAGTAATCGGTCGGTAATTTTGAAATTTGAAAAATTCTATGATTGAAAAAGGAACAGTGGAGGAACGATATTTGTTTATTTTGTTATGTATTGGACCTTTTTTCTATTACAGAATAAGAATCTGAAGACTTTAAATACTTCATTTCTGAGTCTTGAACTTCTTTTGAAGTTAAGAAAGCGTTTATCAGTTGGATGCTTCTTCAACAAGTGCTGTTACTGAATGTATCCGAATTAGAGGTAAAATACTCGAAGTTCATGGTATGTATCATTCACCTCGGTTACGAACATTGATTTAGTAAACCGACTGAAGGCGTTTTGAAAGTTGAGTCGGTTCTGCGAACCCTCTGATGCCATAGGAAATCCAGCTTCAACCTACATAAGTATATCATTATATACAGGCGAGTGTAGCGTAGCGTTTTCAAAGCATTGCCCTGAAAATGCTAATTTGCAATTAGAAACATCGTGTATTGTTCAGGAAACAAGATCAATTCTTTAATCGTCATTCTGGATATTTCGCCGAGAGATTCAAGGAGGGTTTGCCAAGAGTCCGTGTGTCAATGATTCTGGTTCTACTGAGTTATTAGAACTACGGCACTGTGTGTTATGAGGGATCCCTAGTTTAACCGGATGATTCCCTGTAGGCCACTGTCCCGAAATCATCGCTCCTTCTATTTACAGGGTCGTTAGTTCGTGACATGTTTTAATCTGGCCATGTCTTCATTGATATTGCACAGTTAGTTAGTCGAAACCATTTGAGGTTATTTATTTTTAAGAATTGTGATGAAATACATGCTTTTACAAGCCCAAGGAAATTTGTACCTTCTTGTTTGGCCAGAGAAACGTTTTGCATGCCCTGGAACCCATATTATGGTTATTTTGACCTTCTCCCCGACGCGGTTTATTGTGGCATTTCTGGACCAATTTTGAGGTTATCGATGAAACTGACTTGATGGCACATTGTCTGTCAACGAAGATAACTATACTTTGGGTTGGAGTCCTTTTCGGAAAAAAATTTAATTGACGACATACCTCCCTAAGGGCTTTGTTTTCCGCTTGGAAGAGGCTGGCGTAATTTTAAGCCTTTAGGCTAAGGAGATGTTCAGAGTATCTGAGTAAATACCTGCGCCGACACCGCACTTCATCTTTGAGCCAGCTGTGTATACGTGCACATACGCTTGCAATTCCAGTATTTTCTAGTGCGTCGACATATTTTGAAAAGTGTACTTTAGGTGGAATGTAGTCTGTTCGAAGCCGTAGGAATTCTCTCGGAATCGATCCTAGGAGTCAGCTGGTCTTGTATTTTTGTCAACAAACTGAGGTGTAAAGTACGGAAAATATACGAATTAAGGTGCGATCTGTTTAGTAAAGTGTCTTCTAGTAAGTTTTGATCAGGTTGGGATGAGTGGGAAGGAATAGTACTCAAATGATGAAGACAAATGAGGAACTGCGTCCCAACCGACTGAGCACTTTAGTTATTACGATATTTTGTTAGCAGTCATTTGTCTTTACCGCTAGTTGACTCAACATCCTTCGTCTTGATTGCAAATTTCAAGGACGGAATACCCGTGAAGTAAATGTAGTTACTCTGTCCTTAAAGCGTATCACAGGTTCAGAGTCAAGTGGCTGAAAAGATGTTCCTGTGCTCTAATTGAACGGCCATCATAAACATTCAATTCATAGAAGCCAGGCTAAATGGAAACGCACAAACGTCAGTGACAGTCTGTTGCAGTTTTGGTGCTAAGGAGTGTCCAGGCGGCACTGGGG
The DNA here is from genome assembly GCA_964034865.1 of Eristalis intricaria. Classification (NCBI taxonomy): domain Eukaryota; kingdom Metazoa; phylum Arthropoda; class Insecta; order Diptera; family Syrphidae; genus Eristalis; species Eristalis intricaria. The sequence continues at coordinate 29,524,426 of OZ035877.1, forward strand.
ACATGCTTGCGGCACATTTGAGGGTTAAACGGCTCAGCTTCTCAAACTGGGCGTCTCTGTCTAGAGCTTCAAAGAGACGATATTACTTGGCCGTATGTTGCAGTTTAGGGATCGAGGAGAAACACAACGGTGCTCGTGGCGTGTAAGCTGCATGCTTGTGGGTCACACTGCTCAGCTTAGCGGATGGGGCACTCTTCCCTATCGTCGTACCATGCTATCCCCATAGCCTCCTGTTGAATTCCAAAGTTTTTTAGTCAAAGCCAACGGGTCAAGCCTTTACTGCTCGTTGACACGGAACCTACCCCAACTGCATCATGTTGCATTTTTGAAGTGTCGTGTCGAAAGTCATTTCATATATATTTGTAATGCGTCCACCAATTCACTAACAGGTGAGTAGCAAAGTTCCACTGTTTAGTTGAAAATGAAACCATTTGCTTTCAAGGACCATCTGAGAACCGTTTCGTTAATTCCTAATCAGAAGACTCCAAAATGAAGAATTCTCATTTAACGAACGCCACGAAAATGAAACAATTAATTATGACTACATTGTTGTCAAAAAAGTCTGAGGAGTTTAATTGAAGGTTTATTGCACTAATATATACATGTTTTTTTTTGTTCAACACCTTAACTATGACACTGGTTGTGTATTCCAGATTATATTGATATAATAAAACCGCATAAGTCATTTTGTTTCCTTTTCCTTAAATTTAATATTTCATACAACGCGACAAAAAACGCCACAATTACAAAACACCCTGCGGGTTTAGGCGTGTATTTTCTTTTATTGTTTATTGTTTACATAACTCTCTTAATTTAAGATACATACGTTTTGGAAGAAAAGAAATTATTTGTTTCTCAAATAGAATACATATGCAAAGAGAATTCATACATTCAAATGATATCCTATATACCGTGCTGTTCACTTTTCAAATCGGTCCTTGTAGAGGAATAGAGAAAATTAAATGAATAAGTGTAGATAGATAGTGTGAATCAAATTGTTTGAATCACATGACGTTGAATATATTTTCGTGGAAGCTTGCTTGGGACAAAAATACACTCAAGTCAAGATCAAGTTTGCTGCAACATCAACGAAATTTTAGTTCACAGGATATTTACACAAATAGCGGGAGATCGCTGCAATGATGTGACAACGACGATTGTCAACTTCTTTGTCCGATAGTTAAAAATCAAAAAACGAAAATGGAACAAAATAAATCGTGTTTGTTGTTACGCTTCGATTTGTTTGAACTTGTTTCAACGTTCATTATTCACAAAAACTACATAAGTACGTATGTATGCATATGTAAAAAAATAATAACTGATTATCATGTCCTCCATCTGGTATTATACATTTTTTTTTCTTCAAGATCGATTCTTCATCTTGCTATGAATTGCTTTGTTTTTTTTCAAGTAGTTTGTTTTGTTGGTTTGTTTAAATAGAAAAATATTTAATTCTTTGTGATATATTAAATGACTATGACTATTTTGAATGTGGTGCTGTTCCATGGAAGGCTTTCATCACGATGAATCCGAGAATTGTTGCCGCTGCAATACCAATGCCCGCTTTCCACCATACAGTTGGATCCTCTGTTGCTAAACCGAATTGACGAAGATGTCTAAATGCAGAGGGAAACAAAATAATTTAAGGTTAGAATGTTGCTTTGGTTAAAACCGGTGATGTTTTCATGCTGCAATTGCGCAATGAGAATTGGCAATTATATTCTATTCATTCAAAAGGCATTTCACTAAATCTAAGAAATATACTTTAAGGAGGACTAATCACACATTTATGCCCCAATTTCAAAGTTTTTTTTAGGTTTAGCATTCTTAAAGTGTTTATCTTTAGCTGATGTGAGGGGTCCGGTCGAAGAGACATTTTCTTCAAGCTTTGGTTCACAACGAGCCTGGTCGAAACATCCAGGTATCTAAGTAAGAAAAAGAGACATGCTATCCACATGAAATTTAATACATATTGAAGAGGCTTCTATGCTACCTCATTCGTATGTATTTCTGTTGATTACAACTGCCTTAAGGTTGATATATCTGTGTTTATATAACCCGGCGTCCGTAATGCATGCATTGACGCTGATTAGACGGGTGCGGGCACATTTGAGTCTTGGAACAAAAGCGTACGTTTCCGATTAGTTGAGGAGAGTTGAGAAGTTGGTCTCATGCCATAACGTCGCATTTATCGGTTATTCAACTCTTGCAGAAACTCTTGAATGCTGCGTGATATTTTAAGCCTGAATGTGAATTACTTGTTGGGTGTGCATAAGACTGCCAGTCATCAAGGCCATGACTTGGTCCGTAAATTCGGTCTTCTCCTCGTTGAACACGTGGGCTCGGAGCCTCTAGGTGCAGCGCTGTTGCCGCTGTTACGAAGACAATGTTAGTCGACGAAAGTTCGCCTTCCGGATTGCATTCACATCTTTGCACATTCCACAGTCATCTCTTCCCTCGCCTTTCATCGGATCTCCACTACGATGGCAGTGTTATAGCATCTCCCAAAATTGTTTGTCCACCCATTACTCGCGAATTATAAGAATTCAAAAGTGAACATTGCCCCATTCCTTTCTGCTGAGAAAAGATCACATGTTTAATGGTTCCATTTCGCTATTAGATGATCTTAGATGTCCACGAACGACGAACGGTGTGCCCACATTCGTCTAATCAGCGTCCTTGTCAGTAAAAAGCAAAAATCTATTTATCGATGACAATACTTGCTAACCGTTGTGTCTAACAGCAAAATTTAGATGTAAGCCATTGACTGATTAATAACGCATGTGTGCCGATGTTATATGCGACAACCTCTTACACATTAATGATTGTTAACAGAACTCAATTGCAATATTGTCCGTCTAGATAAGTGGAACATAAATGTGCCCTACATTAGGAGCTAGAGTTAGTTAAGTCAGACTGAAGCATGCACGATTTTGGAAGGTAGAAAAATATGTTTTTTTTTTCTTTGAAAATAAAATTACCCCTCACCTTTACACTGCTCAATGACACACAAAAACAAAATAAAACAAAACCAAACAAGCACCAACGAATAGCGAAACATAGAAAACAACAATTGAATAGACAAAACCAACATACACTCTAAATTAAAAGCACAATAATTATGAATGATAAAACAAGATAAAAGCAAGACTCATTGAGGTGCAGAACTAAGAACACAAAGTGATGAGATATGAAAAAGAAGTGGGAAGTCCCTATGGCACTTCACATGTGTATTTTGTTTTGTATTCTTTTTTTTTGCTCTATGAGTAAAAAAAAAGACGAAATTTGTTTTAGTTTTATTAATTCAGCAATAAAATCACACTTACGCTGATTCCCACAGCTGTACCAACCTGTGCTTGTAAAATAATATCCAAGCGGCTTGAAAACGACTACAATAAAAAAACAAATCCCAACCGCAAGACACCACCACATAAAGTAAAAAAACGGGACAGATTTGTTGAAGGGAAAAAAATTAATTAATGGTTTTTCATTTCTGTTTTTGTTATTTTCAGTAAAAGTGGAGATTGTTATTTTTGGTTTGAAATGGGTGATGCAATGCGCGTTAGGTTTTTAGGGGACAAAATTCCCACGGTCCTATACACAGATAGACTGTATTCCCTTTGTGTTTGAAATGATTGATAAAACCTGACAGCAGAAGTATCCGGTGGAGATAAGTGTTGTTTCTTAAATAGGTTATCCATTTAAATAGTTTGCTACTGCAGATCTCATCCACTCGTGCTACAACAGCACGAGCACGTACAAAATGAGCGGTTGTGTAGAAGCTAGGCCCAGGTACAGTTCGGACGGACTGTGGCGCCAACTATATTATTATTATGAAAATAGTTAAAGCATGCCAGTGGTAGATGTAGCATACTTTCCCTTTGAACGTTTTTATTTTTAGAAACACTTTTTTGTGTTGTAAGCGCTCGCCTGATGAAATTGCAAATTTTTCCTTGATATATCCAAATCATCTTTTTTGAGCTTATTAAGGGTACGGAAAACATCAATGGCAAACAAAATGAATGCACTCTACATGATAGTGGAGTCCCTTGAAAGTCCTTTAAGTATTTCGGGCTCTTCTTCACGAGTGATTGGAGGAGTAATGCTGAGCTTTCCTATAGGATTGGTCAAGCAGGATCAGTTTTGACACATCTGGGCATAATTCCTGAAGAATCGATTGCGGAGGATCGAGTTGCGTGGAGATCTCTCGTGCGTGCTTGAACACCGTGACCCCTTTAGTGGATCATGCGGGTTAGAAGATTATGATGATAAAGTTCGAGCAATAGCAGGGGAATCGCAAAGCAGATGACGTCGACCCCGATTGAGGTGGTGAACAACGAGAACCTCAACTCATCAGACGACCAAATATTTTAACATCCAACTTGTGAGTGCCCGGACACTGTGACATTCCAGAAAACTGTCAACCGCAAGAATTCGTTAGAAAAGGCACTGATTTTGATAAACTTCCCGGGTGAAGACCTGCCATCCATGGCTATCGCTACTGTACAACATCTACTGAAGATTAAAACTTACATATACAAAATGTAGATGTGTACCGGCACAGGCTGCCTCATTAAATGTGACCTACTCTCGATCCAAAATGTTCAGGTAGCCTCACCACAATAAGAAGGCAGAATTTAAGACCTATTATCAGCGACATAACCGGGGCAGAGATAGGATACAGGCGTTTCCAGATTAAACCTTCTATACAATGATTTGTGCTGAAGCAAAAAAGAGAACGAGGAAGCACAAACTATTGTTCATCTTTTGTGGAATTGCAGCGCTGCTCCCGAAGACACTTAGACTCCTACGACTTGATCAACCTGGTGGAACTAAGCAGCATTAGTATCAGTCATCTCCCCTGCTTTATCAAAACTGATTTGCGGAATAGGATCAACCAGATCCAACAGCCTACGCTTAAGAGTGACTGCTGCCAACCATTCAGCCATTGGAACATAAACTATCGAAGGAACATAACTATCGAAGGAATGTAATCCTACGTTTGAATACATTTGCATGCATTCTAAACTTTTTACAACTGGCAGTGGTATTGCAATAATCCAGTGTCTCATGATTACATCTGCTAGGGCCCTCATAAGAAGTCCGGGGTGGACATGAGCCTCAACCAACAAGTCCCTCCGACTAGCACGAACTCTTATTAGCTTCAGTGTCGGAAGCCAAGTTGATTGAAGTCCTTCTCCACCTTCGTGCGTCCCACCTTAAAGGCGGACGTCCTCTGGTGCGTTGTCCGACAGTTTCGTAGTCGAAGAACATAACACATGTAACATCAGTGGTGATACACCATAAAGGAGATCCCTTAAACAGCGCCAAGTACCGAAATATAAGTCTACTTAGCATCGCTTATAAGATCTTCTCTGCCGTTTTGTGTGAGCGCCTGAAACCATAAGTGAATAACCTGTAAGGTCTTTACCACGAAGTCCACCCCATCGACCATCTTCACATTACTACAGATCCTGGAATAGACCCAAGAAGTTCGAATCGACGCCAGCCACATATTCCTCGATTTCTAGCCAGGCGTCTACGCTTCCAACGCATAAGATGGATAGCTCATGTAGAGCGTATAGATGATTAAGCTCTGTTTCGAAAAACGTTGACTCTGAGCCGGTGGGACAACGAAACAGAGGCCGTCCAGGTTCAAGGTGGCGCACACAAGTCGGGGGCACCTCAGTGTGTACGAAACCGAAGACAGCTAGCGAGAGATCATGCTGACAAGAGAAACATATTGGGTAAGGCCCGGGTCCACTTCAGACTGTAGCGCCTAAAAAGAAGAAAAAATATGAGTGGCGCTACAGCCCGAGGTCAACTTGGGCCCAGATTCAGAAGACACTACTCATGTGCATGCCCTTGTCCTGTCACGAGCGGAGAGGACCTTAGCCTTCTCCGATTGCTGTTTTAGAGTCAGTGATTCGAGAGTGATGAAGATTAGGATACTTGCTCGTCGTGTCGGGAATTGAACATAGAATTGTGCTGAGTACAGGACTCGAAACACTACCCCACGACAGTGAAGAACACCCAGGAAATGCAATTAGACTCGAAATAAATTCTGATTGGCAGCGATTGTTGGAACATCGAGCGTGGAGTTTCACTGTAGCGATTGTCTTTCTAGGTTGTAATGAAATGTTTTTCGTTTCCCTAACGACTGAGTTGAGTGTTAATGTGCGGAACAGTCGACACATTGAACGATATGTGAGGAAAAGGTAACCTCATATAGAAACTTTAGTGGAACCTGGACTTTAGCCAAAAGTTAATTTCTTGGACTAGATCCCATTGTCTTTTAGCCAGACAACGCCTCATAAATTGTCATTAAGTATTTTCAAGTAAGATTCAAAAACAACTTTTAGGCAAGCACTTGGAAATGTGTATCTTGAGGTCTCTTTATTTTGATCTTGATGATAACATTTTATAACAGGACAGTTTGCAAATACAAATTTATCTTAACTACTCAAGTGATATGATGGTTATTGAGTGGTGTGGGTCCCAATAAACTGTGGAATACATCACGAGTGTTTAGCCTAGCAACACTGAGGCATAAACTCATGATAAACTCTACTATTGAACGATAAAAACAGTCGTGTCATTCCTACCAAAGATAGTTGCATTATATTAACCCATTAACGCCAGTTCAAATTTCAACTAATTAGAATGTTTTCAAAAGAAGATGAATTCATTTCAAAGACACTTGTGTTTTTAAGATATCAACAACTAAAGGACGAGGTTTCGAATACTATTACTTGATAAAATATTGGTCAAGATTCTACAAGAGCATAGGACTAGCAATTCAACAAATTTAACCTCACTCTGCAAATATGCATCAACCGCACCCGCCTCATCGACAAATACATTTAAATTCTAATTCTTAATTGTATTTTAATCATTACATCGCAAGCTCACTCGCAAACACACTTGTTAATAGAATTAATGAAACGAATGAAATGTTATGGTTTAGTTATTGAAATATCAAAATGGGTAAGGGATCAGATATATGTTGAAACGCGCATTGCACCATCCTCCAATGTGGCATTACATGAGTGTGTGACTGGTAATAAATTTTTCAGTACTTACGGGAAGGCAGCCATGGTTGCTAATTTTGTATACAGTTCCTTTTTGTTGTTCTTCAGCGAGAACATGTGCGGCGGCAGGAGTTTGTACTTTTCACAAAACTCCGCTGGTTGCAACAGATAGTCCTGTCGATTCTCACTCAAGTCCCCCTTAGTGCCGACAATCATCACTGGAATCTTACTCTCTGCATAGTACTTAATGTAGATTCGTGCAACGTACTCAAATGAACGCGGATTTGATGTGTCATATACCAAGCAGGCTACATCGCAGTTGACCTCCTGCGGCTGAAGGGCGTCCAGAACTTGTTTCACTTCAATATCTCTCAGTATTAGATGTTTCTCTTGTCCGTACACCTGCACTGAGTTCACGCAGTAGACCACATTGGTCTTGAAGTCCTTTCCAATTAAATTTTTCATGTCTTCGACAAGAATGCCACGACACAGGCCAGTCTTGCCAGCACCCTTCGGTCCGATCACATGGCACATGTACACAGACCTACTGCTCTGTCTTTTTGCCAAATCGATTCTACGCTCGCGCGTAACGTGAATCGCAGCCAACTGTGATTCGTTTTCATGGACGTTAAATCCTAGATACCCAAGGTATTCTAGTGTTTTTGGCAGATCAATGAGAGTCATAAGGGTCCAGCGGCACAACCATCCATGAAGTGTCACCCAACCCCTGTCGTTAACGGGGCACGACTTGCGAATATCTGTTGAATACGACCACGGTGTAGACGGGCATGTGCTGAATAATAATTTGTGTTCCTCTGGAGACAGGGCACCGTCTCCGTCTTTGTCGTACCGCTCGAAGAGTGCGATTAAGAATTGTTGGCCGCGATGAGACAGTTCTGTACTACTGCCGGGGGGTATTTTGATTGGTGGTTGCAAGTATTCCTTGCACATTTCCAGACTCTCATTATAACCGAATCGACGCAATACAGCCCATGTTGTCTCATTGCGTCCCCTCTGTACGAACAGACAGTGCAGGAATAGAAATCCCTTTAGAGTTACAGCGTCGTTGTAAATACCATCTGGTATATTCTTCAAAATGACCGCTTTAACCTCGTCGAGGATCTGCGGTTGAAGTGGTGTATTAAAGCATCGTCTCTGGAATAGATTTAGTTCGTAGTCATTGAGCAAATTGTCACCGTCAATGTCGCAGATCTTGAATATTCGCACAAGTGATTTTTTACACGCTGGTGTAAGCTGAAATAGAAATTACGATAAAGAATGGTTGCAAATGTAAGTTTTTTTTAAGTTTCGATATGGGTCACTAAGTCAGGGTGTGATAGATTCAACATTGATTTGACTAAATTTTAAGGTTATGCCGACAGCAACTCTAAATGAAACCATGCAGCAGAGACGGCCAAAATCGAACAGATTCTACGTAGTGTATACCAAACAATGTAGACTCGCCTTTAGAGTCCTCTCGAAATGTTATGAACCTGCCTCCCAGGTCTCAAACGAAGTACATACGGTTCCATTGACATAACGACTTTGAGATAAACGATCGCAATAATCCAAAGAGACGCCTTAAATAAATATAAGAAGCCGCTTATTCATTTCTCCGATGGGCGTATTGCGTTCCCAGGCAAATTAGCAAATACAAAGACGATGGGGGAATTCTTAAAAAACAAAACACGTGAGAAATTGAATTAATTTACACTCAGGTGGATAGCTCCGTCTTCATTTGGAATGTTTGTTTGTCTCTGTTAAATTTTTCTGATAAGAAGCAAACGTGAAATGCGTTTACCTCATGCTTCACCTTAACTGTTTCTCAAACAAATCCATTCATGACAAGAGCGATTTAGAATGTTCCACCGATTATTTTCATCAATTACCACAAGCGGTTTATCTCATGGAAAAGTTTTAAGAGATATTCACAAGCTGCAGGGTGTTTCTTATCGCTTTCGACGACTTATCTCCAACTGCACACGACAGCTGATTTCAAGATAACATCGAGTTTGTATATCAATTTGATCTAGCTTTGAAATAAAAAACAAAACTTACATCTTGCTCCTCCATTATGTACAGTGGTGATGTGGGGTGCAAGACCGCTTTCTGTGCGTAATAGAACATTTCTGAAATATTGTGTAAGGTTTTGGCGGAGCATTCCACGCAGCTTTCAACCTCTGGGAAGTCTTCCATGATTGTGAGAACACTCTGAAATGAGAAAATGTCCAATTTAATGTATGAAACGACATGGAATGTGTGCGCAAATTTCAAAACTAACATCAATTGTCGAGTATTCCACTAGATCGATTTTGTTTCCCACTAATACAACCGGTTTCCGCTGTTGCTGCTGTGGGTCTTTATCGCATGAGTTCCTAATGAATGGAAGCCAATGCGATGTTATACGATCCAGCGTCTCATCGTCATCAACCGCATAAACAATGCACACAACATGGGCTTTCTGAATTTCTTCTGTGAGTACCTCGTCAGTCTGTTCAACACCTAGTAAAAAAAAAACAAAAAGGTCAGTTAACACCATCAAAAATAAAATCATGATGAATGAAGACTCACTGGAGTAGTCTACAATATTTGTAGGTACTTGTTCGGGTGTTACGTTTGCAGGAATTGTGATCTCCTCAGCCTTGGCGGGTACATCTTCTGGAAATTCTTCACTGACCAGCGAAAGGATTAGTGAAGTCTTGCCAACGCCCTGGTCCCCCACGAGAAGAATTCGGACATTGCGACGAGTCGCGTTCCAAGTAACCATGTCTTGGCTGTATTGATTGATTTTCCGAGTCCACACTCAAAGCCGCCTGTTTTGAGTATACGTGTGCACGATGAATCTATATACTCTCCGGTCACTAAAATTAAGAGAACAAACAATGAGATATACCTTGCCACAGTGCATCAAGACGTGCTAATAAAACCGATAACAAGCCAGCTCTAAGCGCGTGATACATCGATATTTCTCATGGAGAGCTTATAACAACCTTTCTATTGCAAGTCAAATAGTTTTATGTAAAATATTATGCAGCAAATGAAATTTATAAATTCACACTTCACTTCAGACTTGTGCAATCGACGAGGGACCGAATATAGTGCAATTCAAACAAAACACACATCTAATCTTTGCAGGGGTTAATCATGTTTGTTGGAGTTGTTTGGAATATCTTCGCAGGAGATATGATAATTTTTTTTACTCTGCTTTTGAAGAAAATTTTGACGTTTTCAAGCGAGCAGAACAACCACCGAACCGAATTTTGTTTGTTAGCTACTTCGGCGAATAGAATTTTTACAGGACTTACAGCTGGTGGTATGCGAACGTAAGTTATATGTGAGTTTATAAAAATACCAATGTAGGTCAATTGAATAAATTTATAAAATAATTTTGGTTAATAACAAAAAAATTACATAAACCCAGACAAACCTTTTTTCAGCAACCGATGACAAATGCTAATGACAGCTGCCGACTGACGTACAAAGTCTATTTGGGAAGTGTTCGGATTGATGTGAATTTGTGTTTTCCACGTGCTGAATTCAGGTTGTCAGTAATGAAGAATGACATTGGCGGTTGAGTATGGAATTTCATTTGAGCTGATTTATTGTAAAATAATTCTTTACTCAAATAAAATAGAATAATATCTATTTTATCTCTAATGGCGTTGAAAACTTAAATATGTTAATGAGTCTAGTTGCGGTAGGTGTTCGCCTGTGCATGAAATTGAAATGTAGCATGTGAAAGAATTTGAACTGTTTGCCTTCTAAATTTGCATAAATAAATCTGTTTGGAAAAACTTGTACTTATTTTCTCAAAAGTCAACGATAACGAATCCACTTTGACTTGAGCTTATGTCAAAGTTGAACAAAAAGTATTGAGAAGCATTTATGCATCAAATTCCAAGATTAATTTCAATCCCACCTTAGTAAACAAAATTTAAGGATCGTAACGAAGCGATCATTGTAGTCAGCTTATCATTTCTGTCATTTCTGTGCTTTTCTCGGTTTCTAAAGTTGATATAAGGCAACGTAAGTTATTATGTTTCGACCTCAATTAGTACATCTTACCAACAAACATTTTTTTAGTACAAAGGTCTAGGGTAAATTCGACATTTTGACGGATTGAGCATTGGTATTTTGGCATTGTCTGTCTCGAAAGAAGTGGGGCGTGAACAATTTTGTTTGCCGTCACCGTAGTCCATAAGAGCAGATGTACAGATCCACAACGCCACGACCACCTCCATACTCTCCACAACACCCTCAGAAAAGCTTAACATCAAACCTGCTTACGCATTGACGGTGTACGTAGAATTACGCCTTCTGTTCAGATTGGCTCGTCCTTATCCTCAATCTCATGTCCCTTGACCTACATGAACAAAATACTCTGTAGTGTGTATCTACGGCTTCACCTTCTTCCTTTCAAGGGCCCCTTAATAGGCGTATGCAAATGTTAAGCTCAATGTTACGCTCCAAACAAATATTTTGGATCCCTTATACCGGATAGGACTCCCCGGGATAAGAACCAGATCCCATTCAAGAATTCCAAAGTAATCTATATGATTCGTTCGAAAACAAAAGATTGGAGGCGTTGTCAAGAATCCATCAAAGAAGCTCCCACGTTTTAGGACACTATCAAGGAAAACCCATGATTTGACAACTAATGCAGGCAGGCACATGCAGAGAAGCTGTAAGCCTTCAAAGCATCGAAGAGACCCGGCTTCTCAGGATGAAAAAGAAAGAGCACGACAAGCACGGTGGAGGAGATGGAGAGGTTCATATATTCAATGGATATAAGGATCGGACAGAATACTGCCAGGCGAAAATGGAGAACTTGTAATAGAGTCGTAGTCGATACTGAGAATCTGGAAGGATCACTTCTGACTTCTGTAGACTGTTAAACGGCGAGGAAGACCTCAATACCTCTGTCAGGCAGAATGTTCTACTAAATATGGACGATGAGAGAATAGAATTCAGTCCTCCCGTATTAGACGAGGTCAAGAAAGCAATATCAAGACTGAAGTCTAACAAAGCTGCCGGTTCGGATGGACTGTCCACTGAAATCTTTAAGGCAGCTGAAGATGATCTGGTTGGGCGCATGCACCACTCATCTGTAAGATTTGGTCGGAAGAAAGCATGCACGACGAGTGGAACCTCAGTATTGGTTGTCCAATCCATAAGAAAGGAGTCTCCTAAGTATCGCTTACATGATCTTCTCTGTCTTTTTGTGTGAGCGCCTGAAAGTATTAGTGGAAAACCTTAAAGGTCCTTCTCAGTGCGGTTTCATTCCAAGGAAGTCCACCATCGCCCAGATTTTCAGTCTACGTTAGAAAAGCAAAAAAGCCAAAACGTTCAAATCGACACTCACCACCTATTCGTCGATTTCAAGGTCGGATATGACAGAGTGCATAGGGACGAGCTACAGCTATACAACGCTATGTCTAGTTTTGACATTCCTGCCAAATTCGTCAGATTCTCATCAGAGACCAAATTGGTCAGAGAACTCATCGACACCTGTAATGTCAAAAAAGGATTTAGTCAAGGCGACACGCTGTCATATGATTTCTTCCACATCATCCTGGAGAAGATCCACTAGAGGCACGATTTCCAAGAAGTCCGTACAACTCGTCCGTACAAGCATACGCCAATGAAATTTACGTGTTTGGCAGAACACAGCGAGTCGTAAATGAGGCATTTGCTGATATAAAGACGACTCAAGCGGCAATTGAGTTATAGAGCCATCTTTCAAAGGACGAAGCTAGAAGCATGCGATCGAGGATATTAAGAGGTACTATGGCAGGAGTGCATTCCGAAAGTAATAGAGTCCTTTCGAACGACAAAGCTGACAGTGACATTAGACACAGATAGTCCCAGTTCTGCTCTACGGAAGCATAGACAATATCAACAGTGGATGAAAAAGACCGTGATCTCTTGGAGAGACGAGTTCTGTTTGCGATCTTTGGTCCTGTTACCGTTGCTCGTTACGGGCTGTACAGTGAGATGAGTCTTACCAGACAACGGCTAAGATGGCTAGGCCATGTAGAGCGCATGGACACCACTATTCCAGACCGAAGATTCTTCTCTTCCACACCACGCCAGAGACAATGCAATAAGGGACATCCATGAAATGCACACAAGTAGAGAAGTCCTCAGCCAAATTGGCATGCGAAATTGGAGAGGACCTTAGCGCGTTTTTGAATGCCTCCATTGTGTTCGACGAATCGGGTAAATAATTGGTCCGGCATCAATGAACAAGTCTCTCCAGTTAGAACGATATGTTGCAAAAGGGCCATTGGGTGCAGCTTCAGCCCCGAATGGTTCAGGCTTCGCAATTTGGTGGACCGCACTCGAAAAGAAAATCAACTTCACACCACTTGCTAGAGTGCAGAGGATGGCGTGAGTATGCATTAGTGGAGGGTTAAAGGCTACCTCTCCCGAGGCACTAATCACACTCCTTAACCTGTCACCGAGAGAACTAATTGGCCGACAGACAGCAGCTAGTACGGCTATCAGAATAAGATCGAAAGAACTTCGGTCTGGACAGATCTCATTATTCCCAAATTCCTCTTCGAGAAAAACTTCTCAATCAGCATACAACCCAGATCATACTGGGAATCTGATCACCAGACGCTGGATGGTCCACTGCGAATCTTCACTGATGGATCGAAGATGGATGAAGGTATGGGAGTTGGTGCTTATTCCAAGGAACTGAATATCCAGCTTTCTCTACGACTACCAAATAACTGTAGCGTCTTTCAAGCTGAAACTATAGCGATTAATGAAGCACTGTCATGGCTAAAAAACAATGACGCAAATTCATAGTCATCTAAAGTCGACTTTAAGAGAATTTATTAACCTACGTAATTTAATGTAGACTTACAGACTCCAAGGTTTAAGTCGACATTAAATTTAAAATAAGCAGAACATAATTTTAAAAATATAAAGTTGGCCTTAAGCGATTGTCAGATTCGATTTCTTTAAGTTTGAAAATGTTCCCAGTGGATCGAGATTTTGATATATTTGATTGAGAATTTGAATGGATCTTCACGGCCAAAAAGATACAAACTACAAGCCGCGATCGAATCCGTTCGAGGAGTTAGAGAAGGAAGAATTTTATTCGCGGTGCAGGTTCGATAAGAATACGGTAACATTTTTAATTGAAGTGCTGCATGTGGAAGAAGCACAAACTAGTCGTGCATTGCTGATTCCAACAGATCTACAATTGCTGGTCGTTTTGCATTTCTTTTGTTGGAGAAATGCCCATCAATTTGATGTTGCTAAGATTTATTAACAAGTGTACTGGTACCTTTTTTTATTGACAAGTACCACTGCACGTTTGTACTTGCAATAGCAGTGAACAGAATCGTAAAGAAAAATTATCAAAACGGATCACATTACTACATCCTATTTGCATTAAATTTCCGTTCACAGCGACAGACATGAACGAAAGAAAGAAGCAATTTTATAGACATGATGGATTTCCATCTAAAGCATCGACAATTCGTGTACGCGATGGTAACGCGATTTCCAGTAGCCGTTATCAACAATTTTTGAATCCCTCAGAGCTCTATAGTGGCGAAGAGAATAATTTCAATTAGTTTGGGTTAGGCCACTCTTGCTCCAATAGATCCAATTAATCTTAAATAAAAAACTTGTAATACTTTCATTTGATTTTTTTCCATTATTTTGATATCTTTGACATTTGACATTTGGGTTTGTTCGATAAAATCCCTATACAATAATGCCTGACGAAAGAGAGTGCGATGACGCACTGCGTTGAAATAAATACTCAATTTATCAGCTGTTCTCTCGACTACGTTTCGATCGACTACGTATTTGTAGTATGTATGAATGTATTTTGTGCTTGGCCATTGAATTAAGTGTGTTGAAAGCCAATGCCAGCGCAAACGCACTATTGTGTTTCAGGCATTACAGAGATGCCCGAGTTCTGCCTTCCCTTAAAATGTTTGACAAATGTTTTTTCTAACGTGTTCTTATACCAAATTGACCAATCAGAGCACGGCATTCAAGTTATTTCGCGAATAACCGTTAAAAATGCATGAAAATCTGCCAAAAATGCATTCAAATTCATCGATGGACTAGGGGGCAATTGGCTGTGAAGTCGGCTATCTCTGTAATACTTGATTTCTGGCTTTGCTCTTGCTTTGCGAAGTTTGCGTTTCCGAATAGGCTTCTATGTAGTTTATATTTTTACTTGTACTGTCATACATTTTCTGACTATAATACAAAAACGCAGAAGATAGGGTTAAAAACAGGTTATTTGTGCTAAAAAGTTGTTTACGCTGCTGTCCTGCAAACAAATTTTTAAAATCTGGCATCCCTAGAGGCTGTCAAATCTCTGGACTCTGTAAACTCTAAGACTTCTCTTAATTGTCGCCTATCCCTTAATGAGATGGCCAAGTATTTTACATCCATCTTATGTGGGTGCACAATGACATTCGGGAGAATTGCGAAGCGGATGAACTTGTTAGAAGGCGCACAAATTCTGTACTCTTTCCGGGTGGAGATCCATGCCTATCGGTACTATAAAACCACGAAGACGATACCATTGAACACCTGCTATGTAGCTGCAGTGCTCTCTCTCATCCCGTAGATTCAGACTTCTGGGAGTCCACTTCTTTATATTTATATAACCTGGCTGATCTGAGTAACATTAGAATTAGCCTTCTTCTTCTTCTTCGCCACTAATTGGTTTGTGGGATACGTACCCTTAGATCCGCGTGGTAACACAATGGGCCTATGCATGGCCTAAGTGTGTCTGATGTCCTTCTACACAGCAGTCAACAACTTCAACCTAACCTAACTTAACCTAGAACGGTATGTTGTATCAGCGAATACAACTTCGAGTTAATCAAGAAGATCGATTTTATATGATTCCTAAGCCTTTGACCAGACGATTTGGAAGGTAACGAAGGGGAGTCTGGCCAAAGAAACGTGACAATCCGTGCATTTGTTGGACAACACACGTTCCATTTCGTCTCTCTCTCTGACATGGGAGTCAAGAAACAAGACGATGTTGAACTAATGGCAGTTTTGACTACCTGAACACCTGACGAAGAAGAACAAATCATCAATCACTATTTTACAAAAAATGAGTCGTAATCCAATCCAACAGCTCCACGATCTGGGAGAACTATATCACAAAGATTCAATGGATTCAATGATCACTGTTGATAACAGCTAATTGACACACGCACTGTCTAAATTTGTCATCCCGCTTGCTAGCTCGTATGTCGCTGATCTTTGTCTGATCTTGTCCACACCATCAATTATTTGACTGACAGACTCAGTCAACGGAGCGGCGCAGTTTACCTCATTTCCACAAGTCATTCATAGTACTATCCTATACAGCAGCTCGTTCTCGCAGTGATACCCTTATCGAAGGTCAACTTGCCGTGTCAAACGTGCAACTTAAATTGTTTTAAACACCAGTCCGTATCATTCATGAGCGAATGTGTATACGTTACCAGGGAATGTACCCAAAGGGCGTATCTGATTGCAGTTCGATCACCTCATCAAATCCATCTGACACCTAACACAAAATAAATAAAATCAAGTTCGCTCAGTTCGATAAGACCGCTCTACACGATCATCCATCTGTTCTCCAGGCAAATATAGGAAATAGATCGCTGGGTGACCTTTCCTTGTGTCAGAGTATGTGTGCCTGCTCATCTGACTGATTCTAATCAGCGTGATCTAACCTCAAAGCCTATGTGTGTGATATTTATTTTTGTTTTCATTTTTTTGCGTTGTCTTTGGATTTTCTAATTACACGCCCCACACCACAGAAAGCAGGCACTGAAACAAAAATACATAATAAAAAAGAAAAGAAACACTAAACGTTGAAGTTTGCATTCGACCATTCAAATGCCTGATAAGAGTTATACAGCGCAGATAAGCCGCAGCGTATAAGACGCTTCCCAGACCTTAGCTCAGATTCAGTCACTTCGCAAGAATCAATCCTAGAGCAATTGAGGAATTTGAATTTCTTGAGGTTTAGTTTTTCTGATATGAGTTACATATCCGCACACACATTCTGGAAAAGATCCTGACCGCAAGAGAAACCGAGATTGCCTCCAGTTGGGCACCAAACTGAGTCGAATATAAAAGTGCCAGTGACTGCTCGATTTGAATTCAGTGTTCCTGTGGTAATTGTGAAGTGCGAAGTGTAAGTGCCAAGAGAAAAGTGATCAAACATGGAAGTTCCTCCACCGATGGTGCTCAAGCGGCCACTAATGGTGCCCAACAAGACCCTGATGGGACCGGGACCGTCGAATTGCTCGCAACGTGTCCTCGAAGCGATGAGCAATCCAGTGCTTGGTCATCTGCATCCAGAATGCCTTGAGGTTAGTAGCCATAAATCAAGTCTATCTTCGTCTGCAATTAAGCAGACGTGTCTCCACAGAAAAGTGCTAGTGATAAGAGTTGTAATGGGATTTTTTTTTGAGGACAACTGAGCCGAGTGCTGCTGCCGCTGCGGATTGAACTTTAATCAGGCAGATACATTTTTGTAATCAGCATCTGGAAAAGTTGATGAGTTCATCGATTTTACGATCTGGAGCGTGCTCCGTGAAGCTGATAAGCTGTGTTAATTTCGCATGCAAACGTTATCAGGGAGATTCGTAGAACTGGTAAATGATTTATTTACACCGCGAATTGTTTTTCATTCGATTCATGCCCGAGGGCCTCGATAGTGAAGGGTCTATTGATTTGAAATGTATGCATTTACGTTGCATTCGTTATTTCACAACTGCTGGATGTAGTGTGTAAGTGAGCGATTACGTGGGGTTGGCTCCATCGCGGCGCATTAAGGTGATGGTGGATTCCTAATTTCTTAATGAAAAATTAGATAGCAAAATCGAGCCTCAAAAGCAAGAACTAATATCTGTTGACTTCTGCTCAAAAGTGAACGCTCCTCGTCGAACCGATGTGCACTTCAACGTCAATTCCTTCGAATTCATAGGAAACTCAAATCTTAACGAAGTGTCGTTCACATTAAGCCACGCTGGGCTTACATTCCACATCTACACACATCTTTCAACTTGTTGGATGACAGTAGATCAGGGACTAGTTACGAAGCTCTCCCTAGCTTGAATCGCGTATTTCAATGATTGCACTAAGATCTTCCAACAAAAATATACTGAGCCACCACTCATTCTCAGGTTTCCTTGACCACCTTAATGAATCTGTCAAACTCTGTCATTTCGATTATTCTAAACTGAAATTGGCTACTTGTCAACATCTTCTTCTCTCGGCGCTTAAGATATTTTGACTGCGTTTTTGATCAAATGGAAACAACAATCTTTCAAAAATTTGTCATTATATGTCGAAAAATCGCTCAAAAATGCCAAACAACAAAAATCATTCATACATTCGCAACTAAATGTTGAAAAATGCCAAAAATGCCAAACAACAAAAATCATTCATACATTCGCAACTAAATGTTGAAAAATTTCTCAAATTCGCACTCCAGTAGTTGATTTCTACCATTAACGACATGTGGTCCTTGTATTTACTTACTTAGGTGGCGCTACAGCTCGGGCTGACACCGGACTTCGACTAAGAAGCTTCTCCCGTTAGCACGGTCATAAGCCTCCAAGCCAGTTGAAGTCGCCTTCAACTTGTGCGCGCCATCTAAGGCGAGCTTACGGGTTAGATTCGAAGACTCTGCGGGCCAGAGCGTTGCTGAATGGACACCATTCACAGCTATAGGTCTCCTAGTCATCTTTAGCGACTGATGCGCAGTTTTTGTTTACTAGGTCGATGTCGTTGTACAGCTCGCATAGTTCGTCGTTGAATCTCCTCCTCCAGAGCCTGCAACTGAAGGGGCGGGACCAAATATTTTCCGAAGAATTTTTCTTTCAAACTGACCGAGGATATTCTCATCCGCTTTTGACAAAGTCAATGCTTCTGCGCCATATAGCAGGACTTGAACGATTAAGGTCTTATAGAGGGTTACTTTGGGTGTTCGTGAGTGAGTCAAAAGAAGCAGTCTAATCCTGGGTCGACATCGAAGGTCTCGGTTGTGTCTTTATCGATCTTGATGGATCAGACTGCATTTTCCATCTCATCCTACACAAATGGATAAGTTTGGTAGGGGTGCCGAAACTAAACATTGCTCTGCGGCCTTAAAACCGATAAAAAGGTGAAAGATTTGTTACTCCTTCAACAGTGTCTGATTTTTACTGACCCTTTCCTTTTGGTTTTTCTGTACTACAACTAATTTTTCTTATCTAGTAGTTTACTTATAAAGATGTATTCGTGTGTTGCGTGTGGAATGTGCCATAACCGTCGTTAGGATGGTTTATTATTATTGCGCCAAATCGAGCGGTCTCGTACGTTGGAGTCGGCGTACTAAACGTCTCATATCCAAAGTTTGAAGGATGGCATTGTTACAATGACGATGAAGCATTATTCTTAGCTTTCGAGCGGAGTTTGTTATTTCTTCGTCGACGGTAGTTATACCTAGGTCCATTTGTATGTCACAATTCCTGAGATACCAAGCTTATCAATAAGCTTTCGTACGTTTTTCGACTGTCTGAGAGTATCTCGTAAAAATATATAATAAACATACAGTCCTCTTAATAATCAATCCCGGACGTATCAGTCCGGAACAACAAGCTTGTAGACAACCCTTTCTCTCAAACCTCAAAACCGCACTCAAACCATTGTAGGTGCAGGGACATAAGTCCACAAGTCATAAGTAATTGAATTTTATGGACTTATGACCCACCTAATAAGGACATAAGTTCACAATAGATTTGTGGACTTTTGTCCCTGCACCACCCTTGTCAACCTGTTCGTTTGGAGTTGGGACAAAGTATTTCTTAGTTATATGAATAACTGCAATCAGACATTTCCATGAGTACATCGTACTTCACAGAATAAATCATCTTAAAGACGACTTCTCTCCGAGTTCTGAATATTTTATCACTTATTATCCTATTGCATTACGTTTTCACCATCCCCACACATAAAACAGCTGACATCCACGTTATATTCTATCCTCAAACTCTTATGCCCGATTTAACAGTGCGAGCTTAAGTGTCGATCCATCGCTAAGCTCAATGGAAATTTCGTTTCCACAGTGGAAGTTAAGTGGTAGATTCCACTGATTTTACTTAAGCCACCGATTGCCATGGCCCTTTTAAGTGTCAATCCAGAGAGTACATAATTGCCATTAATGTATTAAAATACTTTCAACCCCAAAGTACAAAATGAAAACCCGCATAATCAACCAATTTTTTGTTTGGCAATGCTCCTGAAGAGAACAGAAAGCACACAAAATGTATTCCTTGCTTCACCAGGGTGCTGTTGGTTATTTTGTTCATGATTCACATGGTTGGTGGATTCAATAATTAACAATGCCAGTCAATCCGTGGCTTACCTAAACCACCCTTAAATATTGAGTGTGAAAACGACATATTCTTGAGTGAAGTTTAAGTTAGATCATTCACTTAGCTAAACCAGCATATACGGTTCCACAGTAAAATCGGGCATTAGAATCACGAGTCGTTGTATACTTATCTTTTCACCATGTCACCATGGACATCAAGGACTATTTAAGGATCTCTCCTTATCTTGAATGCTTAAAGACTCCTCCACCATGAAGATACTGATTATTAACTGTCATACACTGTCAATTAACTAAAAGCCCGATTCGAAATTCGATTGTTCTGGATGTGTCCTTTTTTTCCAGCAGTCTGTCGCTGAATTGGCCAAGAGACCAGTTCGAAAGTAACGAGAAGTTGTGTGTTGATATATTTAATTGAATGAACAGATCTTACATCAGCATTGCTTTTCGTTCGACTGTGTCTTCATTATAGAAGTCCTATTGCCAACAGGACCCAGGCATTGTTGGGATTGGGAACAATTTCAAAGTGTGGTAGATCCCGATGAAAACGAGTAGTAGATTTGAAAAAAGTGAGATAGATCTCCTATATCTACTCAACTTCAAAGAAATTCCATATACTATATTAACGCTTTGATAAATGAAATGAAACAGCTGTTTACTTTGCCATGGGTTCAAATTATTGATTAGGTTAGGTTTGGTTTGGATGATTTCCACCACTGTAGCAGTTGTGACCCACTTAGATCCTGGTTGGATCCTTTGTGATATCACTACCCGGTGCTTTCTATCGGCTCCTTTTAAAAGGGACTACACTAACGAAAATGAAATAAACCTAGAGACTGCCTAATGGTATTCTAGTGGCCTACTTTGACAAGTCCACTCCCGTGCCGATTTACAGCCAATTCGTTTTTCTGATAAACTTTGCTATGTCTTGTATATTTAAGTGAGACATTTCCTCTAGGTTTCTGAAAAAGTAGTTGCCAAGTATATCTTTTCCAGTTTTTGCAAGGGCTGGACAAGTGCCGAGGAGATGAAGCGTATTTTCTCCCTCCTCCTCGTCTCTACAGCTTCTGCAGTAGTCGTTGTGGGGACTTTCCGTCCTTCTGACATGGATAAAGAGAAGGCACTGGCCGGTGATAATGCCCACTACGTTCCTTATTACATTCCTGTTTAGTTTTAGGAGTGTATTTGTTTTGTTTGGATTTAGTGCCAAATAAGCCTCGCAATTTTATTACTTGGAGTGAGGGATATGTTGTCCTGATTATTTGCCAGTGGCAGTCCCACTTCTATTCCTGCTAATTCGTCAGCCCTTTCGGTGCATTGAAAACCACTATGCCCAGGTACCCAGCATAGGGTTATGTTGCATCTAACCGCTAAGAGATAGACGGCAAAGTTTTACCATCTTCGATTTAATTGATGGGAAATAGCGATAGATAGCCCGTCTATCGGCTTCATCGACAGTAAGCGGGCAGATTGTTGATTACTAATAAGAATTATTTGTAATTCTTTGCACATATTTTCTTTTGACATTGTGTTTTGAGAAGGGTTTCAGAAAAAAAAGAACAACAATAAATGTAAGAATGAAAATGTATGGTAGATCTTGCAATTTGGGTAGTAGATGTGGTAGATTTGAAATTTTCGCAAAATAGTGGTAGATCTACCACAATAGTGGTATAGTCCGAACACAGGCCACAGGTTCGATACGTATTGTGCCTCAGTTCGGCCGCGTTCACGCTCGCTACAATTCGTCGGCGATTTTTTCAAATTCCCTTTTGTAATCTCAAGCCACAAGAAATCTTTCAGTCTCTGCAATTGAGATCTCATTTCGGATCTTTTTCTGTTTCCCACCCTCTCTTATACATGCGTCATCTCTTTCTCACATACATATGTATAGCATGCTGCCATTACCCAACATTGAGAACATACGAATAAAGCAACTCGAAGAAAAAACGAAGATGGATAAAAAATAAAACAGAAAATCCAAAAACCAATCCCGATCACACGAGACCCGGGCTACCCCAAGCAAGTCTCACTTCCCTTGCCAACAAGATGGAAAATCACCGACAAAAGTTTCCTGTGTGAAAGCGACCTTGGGAGATTGGGAGATCAGGGAGACTCTCAGCCTGTTTCCAGAGTTTTTGCTTGATAGAGATTGGTTTCCTACTGCTATAAAATGACTGAGAACTGCATATTATAGGTTGATCCATACATTTTCTTTTCAGTATAATTAAAACTGACAGGTTAGGTAAGAGTATTCGCTCTTAAATGCGGGTGCCCTCTTTTGCTTTGGCCCATAGATTCGCAATCGAAGACTTTTCGGACCGGAGCTAAGTTGTCCAAGCGTTCTACATAGCCCAGCCTCTTAGACGTTGGATGTGGAATATTATTGGAATGTCATTAATTTTGGAACGTCGGGAGTGTATTACATGTTTTTTTTTAGAAGCTGTAAGTTGTAAGGCAAGAAGAGGTTGAAACTCTAAGATTTGGTGGACGTTACAAAATAACACCATTGACGGGAGCTGAGGACGACATAGAAACTGTGTGACTGTACGATTCTTAGATCGCAACAAGTGGTATAGAGTGATGGTAGTAGATGTTGGGACAGTTCCCTACTGAACTGGTCAAAAAAGAAGGTTACATTCCTGTTTAGTTTTAGAAGTGTATTTGTTTTGTTTGGATTTAGTGCCAAATAAGCCCCGCAATCCTCCATCCATCTCGCATGGTATTTATTACTTGGAGTGAGGGATATGTTGTCCTGATTATTTGCCAGGCAGGCAGGCAAGTTTCTTCTAGTTCTTCTTGGAATGTTTCCTCTAGCAACTTATTTCCACTTGTCGATGGGAGGTCTTACGTTCGGTTTTTTTTGATTGGCAATAACACTTCGCGTTGATCCATCAGTATTTTATTTCTTATCAGGAAGTTCTTCTATGTCTTTAGGTTAGGTTGAAGTGGCTGTATATTGTGCGGAAAGACGGTAGCCACACTTAGGCCAGCATATGCCCATTGTGTTGCCACGCGGATCTATGGATAAATATTCTGCAAACCAATTAGTGCTTTTGATAAAGCGAAGAAGATGGCTGACTGTTACGCTGCTCCGTTCAGCCAGTTTATCAAAATAGTAGGCCTCCAGAAGTCTGAATCTGCGGCAGACTACTGCAGCTACATAGCAAGTGTTCAGTGATTACCTCGTCATCCTCGTTGCTGCAGCTTCTGCAGAAGTCGTCTTAAAGAGGTCAGTTTGTTATAACGCAAATTAGAGTTCTGAGATTCGGCATATTTCGAGCATGTTTCTTATTATTATTGTTGGGGGTATGTTGCACCCCGACCTTTGGATCTATTGTGCTCCTTTTTCGTACTTTTTCTTTCTTAAGAGTTCTTCTCACATACACTTTTATGCCGAGGTGTATTGAGGGTTGTAGGCTCCTGTTGCGCGAAGGTGGACGAGATTTAAAATAGACTATTCTTTCTAAGTCGTAGTCACTTCACTTCTTTCTCTGATATTGGGTGCTTACCCGGATATCTTTGACTTTTGCGGGCTAGTGCCACACAAAATCCCCAGTATATGCTTTAGATTCTCCGCACAATCTGCAGAGACTTCTTCTGATGCTCCTAGTTTCCTTAGGCGCTTCCTATGTCTTTAGTATGTGGCCAGGAAGCCAGTTAGGGTACGGAGGCTGTTCTTGCCGATACTGATACATGCCTTAAACTTCTTCCAGTTATGTTGACTCAAGAGTTTCTTTGCGGGTTTCATGTCATGATCGTTGATCGAGGTTCCTTCTTTCTAGTTCCCTGAACTCTCCCCTGAGGACATGATCTCTTACAGCGCAGAATTGTTCGGTGCCTATAAAAGGTTCCTCCTGCTTAGTTTATGAAGCTTGATGTTATATGAGTCTAGTGCCTGAATAGCGCCAAGACTGCCCGATATTATGTCTATGTCGCAGTTGGTATAGTTCCTGTCAAGATTTATTTGAACGCATCTGTCTATGGCATAAACTTCTGCTTGAAAGATACTGGTGCGTTTGCCCATGGGTTCGTAGTACACTGTCCGGGATCGAAATACTCCTGCCCCTGTTCGGAGCCGAGCCTGTTGGGTTCTATGTTGTTAAAGGCTCCCCCAATGTCGGCAAAAGCACTAAGGGCTAATTCCTTATGCTCGAGGAATTTTTCAATAGTGCCAACAAGCGAGTGTAGGGCTGTTTCGATAGATCTTTGTTACAGGTTGTATGTCTTTAGGGTTCTACAGTCTCTGAGTGGAGCTTGGCTTACATATCTCACTAAACTCGTTAGTAGTAATACATACTAGATTTGACGTTTGAACATCCCATGGATTCATCATCAGCTTAAACTTTCTAGGGAGCTTAGAGAACCTAGGATATACGTGTAAACGAAATCAGAAGAACCCAGCACCACTGAATGTTCCCTCTATCGATTGTTTTTTTAGAAACATTCACTACAAGAAATCTAAAATCCCGTTAAATTTTCAGATCATGGATGAAATCAAAGAAGGCATCAAGTACATTTTCCAGACCAAAAACGACGCCACAATGTGCATAAGCGCGTCGGGACACGGCGGCATGGAGGCAGCACTGTGCAATCTTCTGGAGGATGGCGATGTAGCTATGTTCGGTAACACCGGCTTGTGGGCACACCGGGCGGCTGACATCGCAAGACGTTACGGAGCAGATGTTCGATTTGTCGAAGCACGTTTCGGCCATTCATTGACGGTCGATGAGATCGAGTACGCTATGGAAGGGCATAAGCCGCAAGTGTTCTTCATCACCCAAGGTGATTCATCCACGGGAATCTTGCAGTCGAACATCGCTGAGATTGGAGCTCTCTGCAGACGGTATGATTGCCTGTTGGTTGTCGATGTGGTTGCGTCCTTGGGCGGCACTGAATTCCTCATGGACGAGTGGAATGTGGATGTGGCCTACACTGGCTCACAGAAAGTGCTGGCCGGACCACCCGGCATAACTCCGATCTCATTCAACAAGCGCGCAATGACTCACATAATAAAGAGGGCGACGAAAATCAAGGTCTACTACTGGGATGTGACTTTGGTCGGGCAGTACTGGAACTGCTTCGGAGGACAGAGGATTTACCACCACACGATCTCTTCCACACTGCTGTATGGCCTGCGTGAGGCTTTGTCCTTGTTCTGTGCGATGGGACTGAAATCGGTGATTCGAAGACACCAGGAGTGTTCGTACAGACTTCAGAAAGGTATCGAAGACATGGGATTGGAACTGCTCATCCCGGTGCAGGCTGATCGTCTGCCAACAGTGAATGCGGTCAAAATTCCCAAAGGTGTTGACTGGAGGAAGGTCTCTGCGTATGCTATGAAGAAGTGAGTTATTGTGTGGCTTAAAGTGTGGGACTTTGGTGTGAATTGAAGTTTTTTTTTGTTGCAGGTACTTCCTGGAAATTAGCGGTGGTCTTGGACCAACTGCAGAGCAAATCTTCCGTATCGGTCTGATGGGTGAGAATGCAACAGTCGAGAAAGTAGACTTAGTTTTGACCATCCTCCGTGAGGCTATTCAGAATACATCGCATATAACTCTTAAGGAAAAATCGAAAATGTAATGACTGTATTGAAAAGATATGAAACTCAATAAATATTCTTAGCTCTAATGATTTTGGTTAAATTCAGTTGTCTTTGAATGGGCTGGATTTACTATTCACTGGTTAAAATTTCTAATCCTCCTTATCATCATCATCATCTTCTGACCGGCATGGGCCACTAAAAAGGTCGCATTGGTAAACCCCGCAAGAGAGATCTCCAGGAAACTCGATGCTCCACTATCGACTCTAACTCATCAGGGGTTATGCCAAGCGTAACCAGACGAGGTTATGGACTTGGTCCAACCACCTCATCCTGGGTCTGCCAAGTGGTCGACCACCTAATGAAATCGCTTTCAAGGCCCGCCTTCGAAGAAGCAGCTCCTCAACGTTGAGTTCCAAGCGCACTGTCATGTTTCTCACCATATCCCGGCGAGTAACGTCACAACAGCACGAAGAAATCTCTCTCATCGCAGCAGCTTGCATTCGCGATCTTATTCTTTCGGTAATTAACCAAATTTCGTGACCATAGGTGTGAGTTGGAACAAATACTGAGTTGAAAACTGCTAACTTGGCTTTCACACTAAACTCGGTCTTCCTGACTCCGAGATACTTGAACTTCTCCACCTGCTTCAATGGGACTCCACTAACATACATAGTAGATTGAACAGGCGTTCAGAAAATTACCATAGCCTCTGATTTGGCCAAGCTAACCTTCATCCCAGAATCAGCACATACGGCCACAAACCTACCGAGTGCGCGCTGCAGTGGCATCTGGGAAGATGTCAGGATAACTAAGTCATCCGCAAAAAGAAGATGACTGACCCTCAACTCTCGCAATGTGAAACATTCCTCGCCTTAGCTGCGCTGCAACATCTAGTCCATATAAACAATGAAAATGAGAGGTGATAAGACGCACCCTTGGCCAAGTCCAACGCCCATGGTGAAAGTATTGATTTGGCACCGTTAACCCGAACACAGCTGCTACAGTTTGTGTATAGACCCATATCGGCTGGACACCACAATGTCCCTCTTCATCATGCTAACCATCAATCATTGCCTCGTAGCAGCTTCCGAGATATTCGATTCACAACACTAGACATCTTCGAACTCATCGCATTTCGAAGGCCATAAGAGGACATCTGGTTTTTGGCTTTAAACTTGTCTACTACGACACTCCCACTAGAAAGTCTTACTTTAATTCACATCTGTATGAAATTTCCTCTTCTTCATGGTAGCCCTCAATCATGACTTTGTCCTAGTTTCCGAGATATTCGATTCACAAAACAACACATCTTCGAACTCATCACATTTCGAAGGCCACAAGAGGACATCTGGATTTTGGCTTCAAACTTGTCAACTACGGCACTCCCTCTAGAAAGTCTAACCTTAATTCACATCTGCATGAAATTTCCTCTTCATCAGGCTAACTCTCAATCGTGGGGTCTTACTAGTTTCCGAGATATTCGATTCACAAGACAACACATCTTCGAACTCATCACATTTCGAAGGCCATAAGAGGACATCTGGTTATTGGCTTCAAACTTGTCAACCACGACACCTATTAGAAATTCGAACAACAGTCCACATCTACACGAAATTTCCTGTTCATCATGGTATCCTCCAACCATGGACTCGTCCTAGATTTCGAGAAATTCGTTCCACAAACACATCACATCTTCCAATTCCTCAATTTTAATGCGAAAATAGAGGTTGTGACGGATCCCTCCAAAAGCCGCGCCTTTCTCCACATGTTCATGAAATTCCCTTTCTATGCTCGTACCCCACATCCTTGGATTCGTCTTAATTCCCGAGATATTTCTTTCACAAATTTGTGTACTACTAGTAAAATTGTCTCTGACGAAACTGTGTTTATTTTCAGCAAAAATATGCGACCCGAATGCGGTGCCATTTCACTGCATTTTTTTCTGAAATCGATATTTTGAGTTTCTGTGCGGACATTTCGCCCCGAATGCAAGGCCCTGGGTGGGGAAATGGTAATCGAAGTTAATTCAGTCAAAAAATTCCATCGTAGTAATTAATATTTCAAAAACAGTAGTCTCTTAATTTTTCATGACGTCACTAATAGAACTGAGGAGTTGGTGAAATCGTCTGGTAATGTTTGGGGGGGGGGGGAAACAAATCGGATGGAAATATGTTGTTGTTGTGGTCTTCAAGGGGTCCATGGGGAGGTAAGTTCGAGAAAACGGGAGACATTCAATGTCGACTAGTGAACTGTCGGAATGTGGTGTTGCATGCATGGTGGATGGGGCGCGATTTGTTTTAGCATGGAATTGCTTTGGTTCTGGACCACAGTGTCGAGAAACGTTTTGCCCTATGGCGCGCAGTTTGTTTCTGGACACCATAGTGTTCAGAAAGGTTTTGCGCTATGGCGCGCAATTTGTTTATGGACACAAGTGTGCAGAAAGGTTTTGCACTATGGCGCGCAATTTGTTTCTGTTGTTGTTTCAAAGGTGACAGACGTGAATTAGAAGTGCTCTTGCAAAACGTTAAATAAATTAAAAATAAAACAATAAGGAAAAGCAAACACACATCAAGCTTATTTATTAGAAAGTATAGTGTATTAATAAAATTAATTCATTGCTAGTTCTTCCTAATATCTACATTTTTGGTAAGATAGCAAAATATTGGTGCGAGTTGCGAGGATCCGTTACCACTTGACGGTGACTTCATTAACTGCTCTTCCTGTAATGGAAATTTAAATTTTAACTGCTGCTCAATATCCCAAAGTTATTACCGAAAGATGTCCAAACAAGTCAAAAAGAATTGGGCATGTACTTGGTGTTGGACAAAGGAAATAAAGACACTGTTAAAAGAATATGCCAAAGCGGTCGAATTTTCAACACATAAATACGATGAAATACATATTTCCCTGAACAAAACTAACACTCTATTACAAACACTGATGAACGAAATAGAAGAATATAAAAAACAAATAGACATAAAAGATGCGCAAATCTCAAATCTGCAAATACAGGTCAATACAGTGGACCAAAAACAAATTGACAGGAGCATGGAAATTTAAAATGTTCCCATGTCACATATGACATGAAAATGAATTTGAAATTATTCGAGCAATCGGTGAAACACTAAACACAGAAATTTTCGAAAAATCGAAAATGACATCGAGGACTTGTATTCGTTTAGAGATAAGAAAAACAACCAGATGAAAAACATTGTTGTAAATTTCTCGCGAAAACAAACTAAAGTTTCATTCGAAATTCGTTAAATCAATAATGCCAGACGAAATTAATGAAATAGTAAATACACCTAAGTCTGTTTTTACACGGTCTTTTTTTACACGGTTTTGATATAACACGGTTTGAAAATTGAATATTTTTAATTTTTTTACACGATTTTATTCCATTTAGCACGATTTGAAATTTTATGTACTTAAATTTTTTTTGTCAAATTTAATTTTTGCGAAGTATGTTCATATCACAAAAAAGTATTTATGAAAGAAAAAAGTCTGAAACCATCGATAGTATCGATAGTGCTATCGATAGTTTGCGAACACTAGCTTAAAGATTTAAGTGAATTCCCTTTTAGCGCGTACAAGCAATTTTTACTGGTCAAAGCAAATGTGAATAGCACTAATTTAGGGGAATTCCCTTTATGTGCATACAATAAAATTTACTGGTCAGAGCAATTGAAACGTGTTAATATTTTGTGAACTGTCAATGCAATAAGAATAAGAATAAGAAATAAAATAAACATGAATTCTTGTTCTTAAAAATTCTTGTTTTTCACTAATTTTAAAAGGTTTTAGAGATTAGGAACAAATCACCCATTTTTGTATACGATCAATGTCTTTTTTTACACGGTTTTTTTTTACACGGCTTCTTCTGGAACCAATCTACCGTGTAAAAACAGACTTAGGTGTATTAATTTTAAAAATCTTAAATCGCAAGAGGATGTATGTTGTTATATAAAAGATAAAAAAACTGAACTTTCGTGTCTATCTCTAAATGTGAGGTCTTTGAGAACTAATTGGAATGCATTTCTCTTATATGTAAATGACTTTCTGTCCACTATTGATGTAATTATGTTGTGTGAGATAAATATAACAAAAGAAGAAAACGATCTGTATAAAATTGAAGAGTATAAAAACGAATTCTTCAATGGGTGCAACTCAGGAGGAGGAGGAATGGCAGTGTATATGAAAAAAGATATTTGCTATGAAAGAATAGATCGAGGAAGTTGTATATATGAAAATGTGTCCCTTAATGTTATGCGTGGAAACTTCATGTCGTCAGTTATCTCTGTGTATGGACCACCAAATCAAAATGTTAAGAGTTTCATTCACGAACTTAGTGGACATATCGATTCGGTCGGAGCGTCAACAGATCTGATAGTTGTGGGAGATATAAATATTAACATTAAAGACAAAAACAAGTCAGACGTCAGTGACTATCTTTCAATGCTAGCCTCAAAGGGACTGTATAATACTATATTTTCCCATACGAGAATTGATCTAATCAAAAACACAAAGATATTAATTGACCATAATCTAGTTAGGATAAAAGATGGACAAATTAAGTCTGCACTGATTGAGACATGTATATCGGACCACTACACCTTATATCTCGGACTGAATAAGAATCAAGTAACGAAGAATGAACCGGAGCAGGAAAGACATTAAAACACATTTAGTGACAGAGAAGATAAATAACTATAACTGGGAACAACTAAACGCGTACACGGACGTTAACACATTTTACAATCACTTTAAACAGACGATAAACACAATCGTTTCTTCATCAACGGAAATGAGAAAAAAGCGGAACATCGAACACAGCTGGATAACCGCCGAACTAAAACGAGACTGTAAAGAACGTGATAGATTGCACAGACGGTATAGAAGCAATAGCGACAACGAAGATTACCACATGCAATACAAATCATACAGAAACGAGCTAAATAAATAAATTGCAAGAACAAAAGCACAGTTTTACAAACAGAAGTTCCAAGAGTTTCATAATAATCCAAAAGAGACGTGGAAGCTAGTAAACTCAATATTGGTGAAAGCGCATGTCAATCTGAAACTTTGAAAAAGAATTTTACAAACGCGACAGACCTTAAAGACCTTGCAGACAGGTTCGCAACCACAATGTCGTCTGAGATCTTTAATATTGAGCATGAATGCAGCCAAAAGACATTTCAAAGACAGAACTCAAAGTATGTAAATAGATTATCAACACCAAAGGGTTAAAAATGTTCTAAAGTCTCTAAAATGCAATAAATCCGCGGGAATAGATGACATAAGACCGAAAGACCTGACGATTAATGCCGAAACTCTCGCACCAACAATAACAAAGCTAGTCAACATGAGTTTAGACCAAGCATTATTATATATATAGCTCAAAATGTCTGTAGTTAGACCAATATACAAGAGTGGTAAAAAGAATGAAGTCACAAATTATAGGCCAACAAAGTTATAGAAGAATTACTGGCACAAAAGCTTTATGACTAAGTCGAGAAATACCAAGTATTAAACACTCATCAATTTGGATTTCGCAAGAATAAAAGTATCAATCGACTGCTGGGGTACTTTGGGAACAAAATATATCAGAGCTTGGATAAGAATCACAACTCGCTGGTCTTATTCATTGACTTCAAGCAAGCGTTCGATACATTGAGTCACAAGCAAATTCTGAGACAGCTCGAAAAAATTGGAATAAGAGGAGACTTTCTGGCGTGGTTTGAGAGCTATCTATGTAACATCGTCCTTTTTTAGCGTTTTGTCAGGTAATCCTCCAACTGCCATATCTGCCCTATTAGACCTATCCAGGACTTAAAAACACTTTTGGTGATGTGTTCGTGTGTGTATTAACAGAATCCGATGCGTTGGAGCGCATTTCAGGACATCTGAATTTTTGGTAAATTTTGTATAGCTAGCATCGTCGTGTTGGAGCGTTTTGTCAGGTAATCCTCCAACTGTCATATCTGCCCTATTAGACCTATCCAGGACTTAAAAACACTTTTGGTGATGTGTTCGTGTGTGTATTAACAGAATCCGATGCGTTGGAGCGCATTTCAGGACATCTGAATTTTTGGTAAATTTTGTAGCATCGTCGTGTTGGAGCGTTTTGTCAGGTAATCCTCCAACTGCCATATCTGCCCTATTAGACCTATCCAGGACTTTAAAACACCTTTGGTGATGTGTTCGTGTGTGTATTAACAGAATCCGATGCGTTGGAGCGCATTTCAGGACATCTGAATTTTTGGTAAATTTTGTATAGCTAGCATCGTCGTGTTGGAGCGTTTTGTCAGGTAATCCTCCAACTGCCATATCTGCCCTATTAGACCTATCCAGGACTTAAAAACACTTTTGGTGATGTGTTCGTGTGTGTATTAACAGAATCCGATGCGTTGGAGCGCATTTCAGGACATCTGAATTTTTGGTAAATTTTGTATAGCTAGCATCGTCGTGTTGGAGCGTTTTGTCAGGTAATCCTCCAACTGCCATATCTGCCCTATTAGACCTATCCAGGACTTAAAAACACTTTTGGTGATGTGTTCGTGTGTGTATTAACAGAATCCGATGCGTTGGAGCGCATTTCAGGACATCTGAATTTTTGGTAAATTTTGTATAGCTAGCATCGTCGTGTTGGAGCGTTTTGTCAGGTAATCCTCCAACTGCCATATCTGCCCTATTAGACACATCCAGGACTTAAAAACACTTTTGGTGATGTTTTCGTGTGTGTATTAACAGAATCCTATGCGTTGGAGCGCATTTCAGGACATCTGAATTTTTGGTAAATTTGGTATAGCTAGCATCGTCGTGTTGGAGCGTTTTGTCAGGTAATCCTCCAACTGCCATATCTGCCCTATTAGACCTATCCAGGACTTAAAAACACTTTTGGTGATGTGCTCGTGTGTGTATTAACAGAATCCGATGCGTTGGAGCGCATTTCAGGACATCTGAATTTTTGGTAAATTTTGTATAGCCAGCATCGTCGTGTTGGAGCGTTTTGTCATGTAATCCTCCAACTGCCATATCTGCCCTATTAGACATATCCAGGACTTAAAAACACCTTTGGTGATGTGTTCGTGTGTGTATTAACAGAATCCTATGCGTTGGAGCGCATTTCAGGACATCTGAATTTTTGGTAAATTTGGTATAGCTAGCATCGTCGTGTTGGAGCGTTTTGTCAGGTAATCCTCCAACTGCCATATCTGCCTTATTAGACCTATCCAGGACTTAAAAACACTTTTGGTGATGTGTTCGTGTGTGTATTAACAGAATCCGATGCGTTGGAGCGCATTTCAGGACATCTGAATTTTTGGTAAATTTTGTATAGCTAGCATCGTCGTGTTGGAGCGTTTTGTCAGGTAATCCTCCAACTGCCATATCTGCCCTATTAGACCTATCCAGGACTTAAAAACACTTTTGGTGATGTGTTCGTGTGTGTATTAACAGAATCCGATGCGTTGGAGCGCATTTCAGGACATCTGAATTTTTGGTAAATTTTGTATAGCTAGCATCGTCGTGTTGGAGCGTTTTGTCAGGTAATCCTCCAACTGCCATATCTGCCCTATTAGACACATCCAGGACTTAAAAACACTTTTGGTGATGTTTTCGTGTGTGTATTAACAGAATCCTATGCGTTGGAGCGCATTTCAGGACATCTGAATTTTTGGTAAATTTGGTATAGCTAGCATCGTCGTGTTGGAGCGTTTTGTCAGGTAATCCTCCAACTGCCATATCTGCCCTATTAGACCTATCCAGGACTTAAAAACACTTTTGGTGATGTGCTCGTGTGTGTATTAACAGAATCCGATGCGTTGGAGCGCATTTCAGGACATCTGAATTTTTGGTAAATTTTGTATAGCCAGCATCGTCGTGTTGGAGCGTTTTGTCATGTAATCCTCCAACTGCCATATCTGCCCTATTAGACATATCCAGGACTTAAAAACACCTTTGGTGATGTGTTCGTGTGTGTATTAACAGAATCCTATGCGTTGGAGCGCATTTCAGGACATCTGAATTTTTGGTAAATTTGGTATAGCTAGCATCGTCGTGTTGGAGCGTTTTGTCAGGTAATCCTCCAACTGCCATATCTGCCTTATTAGACCTATCCAGG
This sequence comes from Eristalis intricaria, assembly GCA_964034865.1. Taxonomy (NCBI): domain Eukaryota; kingdom Metazoa; phylum Arthropoda; class Insecta; order Diptera; family Syrphidae; genus Eristalis; species Eristalis intricaria. The sequence goes on from OZ035877.1 coordinate 29,558,490, forward strand.
ACTTAAAAACACTTTTGGTGATGTGTTCGTGTGTGTATTAACAGAATCCGATGCGTTGGAGCGCATTTCAGGACATCTGAATTTTTGGTAAATTTTGTATAGCTAGCATCGTCGTGTTGGAGCGTTTTGTCATGTAATCCTCCAACTGCCATATCTGCCCTATTAGACATATCCAGGACTTAAAAACACTTTTGGTGATGTTTTCGTGTGTGTATTAACAGAATCCGATGCGTTGGAGCGCATTTCAGGACATCTGAATTTTTGGTAAATTTGGTATAGCTAGCATCGTCGTGTTGGAGCGTTTTGTCAGGTAATCCTCCAACTGCCATATCTGCCCTATTAGACCTATCCAGGACTTAAAAACACTTTTGGTGATGTGTTCGTGTGTGTATTAACAGAATCCGATGCGTTGGAGCGCATTTCAGGACATCTGAATTTTTGGTAAATTTTGTATAGCTAGCATCGTCGTGTTGGAGCGTTTTGTCAGGTAATCCTCCAACTGCCATATCTGCCCTATTAGACCTATGGTATAGCTAGCATCGTCGTGTTGGAGCGTTTTGTCAGGTAATCCTCCAACTGCCATATCTGCCCTATTAGACCTATGGTATAGCTAGCATCGTCGTGTTGGAGCGTTTTGTCAGGTAATCCTCCAACTGCCATATCTGCCCTATTAGACCTATCCAGGACTTAAAAACACCTTTGGTGATGTGTTCGTGTGTGTATTAACAGAATCCGATGCGTTGGAGCGCATTTCAGGACATCTGAATTTTTGGTAAATTTTGTATAGCTAGCATCGTCGTGTTGGAGCGTTTTGTCAGGTAATCCTCCAACTGCCATATCTGCCCTATTAGACATATCCAGGACTTAAAAACACTTTTGGTGATGTGTTCGTGTGTGTATTAACAGAATCCGATGCGTTGGAGCGCATTTCAGGACATCTGAATTTTTGGCTACTTTTGTATAGCTAGCATCGTCGTGTTGGAGCGTTTTGTCAGGTAATCCTCCAACTGCCATATCTGCCCTATTAGACATATCCATCTGAATTTTTGGTAAATTTTGTATAGCTAGCATCGTCGTGTTGGAGCGTTTTGTCAGGTAATCCTCCAACTGCCATATCGGCCCTATTAGACCTATCCAGGACTTAAAAACACTTTTGGTGATGTGTTCGTGTGTGTATTAACAGAATCCGATGCGTTAGAGCGCATTTCAGGACATCTGAATTTTTGGTCAAGTTTGCATAGCTAGCATCGTCGTGTTGGAGCGTTTTGTCAGGTAATCCTCCAACTGCCATATCTGCCCTATTAGACCTATCCAGGACTTAAAAACACTTTTGGTGATGTGTTCGTGTGTGTATTAACAGAATCCGATGCGTTGGAGCGCATTTCAGGACATCTGAATTTTTGGTAAATTTTGTATAGCTAGCATCGTCGTGTTGGAGCGTTTTGTCAGGTAATCCTCCAACTGCCATATCTGCCCTATTAGACCTATCCAGGACTTAAAAACACTTTTGGTGATGTGTTCGTGTGTGTATTAACAGAATCCGATGCGTTGGAGCGCATTTTAGGACATCTGAATTTTTGGTAAATTTTGTATAGCTAGCATCGTCGTGTTGGAGCGTTTTGTCAGGTAATCCTCCAACTGTCATATCTGCCCTATTAGACCTATCCAGGACTTAAAAACACTTTTGGTGATGTGTTCGTGTGTGTATTAACAGAATCCGATGCGTTGGAGCGCATTTCAGTACATCTGAATTTTTGGTAAATTTTGTATAGCTAGCATCGTCGTGTTGGAGCGTTTTGTCAGGTAATCCTCCAACTGCCATATCAGCCCTATTAGACCTATCCAGGACTTAAAAACACTTTTGGTGATGTGTTCGTGTGTGTATTAACAGAATCCGATGCGTTGGAGCGCATTTCAGGACATCTGAATTTTTGGTAAATTTTGTATAGCATCGTCGTGTTGGAGCGTTTTGTCAGGTAATCCTCCAACTGTCATATCTGCCCTATTAGACCTATCCAGGACTTAAAAACACTTTTGGTGATGTGTTCGTGTGTGTATTAACAGAATCCGATGCGTTGGAGCGCATTTCAGGACATCTGAATTTTTGGCTACTTTTGTATAGCTAGCATCGTCGTGTTGGAGCATTTTGTCAGGTAATCCTCCAACTGCCATATCTGCCCTATTAGACCTATCCAGGACTTAAAAACACTTTTGGTGATGTGTTCGTGTGTGTATTAACAGAATCCGATGCGTTGGAGCGCATTTCAGGACATCTGAATTTTTGGTAAATTTTGTATAGCTAGCATCGTCGTGTTGGAGCGTTTTGTCAGGTAATCCTCCAACTGCCATATCGGCCCTATTAGACATATCCAGGACTTAAAAACACTTTTGGTGATGTGTTCGTGTGTGTATTAACAGAATCCGATGCGTTGGAGCGCATTTCAGGACATCTGAATTTTTGGTAAATTTTGTATAGCTAGCATCGTCGTGTTGGAGCGTTTTGTCAGGTAATCCTCCAACTGCCATATCTGCCCTATTAGACCTATCCAGGACTTAAAAACACTTTTGGTGATGTGTTCGTGTGTGTATTAACAGAATCCGATGCGTTGGAGCGCATTTCAGGACATCTGAATTTTTGGTAAATTTTGTATAGCATCGTCGTGTTGGAGCGTTTTGTCAGGTAATCCTCCAACTGCCATATCTGCCCTATTAGACATATCCAGGACTTAAAAACACTTTTGGTGATGTGTTCGTGTGTGTATTAACAGAATCCGATGCGTTGGAGCGCATTTCAGGACATCTGAATTTTTGGTAAATTTTGTATACCTAGCATCGTCGTGTTGGAGCATTTTGTCAGGTAATCCTCCAACTGCCATATCTGCCCTATTAGACCTATCCAGGACTTAAAAACACTTTTGGTGATGTGTTCGTGTGTGTATTAACAGAATCCGATGCGTTGGAGCGCATTTCAGGACATCTGAATTTTTGGTAAATTTTGTATAGCTAGCATCGTCGTGGTGGAGCGTTTTGTCAGGTAATCCTCCAACTGCCATATCGGCCCTATTAGACCTATCCAGGACTTAAAAACACTTTTGGTGATGTGTTCGTTTGTGTATTAACAGAATCCGATGCGTTGGAGCGCATTTCAGGACATCTGAATTTTTGGTAAATTTTGTATAGCATCGTCGTGTTGGAGCGTTTTGTCAGGTAATCCTCCAACTGCCATATCTGCCCTATTAGACCTATCCAGGACTTAAAAACACTTTTGGTGATGTGTTCGTGTGTGTATTAACAGAATCCGATGCGTTGGAGCGCATTTCAGGACATCTGAATTTTTGGTAAATTTTGTATAGCTAGCATCGTCGTGTTGGAGCATTTTGTCAGGTAATCCTCCAACTGCCATATCTGCCCTATTAGACCTATCCAGGACTTAAAAACACTTTTGGTGATGTGTTCGTGTGTGTATTAACAGAATCCGATGCGTTGGAGCGCATTTCAGGACATCTGAATTTTTGGTAAATTTTGTATAGCTAGCATCGTCGTGGTGGAGCGTTTTGTCAGGTAATCCTCCAACTGCCATATCTGCCCTATTAGACATATCCAGGACTTAAAAACACTTTTGGTGATGTGTTCGTGTGTGTATTAACAGAATCCGATGCGTTGGAGCGCATTTCAGGACATCTGAATTTTTGGTAAATTTTGTATAGCTAGCATCGTCGTGTTGGAGCATTTTGTCAGGTAATCCTCCAACTGCCATATCTGCCCTATTAGACCTATCCAGGACTTAAAAACACTTTTGGTGATGTGTTCGTGTGTGTATTAACAGAATCCGATGCGTTGGAGCGCATTTCAGGACATCTGAATTTTTGGTAAATTTTGTATAGCATCGTCGTGTTGGAGCGTTTTGTCAGGTAATCCTCCAACTGCCATATCTGCCCTATTAGACATATCCAGGACTTAAAAACACTTTTGGTGATGTGTTCGTGTGTGTATTAACAGAATCCGATGCGTTGGAGCGCATTTCAGGACATCTGAATTTTTGGTAAATTTTGTATACCTAGCATCGTCGTGTTGGAGCATTTTGTCAGGTAATCCTCCAACTGCCATATCTGCCCTATTAGACCTATCCAGGACTTAAAAACACTTTTGGTGATGTGTTCGTGTGTGTATTAACAGAATCCGATGCGTTGGAGCGCATTTCAGGACATCTGAATTTTTAACAGAATCCGATGCGTTGGAGCGCATTTCAGGACATCTGAATTTTTGGTAAATTTTGTATAGCTAGCATCGTCGTGTTGGAGAGTTTTGTCAGGTAATCCTCCAACTGCCATATCTGCCCTATTAGACCTATCCAGGACTTAAAAACACTTTTGGTGATGTGTTCGTGTTTGTATTAACAGAATCCGATGCGTTGGAGCGCATTTCAGGACATCTGAATTTTCGGCTACTTTTGTATTGCCGGCATCGTCGTTTTTAGCGTTTTGTCAGGTAATCCTCCAACTGCCATATCGGCCCTATTAGACTTATCTAGGACTTAAAAACACCTTTGGTGATGTGTTCGTGTGTGTATTAACAGAATCCGATGCGTTGGAGCGCATTTCAGGACATCTGAATTTTCGGCTACTTTTGTATTGCCTGCATCGTCGTTTTTAGCGTTTTGTCAGGTAATCCTCCAACTGCCATATCTGCCCTATTAGACCTATCCAGGACTTAAAAACACTTTTGGTGATGTGTTCGTGTGTGTATTAACAGAATCCGATGCGTTGGAGCGCATTTCAGGACATCTGAATTTTTGGTAAATTTTGTATAGCTAGCATCGTCGTGTTGGAGCGTTTTGTCAGGTAATCCTCCAACTGCCATATCTGCCCTATTAGACCTATCCAGGACTTAAAAACACTTTTGGTGATGTGTTCGTGTGTGTATTAACAGAATCCGATGCGTTGGAGCGCATTTCAGGACATCTGAATTTTTGGTAAATTTTGTATAGCATCGTCGTGTTGGAGCGTTTTGTCAGGTAATCCTCCAACTGTCATATCTGCCCTATTAGACCTATCCAGGACTTAAAAACACTTTTGGTGATGTGTTCGTGTGTGTATTAACAGAATCCGATGCGTTGGAGCGCATTTCAGGACATCTGAATTTTTGGTAAATTTTGTATAGCTAGCATCGTCGTGTTGGAGCGTTTTGTCAGGTAATCCTCCAACTGCCATATCTGCCCTATTAGACCTATCCAGGACTTAAAAACACTTTTGGTGATGTGTTCGTGTGTGTATTAACAGAATCCGATGCGTTGGAGCGCATTTCAGGACATCTGAATTTTTGGTAAATTTTGTATAGCTAGCATCGTCGTGTTGGAGCATTTTGTCAGGTAATCCTCCAACTGCCATATCTGCCCTATTAGACCTATCCAGGACTTAAAAACACTTTTGGTGATGTGTTCGTGTGTGTATTAACAGAATCCGATGCGTTGGAGCGCATTTCAGGACATCTGAATTTTTGGTAAATTTTGTATAGCTAGCATCGTCGTGGTGGAGCGTTTTGTCAGGTAATCCTCCAACTGCCATATCTGCCCTATTAGACCTATCCAGGACTTAAAAACACTTTTGGTGATGTGTTCGTGTGTGTATTAACAGAATCCGATGCGTTGGAGCGCATTTCAGGACATCTGAATTTTTGGTAAATTTTGTATAGCTAGCATCGTCGTGGTGGAGCGTTTTGTCAGGTAATCCTCCAACTGCCATATCGGACTTAATATCCAGGACTTAAAAACACTTTTGGTGATGTGTTCGTTTGTGTATTAACAGAATCCGATGCGTTGGAGCGCATTTCAGGATATCTGAATTTTTGGTAAATTTTGTATAGCTAGCATCGTCGTGTTGGAGCGTTTTGTCAGGTAATCCTCCAACTGCCATATCTGCCCTATTAGACCTATCCAGGACTTAAAAACACCTTTGGTGATGTGTTCGTGTGTGTATTAACAGAATCCGATGCGTTGGAGCGCATTTCAGGACATCTGAATTTTCGGCTACTTTTGTATAGCCGGCATCGTCGTTTTTAGCGTTTTGTCAGGTAATCCGCCAACTGCCATATCTGCCCTATTAGACCTATCCAGGACTTAAAAACGCCTTTGGTGATGTGTTCGTGTGTGTATTAACAGAATCCGATGCGTTGGAGCGCATTTCAGGACATCTGAATTTTTGGCTACTTTTGTATAGCTAGCATCGTCGTGTTGGAGCGTTTTGTCAGGTAATCCTCCAACTGCCATATCTGCCCTATTAGACCTATCCAGGACTTAAAAACACCTTTGGTGATGTGTTCGTGTGTGTATTAACAGAATCCGATGCGTTGGAGCGCATTTCAGGACATCTGAATTTTCGGCTACTTTTGTATAGCCGGCATCGTCGTTCTTAGCGATTTGTCAGGTAATCCTCCAACTGCCATATCTTTCCTATTAGAGCTATCTAGGACTTAAAAACACCTTTGGTGATGTGTTCGTGTGTGTATTAACAGAATCCGATGCGTTGGAGCGCATTTCACGACATCTGAATTTTCGGCTACTTTTGTATAGCCGGCATCGTCGTTTTTAGCGATTTGTCAGGTAATCCTCCAACTGCCATATCGGCCCTATTAGAGCTATCTAGGACTTAAAAACACCTTTGGTGATGTGTTCGTGTGTGTATTAACAGAATCCGATGCGTTGGAGCGCATTTCAGGACATCTGAATTTTCGGCTACTTTTGTATAGCCGGCATCGTCGTTTTTAGCGTTTTGTCAGGTAATCCTCCAACTCCCATATCTGCCCTATTAGACCTATCTAGGACTTAAAAACACCTTTGGTGATGTGTTCGTGTGTGTATTAACAGAATCCGATGCGTTGGAGCGCATTTCAGGACATCTGAATTTTTGGTAAATTTTGTATAGCTAGCATCGTCGTGGTGGAGCGTTTTGTCAGGTAATCCTCCAACTGCCATATCGGACTTAATATCCAGGACTTAAAAACACTTTTGGTGATGTGTTCGTGTGTGTATTAACAGAATCCGATGCGTTGGAGCGCATTTCTGGACATCTGAATTTTTGGTAAATTTTGTATACCTAGCATCGTCGTGTTGGAGCATTTTGTCAGGTAATCCTCCAACTGCCATATCTGCCCTATTAGACCTATCCAGGACTTAAAAACACTTTTGGTGATGTGTTCGTGTGTGTATTAACAGAATCCGATGCGTTGGAGCGCATTTCAGGACATCTGAATTTTTGGTAAATTTTGTATAGCTAGCATCGTCGTGTTGGAGAGTTTTGTCAGGTAATCCTCCAACTGCCATATCTGCCCTATTAGACCTATCCAGGACTTAAAAACACTTTTGGTGATGTGTTCGTGTTTGTATTAACAGAATCCGATGCGTTGGAGCGCATTTCAGGACATCTGAATTTTCGGCTACTTTTGTATTGCCGGCATCGTCGTTTTTAGCGTTTTGTCAGGTAATCCTCCAACTGCCATATCGGCCCTATTAGACTTATCTAGGACTTAAAAACACCTTTGGTGATGTGTTCGTGTGTGTATTAACAGAATCCGATGCGTTGGAGCGCATTTCAGGACATCTGAATTTTCGGCTACTTTTGTATTGCCTGCATCGTCGTTTTTAGCGTTTTGTCAGGTAATCCTCCAACTGCCATATCTGCCCTATTAGACCTATCCAGGACTTAAAAACACTTTTGGTGATGTGTTCGTGTGTGTATTAACAGAATCCGATGCGTTGGAGCGCATTTCAGGACATCTGAATTTTTGGTAAATTTTGTATAGCTAGCATCGTCGTGTTGGAGCGTTTTGTCAGGTAATCCTCCAACTGCCATATCTGCCCTATTAGACCTATCCAGGACTTAAAAACACTTTTGGTGATGTGTTCGTGTGTGTATTAACAGAATCCGATGCGTTGGAGCGCATTTCAGGACATCTGAATTTTTGGTAAATTTTGTATAGCATCGTCGTGTTGGAGCGTTTTGTCAGGTAATCCTCCAACTGTCATATCTGCCCTATTAGACCTATCCAGGACTTAAAAACACTTTTGGTGATGTGTTCGTGTGTGTATTAACAGAATCCGATGCGTTGGAGCGCATTTCAGGACATCTGAATTTTTGGTAAATTTTGTATAGCTAGCATCGTCGTGTTGGAGCGTTTTGTCAGGTAATCCTCCAACTGCCATATCTGCCCTATTAGACCTATCCAGGACTTAAAAACACTTTTGGTGATGTGTTCGTGTGTGTATTAACAGAATCCGATGCGTTGGAGCGCATTTCAGGACATCTGAATTTTTGGTAAATTTTGTATAGCTAGCATCGTCGTGGTGGAGCGTTTTGTCAGGTAATCCTCCAACTGCCATATCTGCCCTATTAGACCTATCCAGGACTTAAAAACACTTTTGGTGATGTGTTCGTGTGTGTATTAACAGAATCCGATGCGTTGGAGCGCATTTCAGGACATCTGAATTTTTGGTAAATTTTGTATAGCTAGCATCGTCGTGGTGGAGCGTTTTGTCAGGTAATCCTCCAACTGCCATATCGGACTTAATATCCAGGACTTAAAAACACTTTTGGTGATGTGTTCGTTTGTGTATTAACAGAATCCGATGCGTTGGAGCGCATTTCAGGATATCTGAATTTTTGGTAAATTTTGTATAGCTAGCATCGTCGTGTTGGAGCGTTTTGTCAGGTAATCCTCCAACTGCCATATCTGCCCTATTAGACCTATCCAGGACTTAAAAACACCTTTGGTGATGTGTTCGTGTGTGTATTAACAGAATCCGATGCGTTGGAGCGCATTTCAGGACATCTGAATTTTCGGCTACTTTTGTATAGCCGGCATCGTCGTTTTTAGCGTTTTGTCAGGTAATCCGCCAACTGCCATATCTGCCCTATTAGACCTATCCAGGACTTAAAAACGCCTTTGGTGATGTGTTCGTGTGTGTATTAACAGAATCCGATGCGTTGGAGCGCATTTCAGGACATCTGAATTTTTGGCTACTTTTGTATAGCTAGCATCGTCGTGTTGGAGCGTTTTGTCAGGTAATCCTCCAACTGCCATATCTGCCCTATTAGACCTATCCAGGACTTAAAAACACCTTTGGTGATGTGTTCGTGTGTGTATTAACAGAATCCGATGCGTTGGAGCGCATTTCAGGACATCTGAATTTTCGGCTACTTTTGTATAGCCGGCATCGTCGTTCTTAGCGATTTGTCAGGTAATCCTCCAACTGCCATATCTTTCCTATTAGAGCTATCTAGGACTTAAAAACACCTTTGGTGATGTGTTCGTGTGTGTATTAACAGAATCCGATGCGTTGGAGCGCATTTCACGACATCTGAATTTTCGGCTACTTTTGTATAGCCGGCATCGTCGTTTTTAGCGATTTGTCAGGTAATCCTCCAACTGCCATATCGGCCCTATTAGAGCTATCTAGGACTTAAAAACACCTTTGGTGATGTGTTCGTGTGTGTATTAACAGAATCCGATGCGTTGGAGCGCATTTCAGGACATCTGAATTTTCGGCTACTTTTGTATAGCCGGCATCGTCGTTTTTAGCGTTTTGTCAGGTAATCCTCCAACTCCCATATCTGCCCTATTAGACCTATCTAGGACTTAAAAACACCTTTGGTGATGTGTTCGTGTGTGTATTAACAGAATCCGATGCGTTGGAGCGCATTTCAGGACATCTGAATTTTTGGTAAATTTTGTATAGCTAGCATCGTCGTGGTGGAGCGTTTTGTCAGGTAATCCTCCAACTGCCATATCGGACTTAATATCCAGGACTTAAAAACACTTTTGGTGATGTGTTCGTGTGTGTATTAACAGAATCCGATGCGTTGGAGCGCATTTCTGGACATCTGAATTTTTGGTAAATTTTGTATAGCTAGCATCGTCGTGTTGGAGCGTTTTGTCAGGTAATCCTCCAACTGCCATATCTGCCCTATTAGACCTATCCAGGACTTAAAAACACCTTTGGTGATGTGTTCGTGTGTCTATTAACAGAATCCGATGCGTTGGAGCGCATTTCACGACATCTGAATTTTCGGCTACTTTTGTATAGCCGGCATCGTCGTTTTTAGCGTTTTGTCAGGTAATCCTCCAACTGCCATATCTGCCCTATTAGACATATCCAGGACTTAAAAACACTTTTGGTGATGTGTTCGTGTGTGTATTAACAGAATCCGATGCGTTGGAGCGCATTTCAGGACATCTGAATTTTTGGTAAATTTTGTATAGCTAGCATCGTCGTGTTGGAGCGTTTTGTCAGGTAATCCTCCAACTGCCATATCTGCCCTATTAGACCTATCCAGGACTTAAAAACACCTTTGGTGATGTGTTCGTGTGTGTATTAACAGAATCCGATGCGTTGGAGCGCATTTCAGGACATCTGAATTTTCGGCTACTTTTGTATAGCCGGCATCGTCGTTCTTAGCGATTTGTCAGGTAATCCTCCAACTGCCATATCTTTCCTATTAGAGCTATATAGGACTTAAAAACACCTTTGGTGATGTGTTCGTGTGTGTATTAACAGAATCCGATGCGTTGGAGCGCATTTCAGGACATCTGAATTTTCGGCTACTTTTGTATAGCCGGCATCGTCGTTCTTAGCGATTTGTCAGGTAATCCTCCAACTGCCATATCTGCCCTATCAGAGCTATCTAGGACTTAAAAACACCTTTGGTGATGTGTTCGTGTGTGTATTAACAGAATCCGATGCGTTGGAGCGCATTTCACGACATCTGAATTTTCGGCTACTTTTGTATAGCCGGCATCGTCGTTTTTAGCGTTTTGTCAGGTAATCCTCCAACTGCCATATCGGCCCTATTAGAGTTATCTAGGACTTAAAAACACCTTTGGTGATATGTTCGTGTGTGTATTAACAGAATCCGATGCGTTGGAGCGCATTTCAGGACATCTGAATTTTCGGCTACTTTTGTATAGCCGGCATCGTCGTTTTTAGCGATTTGTCAGGTAATCCTCCAACTGCCATATCGGCCCTATTAGAGCTATCTAGGACTTAAAAACACCTTTGGTGATGTGTTCGTGTGTGTATTAACAGAATCCGATGCGTTGGAGCGCATTTCACGACATCTGAATTTTCGGCTACTTTTGTATAGCCGGCATCGTCGTTTTTAGCGATTTGTCAGGTAATCCTCCAACTGCCATATCGGCCCTATTAGAGTTATCTAGGACTTAAAAACACCTTTGGTGATATGTTCGTGTGTGTATTAACAGAATCCGATGCGTTGGAGCGCATTTCAGGACATCTGAATTTTCGGCTACTTTTGTATAGCCGGCATCGTCGTTTTTAGCGATTTGTCAGGTAATCCTCCAACTGCCATATCGGCCCTATTAGAGCTATCTAGGACTTAAAAACACCTTTGGTGATGTGTTCGTGTGTGTATTAACAGAATCCGATGCGTTGGAGCGCATTTCACGACATCTGAATTTTCGGCTACTTTTGTATAGCCGGCATCGTCGTTTTTAGCGTTTTGTCAGGTAATCCTCCAACTGCCATATCGGCCCTATCAGAGCTATCTAGGACTTAAAAACACCTTTGGTGATGTGTTCGTGTGTGTATTAACAGAATCCGATGCGTTGGAGCGCATTTCACGACATCTGAATTTTCGGCTACTTTTGTATAGCCGGCATCGTCGTTTTTAGCGTTTTGTCACATCATCCTCCAACTGCCATATCGGCCCTATTAGAGCTATCTAGGACTTAAAAACACCTTTGGTGATGTGTTCGTGTGTGTATTAACAGAATCCGATGCGTTGGAGCGCATTTCACGACATCTGAATTTTCGGCTACTTTTGTATAGCCGGCATCGTCGTTTTTAGCGTTTTGTCAGGTAATCCTCCAACTGCCATATCGGCCCTATTAGAGCTATCTAGGACTTAAAAACACCTTTGGTGATGTGTTCGTGTGTGTATTAACAGAATCCGATGCGTTGGAGCGCATTTCACGACATCTGAATTTTCGGCTACTTTTGTATAGCCGGCATCGTCGTTTTTAACGTTTTGTCAGGTAATACTCCAACTGCCATATCTTTCCTATTAGAGCTATCTAGGACTTAAAAACACCTTTGGTGATGTGTTCGTGTGTGTATTAACAGAATCCGATGCGTTGGAGCGCATTTCACGACATCTGAATTTTCGGCTACTTTTGTATAGCCGGCATCGTCGTTTTTAGCGTTTTGTCAGGTAATACTCCAACTGCCATATCGGCCCTATTAGAGCTATCTAGGACTTAAAAACACCTTTGGTGATGTGTTCGTGTGTGTATTAACAGAATCCGATGCGTTGGAGCGCATTTCACGACATCTGAATTTTCGGCTACTTTTGTATAGCCGGCATCGTCGTTCTTAGCGATTTGTCAGGTAATCCTCCAACTGCCATATCTTTCCTATTAGAGCTATCTAGGACTTAAAAACACCTTTGGTGATGTGTTCGTGTGTGTATTAACAGAATCCGATGCGTTGGAGCGCATTTCACGACATCTGAATTTTCGGCTACTTTTGTATAGCCGGCATCGTCGTTTTTAGCGTTTTGTCAGGTAATACTCCAACTGCCATATCGGCCCTATTAGAGCTATCTAGGACTTAAAAACACCTTCGGTGATGTGTTCGTGTGTGTATTAACAGAATCCGATGCGTTGGAGCGCATTTCACGACATCTGAATTTTCGGCTACTTTTGTATAGCCGGCATCGTCGTTTTTAGCGTTTTGTCAGGTAATACTCCAACTGCCATATCGGCCCTATTAGAGCTATCTAGGACTTAAAAACACCTTTGGTGATGTGTTCGTGTGTGTATTAACAGAATCCGATGCGTTGGAGCGCATTTCACGACATCTGAATTTTCGGCTACTTTTGTATAGCCGGCATCGTCGTTTTTAGCGATTTTTCAGGTAATCCTCCAACTGCCATATCGGCCCTATTAGAGTTATCTAGGACTTAAAAACACCTTTGGTGATGTGTTCGTGTGTGTATTAACAGAATCCGATGCGTTGGAGCGCATTTCACGACATCTGAATTTTCGGCTACTTTTGTATAGCCGGCATCGTCGTTTTTAGCGTTTTGTCAGGTAATACTCCAACTGCCATATCGGCCCTATTAGAGCTATCTAGGACTTAAAAACACCTTTGGTGATGTGTTCGTGTGTGTATTAACAGAATCCGATGCGTTGGAGCGCATTTCACGACATCTGAATTTTCGGCTACTTTTGTATAGCCGGCATCGTCGTTTTTAGCGTTTTGTCACATCATCCTCCAACTGCCATATCGGCCCTATTAGAGCTATCTAGGACTTAAAAACACCTTTGGTGATGTGTTCGTGTGTGTATTAACAGAATCCGATGCGTTGGAGCGCATTTCACGACATCTGAATTTTCGGCTACTTTTGTATAGCCGGCATCGTCGTTTTTAGCGTTTTGTCAGGTAATACTCCAACTGCCATATCGGCCCTATTAGAGCTATCTAGGACTTAAAAACACCTTTGGTGATGTGTTCGTGTGTGTATTAACAGAATCCGATGCGTTGGAGCGCATTTCACGACATCTGAATTTTCGGCTACTTTTGTATAGCCGGCATCGTCGTTTTTAGCGATTTTTCAGGTAATCCTCCAACTGCTATATCGGCCCTATTAGAGTTATCTAGGACTTAAAAACACCTTTGGTGATGTGTTCGTGTGTGTATTAACAGAATCCGATGCGTTGGAGCGCATTTCACGACATCTGAATTTTCGGCTACTTTTGTATAGCCGGCATCGTCGTTTTTAGCGTTTTGTCACATCATCCTCCAACTGCCATATCGGCCCTATTAGAGCTATCTAGGACTTAAAAACACCTTTGGTGATGTGTTCGTGTGTGTATTAACAGAATCCGATGCGTTGGAGCGCATTTCACGACATCTGAATTTTCGGCTACTTTTGTATAGCCGGCATCGTCGTTTTTAGCGATTTTTCAGGTAATCCTCCAACTGCCATATCGGCCCTATTAGAGTTATCTAGGACTTAAAAACACCTTTGGTGATGTGTTCGTGTGTGTATTAACAGAATCCGATGCGTTGGAGCGCATTTCACGACATCTGAATTTTCGGCTACTTTTGTATAGCCGGCATCGTCGTTTTTAGCGATTTGTCAGGTAATCCTCCAACTGCCATATCGGCCCTATTAGACCTATCTAGGACTTAAAAACACCTTTGGTGATGTGTTCGTGTGTGTATTAACAGAATCCGATGCGTTGGAGCGCATTTCACGACATCTGAATTTTCGGCTACTTTTGTATAGCCGGCATCGTCGTTTTTAGCGTTTTGTCACATCATCCTCCAACTGCCATATCGGCCCTATTAGAGCTATCTAGGACTTAAAAACACCTTTGGTGATGTGTTCGTGTGTGTATTAACAGAATCCGATGCGTTGGAGCGCATTTCACGACATCTGAATTTTCGGCTACTTTTGTATAGCCGGCATCGTCGTTTTTAGCGTTTTGTCAGGTAATCCTCCAACTGCCATATCGGCCCTATTAGAGCTATCTAGGACTTAAAAACACCTTTGGTGATGTGTTCGTGTGTGTATTAACAGAATCCGATGCGTTGGAGCGCATTTCACGACATCTGAATTTTCGGCTACTTTTGTATAGCCGGCATCGTCGTTTTTAGCGTTTTGTCAGGTAATCCTCCAACTGCCATATCTTTCCTATTAGACCTATCTAGGACTTAAAAACACCTTTGGTGATGTGTTCGTGTGTGTATTAACAGAATCCGATGCGTTGGAGCGCATTTCACGACATCTGAATTTTCGGCTACTTTTGTATAGCCGGCATCGTCGTTTTTAGCGTTTTGTCACATCATCCTCCAACTGCCATATCGGCCCTATTAGAGCTATCTAGGACTTAAAAACACCTTTGGTGATGTGTTTGTGTGTGTATTAACAGAATCCGATGCGTTGGAGCGCATTTCACGACATCTGAATTTTCGGCTACTTTTGTATAGCCGGCATCGTCGTTTTTAGCGTTTTGTCAGGTAATCCTCCAACTGCCATATCGGCCCTATTAGAGCTATCTAGGACTTAAAAACACCTTTGGTGATGTGTTCGTGTGTGTATTAACAGAATCCGATGCGTTGGAGCGCATTTCACGACATCTGAATTTTCGGCTACTTTTGTGTGGCCGGCATCGTCGTTTTTAGCGATTTGTCAGGTAATCTCCAACTGCCATATCGGCCCTATTAGAGCTATCTAGGACTTAAAAACACCTTTGGTGATGTGTTCGTGTGTGTATTAACAGAATCCGATGCGTTGGAGCGCATTTCACGACATCTGAATTTTCGGCTACTTTTGTATAGCCGGCATCGTCGTTTTTAGCGATTTGTCAGGTAATCCTCCAACTGCCATATCGGCCCTATTAGAGCTATCTAGGCCTTAAAAACACCTTTGGTGATGTGTTCGTGTGTGTATTAACAGAATCCGATGCGTTGGAGCGCATTTCACGACATCTGAATTTTCGGCTACTTTTGTATAGCCGGCATCGTCGTTTTTAGCGATTTGTCAGGTAATCCTCCAACTGCCATATCTTTCCTATTAGACCTATCTAGGACTTAAAAACACCTTTGGTGATGTGTTCGTGTGTGTATTAACAGAATCCGATGCGTTGGAGCGCATTTCACGACATCTGAATTTTCGGCTACTTTTGTATAGCCGGCATCGTCGTTTTTAGCGTTTTGTCAGGTAATCCTCCAACTGCCATATCGGCCCTATTAGAGCTATCTAGGACTTAAGAACCCCTTTAGTGATGTGTTCGTGTGTGTATTAAGAGAATCCGATGCGTTGGAGCGCATTTCACGACATCTGAATTTTCGGCTACTTTTGTATAGCCGGCATCGTCGTTTTTAGCGATTTGTCAGGTAATCCTCCAATTGCCATATCGGCCCTATTAGAGCTATCTAGGACTTAAAAACACCTTTGGTGATGTGTTCGTGTGTGTATTAACAGAATCCGATGCGTTGGAGCGCATTTCACGACATCTGAATTTTCGGCTACTTTTGTATAGCCGGCATCGTCGTTTTTAGCGATTTTTCAGGTAATCCTCCAACTGCCATATCGGCCCTATTAGAGTTATCTAGGACTTAAAAACACCTTTGGTGATGTGTTCGTGTGTGTATTAACAGAATCCGATGCGTTGGAGCGCATTTCACGACATCTGAATTTTCGGCTACTTTTGTATAGCCGGCATCGTCGTTTTTAGCGTTTTGTCAGGTAATACTCCAACTGCCATATCTTTCCTATTAGAGCTATCTAGGACTTAAAAACACCTTTGGTGATGTGTTCGTGTGTGTATTAACAGAATCCGATGCGTTGGAGCGCATTTCACGACATCTGAATTTTCGGCTACTTTTGTATAGCCGGCATCGTCGTTTTTAGCGTTTTGTCAGGTAATACTCCAACTGCCATATCGGCCCTATTAGAGCTATCTAGGACTTAAAAACACCTTTGGTGATGTGTTCGTGTGTGTATTAACAGAATCCGATGCGTTGGAGCGCATTTCACGACATCTGAATTTTCGGCTACTTTTGTATAGCCGGCATCGTCGTTTTTAGCGATTTTTCAGGTAATCCTCCAACTGCCATATCGGCCCTATTAGAGTTATCTAGGACTTAAAAACACCTTTGGTGATGTGTTCGTGTGTGTATTAACAGAATCCGATGCGTTGGAGCGCATTTCACGACATCTGAATTTTCGGCTACTTTTGTATAGCCGGCATCGTCGTTTTTAGCGTTTTGTCAGGTAATACTCCAACTGCCATATCTTTCCTATTAGAGCTATCTAGGACTTAAAAACACCTTTGGTGATGTGTTCGTGTGTGTATTAACAGAATCCGATGCGTTGGAGCGCATTTCACGACATCTGAATTTTCGGCTACTTTTGTATAGCCGGCATCGTCGTTTTTAGCGATTTTTCAGGTAATCCTCCAACTGCCATATCGGCCCTATTAGAGTTATCTAGGACTTAAAAACACCTTTGGTGATGTGTTCGTGTGTGTATTAACAGAATCCGATGCGTTGGAGCGCATTTCACGACATCTGAATTTTCGGCTACTTTTGTATAGCCGGCATCGTCGTTTTTAGCGTTTTGTCACATCATCCTCCAACTGCCATATCGGCCCTATTAGAGCTATCTAGGACTTAAAAACACCTTTGGTGATGTGTTCGTGTGTGTATTAACAGAATCCGATGCGTTGGAGCGCATTTCACGACATCTGAATTTTCGGCTACTTTTGTATAGCCGGCATCGTCGTTTTTAGCGATTTTTCAGGTAATCCTCCAACTGCCATATCGGCCCTATTAGAGTTATCTAGGACTTAAAAACACCTTTGGTGATGTGTTCGTGTGTGTATTAACAGAATCCGATGCGTTGGAGCGCATTTCACGACATCTGAATTTTCGGCTACTTTTGTATAGCCGGCATCGTCGTTTTTAGCGATTTGTCAGGTAATCCTCCAACTGCCATATCGGCCCTATTAGACCTATCTAGGACTTAAAAACACCTTTGGTGATGTGTTCGTGTGTGTATTAACAGAATCCGATGCGTTGGAGCGCATTTCACGACATCTGAATTTTCGGCTACTTTTGTATAGCCGGCATCGTCGTTTTTAGCGATTTGTCAGGTAATCCTCCAACTGCCATATCTTTCCTATTAGACCTATCTAGGACTTAAAAACACCTTTGGTGATGTGTTCGTGTGTGTATTAACAGAATCCGATGCGTTGGAGCGCATTTCACGACATCTGAATTTTCGGCTACTTTTGTATAGCCGCCATCGTCGTTTTTAGCGATTTGTCAGGTAATCCTCCAATTGCCATATCGGCCCTATTAGAGTTATCTAGGACTTAAAAACACCTTTGGTGATGTGTTCGTGTGTGTATTAACAGAATCCGATGCGTTGGAGCGCATTTCACGACATCTGAATTTTCGGCTACTTTTGTATAGCCGGCATCGTCGTTTTTAGCGTTTTGTCACATCATCCTCCAACTGCCATATCGGCCCTATTAGAGCTATCTAGGACTTAAAAACACCTTTGGTGATGTGTTCGTGTGTGTATTAACAGAATCCGATGCGTTGGAGCGCATTTCACGACATCTGAATTTTCGGCTACTTTTGTATAGCCGGCATCGTCGTTTTTAGCGTTTTGTCACATCATCCTCCAACTGCCATATCGGCCCTATTAGAGCTATCTAGGACTTAAAAACACCTTTGGTGATGTGTTCGTGTGTGTATTAACAGAATCCGATGCGTTGGAGCGCATTTCACGACATCTGAATTTTCGGCTACTTTTGTATAGCCGGCATCGTCGTTTTTAGCGATTTTTCAGGTAATCCTCCAACTGCCATATCGGCCCTATTAGAGTTATCTAGGACTTAAAAACACCTTTGGTGATGTGTTCGTGTGTGTATTAACAGAATCCGATGCGTTGGAGCGCATTTCACGACATCTGAATTTTCGGCTACTTTTGTATAGCCGGCATCGTCGTTTTTAGCGTTTTGTCAGGTAATACTCCAACTGCCATATCTTTCCTATTAGAGCTATCTAGGACTTAAAAACACCTTTGGTGATGTGTTCGTGTGTGTATTAACAGAATCCGATGCGTTGGAGCGCATTTCACGACATCTGAATTTTCGGCTACTTTTGTATAGCCGGCATCGTCGTTTTTAGCGTTTTGTCAGGTAATACTCCAACTGCCATATCGGCCCTATTAGAGCTATCTAGGACTTAAAAACACCTTTGGTGATGTGTTCGTGTGTGTATTAACAGAATCCGATGCGTTGGAGCGCATTTCACGACATCTGAATTTTCGGCTACTTTTGTATAGCCGGCATCGTCGTTTTTAGCGTTTTGTCAGGTAATACTCCAACTGCCATATCGGCCCTATTAGAGCTATCTAGGACTTAAAAACACCTTTGGTGATGTGTTCGTGTGTGTATTAACAGAATCCGATGCGTTGGAGCGCATTTCACGACATCTGAATTTTCGGCTACTTTTGTATAGCCGGCATCGTCGTTTTTAGCGTTTTGTCAGGTAATACTCCAACTGCCATATCGGCCCTATTAGAGCTATCTAGGACTTAAAAACACCTTTGGTGATGTGTTCGTGTGTGTATTAACAGAATCCGATGCGTTGGAGCGCATTTCACGACATCTGAATTTTCGGCTACTTTTGTATAGCCGGCATCGTCGTTCTTAGCGATTTGTCAGGTAATCCTCCAACTGCCATATCTTTCCTATTAGAGCTATCTAGGACTTAAAAACACCTTTGGTGATGTGTTCGTGTGTGTATTAACAGAATCCGATGCGTTGGAGCGCATTTCACGACATCTGAATTTTCGGCTACTTTTGTATAGCCGGCATCGTCGTTTTTAGCGTTTTGTCAGGTAATACTCCAACTGCCATATCGGCCCTATTAGAGCTATCTAGGACTTAAAAACACCTTTGGTGATGTGTTCGTGTGTGTATTAACAGAATCCGATGCGTTGGAGCGCATTTCACGACATCTGAATTTTCGGCTACTTTTGTATAGCCGGCATCGTCGTTTTTAGCGATTTTTCAGGTAATCCTCCAACTGCCATATCGGCCCTATTAGAGTTATCTAGGACTTAAAAACACCTTTGGTGATGTGTTCGTGTGTGTATTAACAGAATCCGATGCGTTGGAGCGCATTTCACGACATCTGAATTTTCGGCTACTTTTGTATAGCCGGCATCGTCGTTTTTAGCGTTTTGTCAGGTAATACTCCAACTGCCATATCTTTCCTATTAGAGCTATCTAGGACTTAAAAACACCTTTGGTGATGTGTTCGTGTGTGTATTAACAGAATCCGATGCGTTGGAGCGCATTTCACGACATCTGAATTTTCGGCTACTTTTGTATAGCCGGCATCGTCGTTTTTAGCGTTTTGTCAGGTAATACTCCAACTGCCATATCGGCCCTATTAGAGCTATCTAGGACTTAAAAACACCTTTGGTGATGTGTTCGTGTGTGTATTAACAGAATCCGATGCGTTGGAGCGCATTTCACGACATCTGAATTTTCGGCTACTTTTGTATAGCCGGCATCGTCGTTTTTAGCGTTTTGTCACATCATCCTCCAACTGCCATATCGGCCCTATTAGAGCTATCTAGGACTTAAAAACACCTTTGGTGATGTGTTCGTGTGTGTATTAACAGAATCCGATGCGTTGGAGCGCATTTCACGACATCTGAATTTTCGGCTACTTTTGTATAGCCGGCATCGTCGTTTTTAGCGATTTGTCAGGTAATCCTCCAACTGCCATATCGGCCCTATTAGAGCTATCTAGGACTTAAAAACACCTTTGGTGATGTGTTCGTGTGTGTATTAACAGAATCCGATGCGTTGGAGCGCATTTCACGACATCTGAATTTTCGGCTACCTTGTATAGCCGGCATCGTCGTTTTTAGCGATTTTTCAGGTAATCCTCCAATTGCCATATCGGCCCTATTAGAGTTATCTAGGACTTAAAAACACCTTTGGTGATGTGTTCGTGTGTGTATTAACAGAATCCGATGCGTTGGAGCGCATTTCACGACATCTGAATTTTCGGCTACTTTTGTATAGCCGGCATCGTCGTTTTTAGCGTTTTGTCACATCATCCTCCAACTGCCATATCGGCCCTATTAGAGCTATCTAGGACTTAAAAACACCTTTGGTGATGTGTTCGTGTGTGTATTAACAGAATCCGATGCGTTGGAGCGCATTTCACGACATCTGAATTTTCGGCTACTTTTGTATAGCCGGCATCGTCGTTTTTAGCGTTTTGTCAGGTAATACTCCAACTGCCATATCGGCCCTATTAGAGCTATCTAGGACTTAAAAACACCTTTGGTGATGTGTTCGTGTGTGTATTAACAGAATCCGATGCGTTGGAGCGCATTTCACGACATCTGAATTTTCGGCTACTTTTGTATAGCCGGCATCGTCGTTTTTAGCGTTTTGTCAGGTAATACTCCAACTGCCATATCTTTCCTATTAGAGCTATCTAGGACTTAAAAACACCTTTGGTGATGTGTTCGTGTGTGTATTAACAGAATCCGATGCGTTGGAGCGCATTTCACGACATCTGAATTTTCGGCTACTTTTGTATAGCCGGCATCGTCGTTTTTAGCGTTTTGTCAGGTAATACTCCAACTGCCATATCGGCCCTATTAGAGCTATCTAGGACTTAAAAACATCTTTGGTGATGTGTTCGTGTGTGTATTAACATAATCCGATGCGTTGGAGCGCATTTCAGGACATCTGAATTTTCGGCTACTTTTGTATTGCCGACATCGTCGTTTCTTAGCGTTTTGTCAGGTAATCCTCCAACTGCCATATCGGCCCTATTAGACCTATCTAGGACTTAAAAACACCTTTGGTGATGTGTTCGTGTGTGTATTAACAGAATCCGATGCGTTGGAGCGCATTTCACGACATCTGAATTTTCGGCTACTTTTGTATAGCCGGCATCGTCGTTTTTAGCGATTTGTCAGGTAATCCTCCAACTGCCATATCTTTCCTATTAGAGTTATCTAGGACTTAAAAACACCTTTGGTGATGTGTTCGTGTGTGTATTAACAGAATCCGATGCGTTGGAGCGCATTTCACGACATCTGAATTTTCGGCTACTTTTGTATAGCCGGCATCGTCGTTTTTAGCGTTTTGTCAGGTAATACTCCAACTGCCATATCGGCCCTATTAGAGTTATCTAGGACTTAAAAACACCTTTGGTGATGTGTTCGTGTGTGTATTAACAGAATCCGATGCGTTGGAGCGCATTTCACGACATCTGAATTTTCGGCTACTTTTGTATAGCCGGCATCGTCGTTTTTAGCGTTTTGTCAGGTAATACTCCAACTGCCATATCGGCCCTATTAGAGCTATCTAGGACTTAAAAACACCTTTGGTGATGTGTTCGTGTGTGTATTAACAGAATCCGATGCGTTGGAGCGCATTTCACGACATCTGAATTTTCGGCTACTTTTGTATAGCCGGCATCGTCGTTTTTAGCGTTTTGTCAGGTAATACTCCAACTGCCATATCGGCCCTATTAGAGCTATCTAGGACTTAAAAACACCTTTGGTGATGTGTTCGTGTGTGTATTAACAGAAACCGATGCGTTGGAGCGCATTTCACGACATCTGAATTTTCGGCTACTTTTGTATAGCCGGCATCGTCGTTTCTTAGCGTTTTGTCAGGTAATCCTCCAACTGCCATATCGGCCCTATTAGACCTATCTAGGACTTAAAAACACCTTTGGTGATGTGTTCGCGTTTGTATTAACAGAATCCGATGCGTTGGAGCGCATTTCATATAGCCGGCACCGTAGTTTTTAGCGTTTTGTCAGGTAATCCTCCAACTGCCATATCGGCCCTATTAGACCTATCTAGGACTTAAAAACACCTTTGGTGATGTGTTCGTGTGTGTATTAACAGAAACCGATGCGTTGGAGCGCATTTCACGACATCTGAATTTTCGGCTACTTTTGTATAGCCGGCATCGTCGTTTCTTAGCGTTTTGTCAGGTAATCCTCCAACTGCCATATCGGCCCTATTAGACCTATCTAGGACTTAAAAACACCTTTGGTGATGTGTTCGTGTGTGTATTAACAGAAACCGATGCGTTGGAGCGCATTTCACGACATCTGAATTTTCGGCTACTTTTGTATAGCCGGCATCGTCGTTTCTTAGCGTTTTGTCAGGTAATCCTCCAACTGCCATATCGGCCCTATTAGAGCTATCTAGGACTTAAAAACACCTTTGGTGATGTGTTCGTGTGTGTATTAACAGAATCCGATGCGTTGGAGCGCATTTCAGGATATCTGAATTTTCGGCTACTTTTGTATAGCCGGCATCGTCGTTTCTTAGCGTTTTGTCAGGTAATCCTCCAACTGCCATATCGGCCCTATTAGACCTATCTAGGACTTAAAAACACCTTTGGTGATGTGTTCGCGTTTGTATTAACAGAATCCGATGCGTTGGAGCGCATTTCAGGACATCTGAATTTTCGGCTACTTTTGTATAGCCGGCATCGTCGTTTTTAGCGTTTTGTCAGGTAATCCTCCAACTGCCATATCGGCCCTATTAGAGCTATCTAGGACTTAAAAACACCTTTGGTGATGTGTTCGTGTGTGTGTTAACAGAATCCGATGCGTTGGAGCGCATTTCAGGATATCTGAATTTTCGGCTACTTTTGTATAGCCGGCACCGTAGTTTTTAGCGTTTTGTCAGGTAATCCTCCAACTGCCATATCTTTCCTATTAGAGCTATCTAGGACTTAAAAACACCTTTGGTGATGTGTTCGTGTGTGTATTAACAGAATCCGATGCGTTGGAGCGCATTTCAGGATATCTGAATTTTCGGCTACTTTTGTATAGCCGGCACCGTAGTTTTTAGCGTTTTGTCAGGTAATCCTCCAACTGCCATATCGGCCCTATTAGACCTATCTAGGACTTAAAAACACCTTTGGTGATGTGTTCGTGTGTGTATTAACATAATCAGATACGTTGGAGCACATTTCAGGACATCTGAATTTTCGGCTACTTTTGTATAGCCGGCATCGTCGTTTTTAGCGTTTTGTCAGGTAATCCTCCAACTGCCATATCTTTCCTATTAGAGCTATCTAGGACTTAAAAACACCTTTGGTGATGTGTTCGTGTGTGTGTTAACAGAATCCGATGCGTTGGAGCGCATTTCAGGACATCTGAATTTTCGGCTACTTTTGTAAAGCCGGCATCGTCGTTTTTAGCGTTTTGTCAGGTAATCCTCCAACTGCCATATCGGCCCTATTAGACCTATCTAGGACTTAAAAACACCTTTGGTGATGTGTTCGTGTGTGTATTAACAGAATCCGATGCGTTGGAGCGCATTTCAGGATATCTGAATTTTCGGCTACTTTTGTATAGCCGGCACCGTAGTTTTTAGCGTTTTGTCAGGTAATCCTCCAACTGCCATATCTTTCCTATTAGAGCTATCTAGGACTTAAAAACACCTTTGGTGATGTGTTCGTGTGTGTATTAACAGAATCCGATGCGTTGGAGCGCATTTCAGGATATCTGAATTTTCGGCTACTTTTGTATAGCCGGCACCGTAGTTTTTAGCGTTTTGTCAGGTAATCCTCCAACTGCCATATCGGCCCTATTAGACCTATCTAGGACTTAAAAACACCTTTGGTGATGTGTTCGCGTTTGTATTAACAGAATCCGATGCGTTGGAGCGCATTTCAGGACATCTGAATTTTCGGCTACTTTTGTATAGCCGGCATCGTCGTTTTTAGCGTTTTGTCAGGTAATCCTCCAACTGCCATATCGGCCCTATTAGACCTATCTAGGACTTAAAAACACCTTTGGTGATGTGTTCGTGTGTGTATTAACATAATCAGATACGTTGGAGCACATTTCAGGACATCTGAATTTTCGGCTACTTTTGTATAGCCGGCATCGTCGTTTTTAGCGTTTTGTCAGGTAATCCTCCAACTGCCATATCTTTCCTATTAGAGCTATCTAGGACTTAAAAACACCTTTGGTGATGTGTTCGTGTGTGTGTTAACAGAATCCGATGCGTTGGAGCGCATTTCAGGACATCTGAATTTTCGGCTACTTTTGTATAGCCGGCATCGTCGCTTTTAGCGTTTTGTCAGGTAATCCTCCAACTGCCATGTCGGCCCTATTAGAGCTATCTAGGACTTAAAAACACCTTTGGTGATGTGTTCGTGTGTGTATTAACAGAATCCGATGCGTTGGAGCGCATTTCAGGACATCTGAATTTTCGGCTACTTTTGTATAGCCGGCATCGTCGCTTTTAGCGTTTTGTCAGGTAATCCTCCAACTGCCATGTCGGCCCTATTAGAGCTATCTAGGACTTAAAAACACCTTTGGTGATGTGTTCGTGTGTGTATTAACAGAATCCGATGCGTTGGAGCGCATTTCAGGACATCTGAATTTTCGGCTACTTTTGTATAGCCGGCATCGTCGCTTTTAGCGTTTTGTCAGGTAATCCTCCAACTGCCATATCTTTCCTATTAGAGCTATCTAGGACTTTAAAACACCTTTGGTGATGTGTTCGTGTGTGTATTAACAGAATCCGATGCGTTGGAGCGCATTTCAGGACATCTGAATTTTCGGCTACTTTTGTATTGCCGGCATCGTCGTTTCTTAGCGTTTTGTCAGGTAATCCTCCAACTGCCATATCGGCCCTATTAGACCTATCTAGGACTTAAAAACACCTTCGGTGATGTGTTCGTGTGTGTATTAACATAATAAGATGCGTTGGAGCGCATTTCAGGACATCTGAATTTTCGGCTACTTTTGTATTGCCGGCATCGTCGTTTCATAGCGTTTTGTCAGGTAATCCTCCAACTGCCATATCGGCCCTATTAGACCTATCTAGGACTTAAAAACACCTTCGGTGATGTGTTCGTGTGTGTATTAACATAATAAGATGCGTTGGAGCGCATTTCAGGACATCTGAATTTTCGGCTACTTTTGTATTGCCGGCATCGTCGTTTCATAGCGTTTTGTCAGGTAATCCTCCAACTGCCATATCGGCCCTATTAGACCTATCTAGGACTTAAAAACACCTTTGGTGATGTGTTCGTGTGTGTATTAACAGAATCCGATGCGTTGGAGCGCATTTCAGGACATCTGAATTTTCGGCTACTTTTGTATTGCCGGCATCGTCGTTTCTTAGCGTTTTGTCAGGTAATCCTCCAACTGCCATATCGGCCCTATTAGACCTATCTAGGACTTAAAAACACCTTCGGTGATGTGTTCGTGTGTGTATTAACATAATAAGATGCGTTGGAGCGCATTTCAGGACATCTGAATTTTCGGCTACTTTTGTATTGCCGGCATCGTCGTTTCATAGCGTTTTGTCAGGTAATCCTCCAACTGCCATATCGGCCCTATTAGACCTATCTAGGACTTAAAAACACCTTCGGTGATGTGTTCGTGTGTGTATTAACATAATAAGATGCGTTGGAGCGCATTTCAGGACATCTGAATTTTCGGCTACTTTTGTATTGCCGGCATCGTCGTTTCATAGCGTTTTGTCAGGTAATCCTCCAACTGCCATATCGGCCCTATTAGACCTATCTAGGACTTAAAAACACCTTTGGTGATGTGTTCGTGTGTGTATTAACAGAATCCGATGCGTTGGAGCGCATTTCAGGACATCTGAATTTTCGGCTACTTTTGTATTGCCGGCATCGTCGTTTCTTAGCGTTTTGTCAGGTAATCCTCCAACTGCCATATTTTTCCTATTAGACCTATCTAGGACTTTAAAACACCTTTGGTGATGTGTTCGTGTGTGTATTAACAGAATCCGATGCGTTGGAGCGCATTTCAGGACATCTGAATTTTCGGCTACTTTTGTATAGCCGGCATCGTCGTTTTTAGCGTTTTGTCAGGTAATCCTCCAACTGCCATATCTTTCCTATTAGAGCTATCTAGGACTTTAAAACACCTTTGGTGATGTGTTCGTGTGTGTATTAACAGAATCCGATGCGTTGGAGCGCATTTCAGGACATCTGAATTTTCGGCTACTTTTGTATTGCCGACATCGTCGTTTCTTAGCGTTTTGTCAGGTAATCCTCCAACTGCCATATCGGCCCTATTAGACCTATCTAGGACTTAAAAACACCTTTGGTGATGTGTTCGTGTGTGTATTAACAGAATCCGATGCGTTGGAGCGCATTTCAGGACATCTGAATTTTCGGCTACTTTTGTATTGCCGACATCGTCGTTTCTTAGCGTTTTGTCAGGTAATCCTCCAACTGCCATATCGGCCCTATTAGACCTATCTAGGACTTAAAAACACCTTTGGTGATGTGTTCGTGTGTGTATTAACAGAATCCGATGCGTTGGAGCGCATTTCAGGACACCTGAATTTTCGGCTACTTTTGTATTGCCGGCATCGTCGTTTCTTAGCGTTTTGTCAGGTAATCCTCCAACTGCCATATCGGCCCTATTAGACCTATCTAGGACTTAAAAACACCTTTGGTGATGTGTTCGTGTGTGTATTAACAGAATCCGATGCGTTGGAGCGCATTTCAGGACACCTGAATTTTCGGCTACTTTTGTATTGCCGGCATCGTCGTTTCTTAGCGTTTTGTCAGGTAATCCTCCAACTGCCATATCGGCCCTATTAGACCTATCTAGGACTTAAAAACACCTTTGGTGATGTGTTCGTGTGTGTATTAACAGAATCCGATGCGTTGGAGCGCATTTCAGGACATCTGAATTTTCGGCTACTTTTGTATTGCCGACATCGTCGTTTCTTAGCGTTTTGTCAGGTAATCCTCCAACTGCCATATCGGCCCTATTAGACCTATCTAGGACTTAAAAACACCTTTGGTGATGTGTTCGTGTGTGTATTAACAGAATCCGATGCGTTGGAGCGCATTTCAGGACACCTGAATTTTCGGCTACTTTTGTATTGCCGGCATCGTCGTTTCTTAGCGTTTTGTCAGGTAATCCTCCAACTGCCATATCGGCCCTATTAGACCTATCTAGGACTTAAAAACACCTTTGGTGATGTGTTCGTGTGTGTATTAACAGAATCCGATGCGTTGGAGCGCATTTCAGGACACCTGAATTTTCGGCTACTTTTGTATTGCCGGCATCGTCGTTTCTTAGCGTTTTGTCAGGTAATCCTCCAACTGCCATATCTTTCCTATTAGAGCTATCTAGGACTTAAAAACACCTTTGGTGATGTGTTCGTGTGTGTATTAACAGAATCCGATGCGTTGGAGCGCATTTCTGGACATCTGAATTTTCGGCTACTTTTGTATAGCCGGCATCGTCCTTTTTTAGCGTTTTGTCACATCATCCTTCAACTGCCATATCTTTCCTATTAGACCTATCTAGGACTTAAAAACACCTTTGGTGATGTGTTCGTGTGTGTATTAACAGAATCCGATGCGTTGGAGCGCATTTCAGGACATCTGAATTTTCGGCTACTTTTGTATTGCCGGCATCGTCGTTTCATAGCGTTTTGTCAGGTAATCCTCCAACTGCCATATCGGCCCTATTAGACCCATCTAGGACTTTAAGACACCTTTGGTGATGTGTTCGTGTGTGTATTAACAGAATCCGATGCGTTGGAGCGCATTTCTGGACATCTGAATTTTCGGCTACTTTTGTATAGCCGGCATCGTCCTTTTTTAGCGTTTTGTCACATCATCCTTCAACTGCCATATCTTTCCTATTAGACCTATCTAGGACTTAAAAACACCTTTGGTGATGTGTTCGTGTGTGTATTAACAGAATCCGATGCGTTGGAGCGCATTTCAGGACATCTGAATTTTCGGCTACTTTTGTATAGCCGGCATCGTCGTTTTTAGCGTTTTGTCTGGTAATCCTCCAACTGCCATATCGGCCCTATTAGACCCATCTAGGACTTTAAGACACCTTTGGTGATGTGTTCGTGTGTGTATTAACAGAATCCGATGCGTTGGAGCGCATTTCAGGACATCTGAATTTTCGGCTACTTTTGTAAAGCCGGCATCGTCGTTTTTAGCGTTTTGTCAGGTAATCCTCCAACTGCCATATCGGCCCTATTAGACCTATCTAGGACTTTAAAACACCTTTGGTGATGTGTTCGTGTGTGTATTAACAGAATCCGATGCGTTGGAGCGCATTTCAGGACATCTGAATTTTCGGCTACTTTTGTATAGCCGGCATCGTCGTTTTTAGCGTTTTGTCAGGTAATCCTCCAACTGCCATATCTTTCCTATTAGAGCTATCTAGGACTTAAAAACACCTTTGGTGATGTGTTCGTGTGTGTATTAACAGAATCCGATGCGTTGGAGCGCATTTCTGGACATCTGAATTTTCGGCTACTTTTGTATAGCCGGCATCGTCCTTTTTTAGCGTTTTGTCACATCATCCTTCAACTGCCATATCTTTCCTATTAGACCTATCTAGGACTTAAAAACACCTTTGGTGATGTGTTCGTGTGTGTATTAACAGAATCCGATGCGTTGGAGCGCATTTCAGGACATCTGAATTTTCGGCTACTTTTGTATAGCCGGCATCGTCGTTTTTAGCGTTTTGTCAGGTAATCCTCCAACTGCCATATCGGCCCTATTAGACCCATCTAGGACTTTAAGACACCTTTGGTGATGTGTTCGTGTGTGTATTAACAGAATCCGATGCGTTGGAGCGCATTTCAGGACATCTGAATTTTCGGCTACTTTTGTATTGCCGGCATCGTCCTTTTTTAGCGTTTTGTCACATCATCCTTCAACTGCCATATCTTTCCTATTAGACCTATCTAGGACTTAAAAACACCTTTGGTGATGTGTTCGTGTGTGTATTAACAGAATCCGATGCGTTGGAGCGCATTTCAGGACATCTGAATTTTCGGCTACTTTTGTATAGCCGGCATCGTCGTTTTTAGCGTTTTGTCAGGTAATCCTCCAACTGCCATATCTTTCCTATTAGACCTATCTAGGACTTAAAAACACCTTTGGTGATGTGTTCGTGTGTGTATTAACAGAATCCGATGCGTTGGAGCGCATTTCAGGACATCTG
The DNA here is from genome assembly GCA_964034865.1 of Eristalis intricaria. NCBI lineage: Eukaryota > Metazoa > Arthropoda > Insecta > Diptera > Syrphidae > Eristalis > Eristalis intricaria. Next base: position 29,588,077 of record OZ035877.1, read on the forward strand.
AATTTTCGGCTACTTTTGTATAGCCGGCATCGTCGTTTTTAGCGTTTTGTCAGGTAATCCTCCAACTGCCATATCGGCCCTATTAGACCCATCTAGGACTTTAAGACACCTTTGGTGATGTGTTCGTGTGTGTATTAACAGAATCCGATGCGTTGGAGCGCATTTCAGGACATCTGAATTTTCGGCTACTTTTGTATTGCCGGCATCGTCCTTTTTTAGCGTTTTGTCACATCATCCTTCAACTGCCATATCTTTCCTATTAGACCTATCTAGGACTTAAAAACACCTTTGGTGATGTGTTCGTGTGTGTATTAACAGAATCCGATGCGTTGGAGCGCATTTCAGGACATCTGAATTTTCGGCTACTTTTGTATAGCCGGAATCGTCGTTTTTAGCGTTTTGTCAGGTAATCCTCCAACTGCCATATCTTTCCTATTAGACCTATCTAGGACTTAAAAACACCTTTGGTGATGTGTTCGTGTGTGTATTAACAGAATCCGATGCGTTGGAGCGCATTTCAGGACATCTGAATTTTCGGCTACTTTTGTATTGCCGGCATCGTCGTTTCATAGCGTTTTGTCAGGTAATCCTCCAACTGCCATATCGGCCCTATTAGACCTATCTAGGACTTAAAAACACCTTTGGTGATGTGTTCGTGTGTGTATTAACAGAATCCGATGCGTTGGAGCGCATTTCAGGACATCTGAATTTTCGGCTACTTTTGTATAGCCGGCATCGTCCTTTTTTAGCGTTTTGTCACATCATCCTTCAACTGCCATATCTTTCCTATTAGACCTATCTAGGACTTAAAAACACCTTTGGTGATGTGTTCGTGTGTGTATTAACAGAATCCGATGCGTTGGAGCGCATTTCAGGACATCTGAATTTTCGGCTACTTTTGTATAGCCGGCATCGTCGTTTTTAGCGTTTTGTCAGGTAATCCTCCAACTGCCATATCGGCCCTATTAGACCCATCTAGGACTTTAAGACACCTTTGGTGTCTTGTGTGTTCGTGTGTGTATTAACAGAATCCGATGCGTTGGAGCGCATTTCAGGACATCTGAATTTTCGGCTACTTTTGTATTGCCGGCATCGTCCTTTTTTAGCGTTTTGTCACATCATCCTTCAACTGCCATATCTTTCCTATTAGACCTATCTAGGACTTAAAAACACCTTTGGTGATGTGTTCGTGTGTGTATTAACAGAATCCGATGCGTTGGAGCGCATTTCAGGACATCTGAATTTTCGGCTACTTTTGTATAGCCGGCATCGTCGTTTTTAGCGTTTTGTCTGGTAATCCTCCAACTGCCATATCGGCCCTATTAGACCCATCTAGGACTTTAAGACACCTTTGGTGATGTGTTCGTGTGTGTATTAACAGAATCCGATGCGTTGGAGCGCATTTCAGGACATCTGAATTTTCGGCTACTTTTGTATAGCCGGCATCGTCGTTTCATAGCGTTTTGTCAGGTAATCCTCCAACTGCCATATCGGCCCTATTAGACCTATCTAGGACTTAAAAACACCTTTGGTGATGTGTTCGTGTGTGTATTAACAGAATCCGATGCGTTGGAGCGCATTTCAGGACATCTGAATTTTCGGCTACTTTTGTATAGCCGGCATCGTCGTTTTTAGCGTTTTGTCTGGTAATCCTCCAACTGCCATATCGGCCCTATTAGACCCATCTAGGACTTTAAGACACCTTTGGTGATGTGTTCGTGTGTGTATTAACAGAATCCGATGCGTTGGAGCGCATTTCAGGACATCTGAATTTTCGGCTACTTTTGTATAGCCGGCATCGTCGTTTTTAGCGTTTTGTCAGGTAATCCTCCAACTGCCATATCTTTCCTATTAGAGCTATCTAGGACTTAAAAACACCTTTGGTGATGTGTTCGTGTGTGTATTAACAGAATCCGATGCGTTGGAGCGCATTTCACGACATCTGAATTTTCGGCTACTTTTTCATAGCCGGCATCGTCGTTTTTAGCGTTTTGTCAGGTAATTCTCCAACTGCCATATCTTTCCTATTAGAGCTATCTAGGACTTAAAAACACCATTGGTGATGTGTTCGTGTGTGTATTAACAGAAACCGATGCGTTGGAGCGCATTTCACGACATCTGAATTTTCGGCTACTTTTGTATAGCCGGCATCGTCGTTTTTAGCGTTTTGTCAGGTAATCCTCCAACTGCCATATCGGCCCTATTAGACCTATCTAGGACTTAAAAACACCTTTGGTGATGTGTTCGTGTGTGTACTAACATAATCAGATGCGTTGGAGCGCATTTCAGGACATCTGAATTTTCGGCTACTTTTGTATAGCCGGCATCGTCGTTTTTAGCGTTTTGTCAGGTAATTCTCCAACTGCCATATCTTTCCTATTAGAGCTATCTAGGACTTAAAAACACCTTTGGTGATGTGTTCGTGTGTGTATTAACAGAATCCGATGCGTTGGAGCGCATTTCAGGACATCTGAATTTTCGGCTACTTTTGTATAGCCGGCATCGTCGTTTTTAGCGTTTTGTCAGGTAATTCTCCAACTGCCATATCTTTCCTATTAGAGCTATCTAGGACTTAAAAACACCATTGGTGATGTGTTCGTGTGTGTATTAACAGAAACCGATGCGTTGGAGCGCATTTCACGACATCTGAATTTTCGGCTACTTTTGTATAGCCGGCATCGTCGTTTTTAGCGTTTAGTCAGGTAATCCTCCAACTGCCATATCGGCCCTATTAGACCCATCTAGGACTTAAAAACACCTTTGGTGATGTGTTCGTGTGTGTATTAACAGAATCCGATGCGTTGGAGCGCATTTCAGGACATCTGAATTTTCGGCTACTTTTGTATAGCCGGCATCGTCGTTTTTAGCGTTTTGTCAGGTAATTCTCCAACTGCCATATCTTTCCTATTAGAGCTATCTAGGACTTAAAAACACCATTGGTGATGTGTTCGTGTGTGTATTAACAGAAACCGATGCGTTGGAGCGCATTTCACGACATCTGAATTTTCGGCTACTTTTGTATAGCCGGCATCGTCGTTTTTAGCGTTTAGTCAGGTAATCCTCCAACTGCCATATCGGCCCTATTAGACCCATCTAGGACTTAAAAACACCTTTGGTGATGTGTTCGTGTGTGTATTAACAGAATCCGATGCGTTGGAGCGCATTTCAGGACATCTGAATTTTCGGCTACTTTTGTATTGCCGGCATCGTCGTTTTTAGCGTTTTGTCAGGTAATCCTCCAACTGCCATATCGGCCCTATTAGACCTATCTAGGACTTAAAAACACCTTTGGTGATGTGTTCGTGTGTGTACTAACATAATCAGATGCGTTGGAGCGCATTTCAGGACATCTGAATTTTCGGCTACTTTTGTATAGCCGGCATCGTCGTTTTTAGCGTTTTGTCAGGTAATTCTCCAACTGCCATATCTTTCCTATTAGAGCTATCTAGGACTTAAAAACACCTTTGGTGATGTGTTCGTGTGTGTATTAACAGAATCCGATGCGTTGGAGCGCATTTCAGGACATCTGAATTTTCGGCTACTTTTGTATAGCCGGCATCGTCGTTTTTAGCGTTTTGTCAGGTAATTCTCCAACTGCCATATCTTTCCTATTAGAGCTATCTAGGACTTAAAAACACCATTGGTGATGTGTTCGTGTGTGTATTAACAGAAACCGATGCGTTGGAGCGCATTTCACGACATCTGAATTTTCGGCTACTTTTGTATAGCCGGCATCGTCGTTTTTAGCGTTTAGTCAGGTAATCCTCCAACTGCCATATCGGCCCTATTAGACCCATCTAGGACTTAAAAACACCTTTGGTGATGTGTTCGTGTGTGTATTAACAGAATCCGATGCGTTGGAGCGCATTTCAGGACATCTGAATTTTCGGCTACTTTTGTATTGCCGGCATCGTCGTTTTTAGCGTTTTGTCAGGTAATCCTCCAACTGCCATATCGGCCCTATTAGACCCATCTAGGACTTAAAAACACCTTTGGTGATGTGTTCGTGTGTGTATTAACATAATAAGATGCGTTGGAGCGCATTTCAGGACATCTGAATTTTCGGCTACTTTTGTATAGCCGGCATCGTCGTTTTTAGCGTTTTGTCAGGTAATCCTCCAACTGCCATATCTTTCCTATTAGACCTATCTAGGACTTAAAAACACCTTTGGTGATGTGTTCGTGTGTTTATTAACAGAATCCGATGCGTTGGAGCGCATTTCAGGACATCTGAATTTTCGGCTACTTTTGTATTGCCGGCATCGTCGTTTTTAGCGTTTTGTCAGGTAATCCTCCAACTGCCATATCGGCCCTATTAGACCTATCTAGGACTTAAAAACACCTTTGGTGATGTGTTCGTGTGTGTATTAACAGAATCCGATGCGTTGGAGCGCATTTCAGGACATCTGAATTTTCGGCTACTTTTGTATTGCCGGCATCGTCGTTTTTAGCGTTTTGTCAGGTAATCCTCCAACTGCCATATCGGCCCTATTAGACCCATCTAGGACTTAAAAACACCTTTGGTGATGTGTTCGTGTGTGTATTAACAGAATCCGATGCGTTGGAGCGCATTTCAGGACATCTGAATTTTCGGCTACTTTTGTATTGCCGGCATCGTCGTTTTTAGCGTTTTGTCAGGTAATCCTCCAACTGCCATATCGGCCCTATTAGACTTATCTAGGACTTAAAAACACCTTTGGTGGTGTGTTCGTGTGTGTATTAACAGAATCCGATGCGTTGGAGCGCATTTCAGGACATCTGAATTTTCGGCTACTTTTGTATAGCCGGCATCGTCGTTTTTAGCGTTTTGTCAGGTAATCCTCCAACTGCCATATCTTTCCTATTAGAGCTATCTAGGACTTAAAAACACCTTTGGTGATGTGTTCGTGTGTGTATTAACAGAATCCGATGCGTTGGAGCGCATTTCAGGACATCTGAATTTTCGGCTACTTTTGTATTGCCGGCATCGTCGTTTTTAGCGTTTTGTCAGGTAATCCTCCAACTGCCATATCGGCCCTATTAGACTTATCTAGGACTTAAAAACACCTTTGGTGATGTGTTCGTGTGTGTATTAACAGAATCCGATGCGTTGGAGCGCATTTCAGGACATCTGAATTTTCGGCTACTTTTGTATTGCCGGCATCGTCGTTTTTAGCGTTTTGTCAGGTAATCCTCCAACTGCCATATCGGCCCTATTAGACCTATCTAGGACTTAAAAACACCTTTGGTGATGTGTTCGTGTGTGTATTAACATAATCAGATGCGTTGGAGCGCATTTCAGGACATCTGAATTTTCGGCTACTTTTGTATGGCCGGCATCGTCGTTTTTAGCGTTTTGTCAGGTAATCCTCCAACTGCCATATCTTTCCTATTAGAGCTATCTAGGACTTAAAAACACCTTTGGTGATGTGTTCGTGTGTGTATTAACAGAATCCGATGCGTTGGAGCGCATTTCAGGACATCTGAATTTTCGGCTACTTTTGTATAGCCGGCATCGTCGTTTTTAGCGTTTTGTCAGGTAATCCTCCAACTGCCATATCTTTCCTATTAGAGCTATCTAGGACTTAAAAACACCTTTGGTGATGTGTTCGTGTGTGTATTAACAGAATCCGATGCGTTGGAGCGCATTTCACGACATCTGAATTTTCGGCTACTTTTGTATAGCCGGCATCGTCGTTTTTAGCGTTTTGTCAGGTAATCCTCCAACTGCCATATCGGCCCTATTAGACCCATCTAGGACTTTAAGACACCTTTGGTGATGTGTTCGTGTGTGTATTAACATAATAAGATGCGTTGGAGCGCATTTCAGGACATCTGAATTTTCGGCTACTTTTGTATAGCCGGCATCGTCGTTTTTAGCGTTTTGTCAGGTAATCCTCCAACTGCCATATCGGCCCTATTAGACTTATCTAGGACTTAAAAACACCTTTGGTGATGTGTTCGTGTGTGTATTAACAGAATCCGATGCGTTGGAGCGCATTTCAGGACATCTGAATTTTCGGCTACTTTTGTATAGCCGGCATCGTCGTTTTTAGCGTTTTGTCAGGTAATCCTCCAACTGCCATATCTTTCCTATTAGAGCTATCTAGGACTTAAAAACACCTTTGGTGATGTGTTCGTGTGTGTATTAACAGAATCCGATGCGTTGGAGCGCATTTCACGACATCTGAATTTTCGGCTACTTTTTCATAGCCGGCATCGTCGTTTTTAGCGTTTTGTCAGGTAATCCTCCAACTGCCATATCTTTCCTATTAGACATATCTAGGACTTAAAAACACCTTTGGTGATGTGTTCGTGTGTGTATTAACATAATCAGATGCGTTGGAGCGCATTTCAGGACATCTGAATTTTCGACTACTTTTGTATTGCCGGCATCGTCGTTTTTAGCGTTTTGTCAGGTAATCCTCCAACGGCCATATCTTTCCTATTAGAGCTATCTAGGACTTAAAAACACCTTTGGTGATGTGTTCGTGTGTGTATTAACAGAATCCGATGCGTTGGAGCGCATTTCACGACATCTGAATTTTCGGCTACTTTTTCATAGCCGGCATCGTCGTTTTTAGCGTTTTGTCAGGTAATCCTCCAACTGCCATATCTTTCCTATTAGACATATCTAGGACTTAAAAACACCTTTGGTGATGTGTTCGTGTGTGTATTAACATAATCAGATGCGTTGGAGCGCATTTCAGGACATCTGAATTTTCGACTACTTTTGTATTGCCGGCATCGTCGTTTTTAGCGTTTTGTCAGGTAATCCTCCAACGGCCATATCTTTCCTATTAGAGCTATCTAGGACTTAAAAACACCTTTGGTGATGTGTTCGTGTGTGTATTAACAGAATCCGATGCGTTGGAGCGCATTTCACGACATCTGAATTTTCGGCTACTTTTTCATAGCCGGCATCGTCGTTTTTAGCGTTTTGTCAGGTAATCCTCCAACTGCCATATCTTTCCTATTAGACATATCTAGGACTTAAAAACACCTTTGGTGATGTGTTCGTGTGTGTATTAACATAATCAGATGCGTTGGAGCGCATTTCAGGACATCTGAATTTTCGACTACTTTTGTATTGCCGGCATCGTCGTTTTTAGCGTTTTGTCAGGTAATCCTCCAACTGCCATATTTTTCCTATTAGACATATCTAGGACTTAAAAACACCTTTGGTGATGTGTTCGTGTGTGTATTAACATAATCAGATGCGTTGGAGCGCATTTCAGGACATCTGAATTTTCGACTACTTTTGTATTGCCGGCATCGTCGTTTTTAGCGTTTTGTCAGGTAATCCTCCAACTGCCATATCGGCCCTATTAGAGCTATCTAGGACTTAAAAACACCTTTGGTGATGTGTTCGTGTGTGTATTAACAGAATCCGATGCGTTGGAGCGCATTTCACGACATCTGAATTTTCGGCTACTTTTTCATAGCCGGCATCGTCGTTTTTAGCGTTTTGTCAGGTAATCCTCCAACTGCCATATCTTTCCTATTAGACATATCTAGGACTTAAAAACACCTTTGGTGATGTGTTCGTGTGTGTATTAACATAATCAGATGCGTTGGAGCGCATTTCAGGACATCTGAATTTTCGACTACTTTTGTATTGCCGGCATCGTCGTTTTTAGCGTTTTGTCAGGTAATCCTCCAACTGCCATATCTTTCCTATTAGAGCTATCTAGGACTTAAAAACACCTTTGGTGATGTGTTCGTGTGTGTATTAACAGAATCCGATGCGTTGGAGCGCATTTCACGACATCTGAATTTTCGGCTACTTTTGTATAGCCGGCATCGTCGTTTTTAGCGTTTTGTCAGGTAATCCTCCAACTGCCATATCGGCCCTATTAGACCCATCTAGGACTTTAAGACACCTTTGGTGATGTGTTCGTGTGTGTATTAACATAATAAGATGCGTTGGAGCGCATTTCAGGACATCTGAATTTTCGGCTACTTTTGTATAGCCGGCATCGTCGTTTTTAGCGTTTTGTCAGGTAATCCTCCAACTGCCATATCGGCCCTATTAGACTTATCTAGGACTTAAAAACACCTTTGGTGATGTGTTCGTGTGTGTATTAACAGAATCCGATGCGTTGGAGCGCATTTCAGGACATCTGAATTTTCGGCTACTTTTGTATAGCCGGCATCGTCGTTTTTAGCGTTTTGTCAGGTAATCCTCCAACTGCCATATCTTTCCTATTAGAGCTATCTAGGACTTAAAAACACCTTTGGTGATGTGTTCGTGTGTGTATTAACAGAATCCGATGCGTTGGAGCGCATTTCACGACATCTGAATTTTCGGCTACTTTTTCATAGCCGGCATCGTCGTTTTTAGCGTTTTGTCAGGTAATCCTCCAACTGCCATATCTTTCCTATTAGACATATCTAGGACTTAAAAACACCTTTGGTGATGTGTTCGTGTGTGTATTAACATAATCAGATGCGTTGGAGCGCATTTCAGGACATCTGAATTTTCGACTACTTTTGTATTGCCGGCATCGTCGTTTTTAGCGTTTTGTCAGGTAATCCTCCAACGGCCATATCTTTCCTATTAGAGCTATCTAGGACTTAAAAACACCTTTGGTGATGTGTTCGTGTGTGTATTAACAGAATCCGATGCGTTGGAGCGCATTTCACGACATCTGAATTTTCGGCTACTTTTTCATAGCCGGCATCGTCGTTTTTAGCGTTTTGTCAGGTAATCCTCCAACTGCCATATCTTTCCTATTAGACATATCTAGGACTTAAAAACACCTTTGGTGATGTGTTCGTGTGTGTATTAACATAATCAGATGCGTTGGAGCGCATTTCAGGACATCTGAATTTTCGACTACTTTTGTATTGCCGGCATCGTCGTTTTTAGCGTTTTGTCAGGTAATCCTCCAACGGCCATATCTTTCCTATTAGAGCTATCTAGGACTTAAAAACACCTTTGGTGATGTGTTCGTGTGTGTATTAACAGAATCCGATGCGTTGGAGCGCATTTCACGACATCTGAATTTTCGGCTACTTTTTCATAGCCGGCATCGTCGTTTTTAGCGTTTTGTCAGGTAATCCTCCAACTGCCATATCTTTCCTATTAGACATATCTAGGACTTAAAAACACCTTTGGTGATGTGTTCGTGTGTGTATTAACATAATCAGATGCGTTGGAGCGCATTTCAGGACATCTGAATTTTCGACTACTTTTGTATTGCCGGCATCGTCGTTTTTAGCGTTTTGTCAGGTAATCCTCCAACGGCCATATCTTTCCTATTAGAGCTATCTAGGACTTAAAAACACCTTTGGTGATGTGTTCGTGTGTGTATTAACAGAATCCGATGCGTTGGAGCGCATTTCACGACATCTGAATTTTCGGCTACTTTTTCATAGCCGGCATCGTCGTTTTTAGCGTTTTGTCAGGTAATCCTCCAACTGCCATATCTTTCCTATTAGACATATCTAGGACTTAAAAACACCTTTGGTGATGTGTTCGTGTGTGTATTAACATAATCAGATGCGTTGGAGCGCATTTCAGGACATCTGAATTTTCGACTACTTTTGTATTGCCGGCATCGTCGTTTTTAGCGTTTTGTCAGGTAATCCTCCAACTGCCATATTTTTCCTATTAGACATATCTAGGACTTAAAAACACCTTTGGTGATGTGTTCGTGTGTGTATTAACATAATCAGATGCGTTGGAGCGCATTTCAGGACATCTGAATTTTCGACTACTTTTGTATTGCCGGCATCGTCGTTTTTAGCGTTTTGTCAGGTAATCCTCCAACTGCCATATCGGCCCTATTAGAGCTATCTAGGACTTAAAAACACCTTTGGTGATGTGTTCGTGTGTGTATTAACAGAATCCGATGCGTTGGAGCGCATTTCACGACATCTGAATTTTCGGCTACTTTTTCATAGCCGGCATCGTCGTTTTTAGCGTTTTGTCAGGTAATCCTCCAACTGCCATATCTTTCCTATTAGACATATCTAGGACTTAAAAACACCTTTGGTGATGTGTTCGTGTGTGTATTAACATAATCAGATGCGTTGGAGCGCATTTCAGGACATCTGAATTTTCGACTACTTTTGTATTGCCGGCATCGTCGTTTTTAGCGTTTTGTCAGGTAATCCTCCAACTGCCATATCTTTCCTATTAGACATATCTAGGACTTAAAAACACCTTTGGTGATGTGTTCATGTGTGTATTAACATAATCAGATGCGTTGGAGCGCATTTCAGGACATCTGAATTTTCGACTACTTTTGTATTGCCGGCATCGTCGTTTTTAGCGTTTTGTCAGGTAATCCTCCAACTGCCATATCTTTCCTATTAGACATATCTAGGACTTAAAAACACCTTTGGTGATGTGTTCGTGTGTGTATTAACATAATCAGATGCGTTGGAGCGCATTTCAGGACATCTGAATTTTCGACTACTTTTGTATTGCCGGCATCGTCGTTTTTAGCGTTTTGTCAGGTAATCCTCCAACTGCCATATCGGCCCTATTAGACCTATCTAGGACTTAAAAACACCTTTGGTGATGTGTTCGTGTGTGTATTAACATAATCAGATGCGTTGGAGCGCATTTCAGGACATCTGAATTTTCGGCTACTTTTGTATGGCCGGCATCGTCGTTTTTAGCGTTTTGTCAGGTAATCCTCCAACTGCCATATCTTTCCTATTAGAGCTATCTAGGACTTAAAAACACCTTTGGTGATGTGTTCGTGTGTGTATTAACAGAATCCGATGCGTTGGAGCGCATTTCAGGACATCTGAATTTTCGGCTACTTTTGTATAGCCGGCATCGTCGTTTTTAGCGTTTTGTCAGGTAATCCTCCAACTGCCATATCGGCCCTATTAGACCCATCTAGGACTTTAAGACACCTTTGGTGATGTGTTCGTGTGTGTATTAACATAATAAGATGCGTTGGAGCGCATTTCAGGACATCTGAATTTTCGGCTACTTTTGTATAGCCGGCATCGTCGTTTTTAGCGTTTTGTCAGGTAATCCTCCAACTGCCATATCGGCCCTATTAGACTTATCTAGGACTTAAAAACACCTTTGGTGATGTGTTCGTGTGTGTATTAACAGAATCCGATGCGTTGGAGCGCATTTCAGGACATCTGAATTTTCGGCTACTTTTGTATAGCCGGCATCGTCGTTTTTAGCGTTTTGTCAGGTAATCCTCCAACTGCCATATCTTTCCTATTAGAGCTATCTAGGACTTAAAAACACCTTTGGTGATGTGTTCGTGTGTGTATTAACAGAATCCGATGCGTTGGAGCGCATTTCACGACATCTGAATTTTCGGCTACTTTTTCATAGCCGGCATCGTCGTTTTTAGCGTTTTGTCAGGTAATCCTCCAACTGCCATATCTTTCCTATTAGACATATCTAGGACTTAAAAACACCTTTGGTGATGTGTTCGTGTGTGTATTAACATAATCAGATGCGTTGGAGCGCATTTCAGGACATCTGAATTTTCGACTACTTTTGTATTGCCGGCATCGTCGTTTTTAGCGTTTTGTCAGGTAATCCTCCAACGGCCATATCTTTCCTATTAGAGCTATCTAGGACTTAAAAACACCTTTGGTGATGTGTTCGTGTGTGTATTAACAGAATCCGATGCGTTGGAGCGCATTTCACGACATCTGAATTTTCGGCTACTTTTTCATAGCCGGCATCGTCGTTTTTAGCGTTTTGTCAGGTAATCCTCCAACTGCCATATCTTTCCTATTAGACATATCTAGGACTTAAAAACACCTTTGGTGATGTGTTCGTGTGTGTATTAACATAATCAGATGCGTTGGAGCGCATTTCAGGACATCTGAATTTTCGACTACTTTTGTATTGCCGGCATCGTCGTTTTTAGCGTTTTGTCAGGTAATCCTCCAACGGCCATATCTTTCCTATTAGAGCTATCTAGGACTTAAAAACACCTTTGGTGATGTGTTCGTGTGTGTATTAACAGAATCCGATGCGTTGGAGCGCATTTCACGACATCTGAATTTTCGGCTACTTTTTCATAGCCGGCATCGTCGTTTTTAGCGTTTTGTCAGGTAATCCTCCAACTGCCATATCTTTCCTATTAGACATATCTAGGACTTAAAAACACCTTTGGTGATGTGTTCGTGTGTGTATTAACATAATCAGATGCGTTGGAGCGCATTTCAGGACATCTGAATTTTCGACTACTTTTGTATTGCCGGCATCGTCGTTTTTAGCGTTTTGTCAGGTAATCCTCCAACGGCCATATCTTTCCTATTAGAGCTATCTAGGACTTAAAAACACCTTTGGTGATGTGTTCGTGTGTGTATTAACAGAATCCGATGCGTTGGAGCGCATTTCACGACATCTGAATTTTCGGCTACTTTTTCATAGCCGGCATCGTCGTTTTTAGCGTTTTGTCAGGTAATCCTCCAACTGCCATATCTTTCCTATTAGACATATCTAGGACTTAAAAACACCTTTGGTGATGTGTTCGTGTGTGTATTAACATAATCAGATGCGTTGGAGCGCATTTCAGGACATCTGAATTTTCGACTACTTTTGTATTGCCGGCATCGTCGTTTTTAGCGTTTTGTCAGGTAATCCTCCAACTGCCATATCTTTCCTATTAGACATATCTAGGACTTAAAAACACCTTTGGTGATGTGTTCGTGTGTGTATTAACATAATCAGATGCGTTGGAGCGCATTTCAGGACATCTGAATTTTCGACTACTTTTGTATAGCCGGCATCGTCGTTTTTAGCGTTTTGTCAGGTAATCCTCCAACTGCCATATCGGCCCTATTAGACCCATCTAGGACTTAAAAACACCTTTGGTGATGTGTTCGTGTGTGTATTAACATAATCAGATGCGTTGGAGCGCATTTCAGGACATCTGAATTTTCGACTACTTTTGTATTGCCGGCATCGTCGTTTTTAGCGTTTTGTCAGGTAATCCTCCAACTGCCATATCTTTCCTATTAGACATATCTAGGACTTAAAAACACCTTTGGTGATGTGTTCGTGTGTGTATTAACATAATCAGATGCGTTGGAGCGCATTTCAGGACATCTGAATTTTCGACTACTTTTGTATTGCCGGCATCGTCGTTTTTAGCGTTTTGTCAGGTAATCCTCCAACTGCCATATCTTTCCTATTAGACATATCTAGGACTTAAAAACACCTTTGGTGATGTGTTCGTGTGTGTATTAACATAATCAGATGCGTTGGAGCGCATTTCAGGACATCTGAATTTTCGACTACTTTTGTATTGCCGGCATCGTCGTTTTTAGCGTTTTGTCAGGTAATCCTCCAACTGCCATATCGGCCCTATTAGACCTATCTAGGACTTAAAAACACCTTTGGTGATGTGTTCGTGTGTGTATTAACATAATAAGATGCGTTGGAGCGCATTTCAGGACATCTGAATTTTCGGCTACTTTTGTATAGCCGGCATCGTCGTTTTTAGCGATTTGTCAGGTAATCCTCCAACTGCCATATCGGCCCTATTAGAGCTATCTAGGACTTAAAAACACCTTTGGTGATGTGTTCGTGTGTGTATTAACAGAATCCGATGCGTTGGAGCGCATTTCACGACATCTGAATTTTCGGCTACTTTTGTATAGCCGGCATCGTCGTTTTTAGCGATTTGTCAGGTAATCCTCCAACTGCCATATCGGCCCTATTAGAGCTATCTAGGACTTAAAAACACCTTTGGTGATGTGTTCGTGTGTGTATTAACAGAATCCGATGCGTTGGAGCGCATTTCACGACATCTGAATTTTCGGCTACTTTTTCATAGCCGGCATCGTCGTTTTTAGCGTTTTGTCAGGTAATCCTCCAACTGCCATATCTTTCCTATTAGACATATCTAGGACTTAAAAACACCTTTGGTGATGTGTTCGTGTGTGTATTAACATAATCAGATGCGTTGGAGCGCATTTCAGGACATCTGAATTTTCGACTACTTTTGTATTGCCGGCATCGTCGTTTTTAGCGTTTTGTCAGGTAATCCTCCAACTGCCATATCTTTCCTATTAGACATATCTAGGACTTAAAAACACCTTTGGTGATGTGTTCGTGTGTGTATTAACATAATCAGATGCGTTGGAGCGCATTTCAGGACATCTGAATTTTCGACTACTTTTGTATTGCCGGCATCGTCGTTTTTAGCGTTTTGTCAGGTAATCCTCCAACTGCCATATCGGCCCTATTAGAGCTATCTAGGACTTAAAAACACCTTTGGTGATGTGTTCGTGTGTGTATTAACAGAATCCGATGCGTTGGAGCGCATTTCACGACATCTGAATTTTCGGCTACTTTTGTATAGCCGGCATCGTCGTTTTTAGCGATTTGTCAGGTAATCCTCCAACTGCCATATCGGCCCTATTAGAGCTATCTAGGACTTAAAAACACCTTTGGTGATGTGTTCGTGTGTGTATTAACAGAATCCGATGCGTTGGAGCGCATTTCACGACATCTGAATTTTCGGCTACTTTTGTATAGCCGGCATCGTCGTTTTTAGCGATTTGTCAGGTAATCCTCCAACTGCCATATCGGCCCTATTAGAGCTATCTAGGACTTAAAAACACCTTTGGTGATGTGTTCGTGTGTGTATTAACATAATAAGATGCGTTGGAGCGCATTTCAGGACATCTGAATTTTCGGCTACTTTTGTATAGCCGGCATCGTCGTTTCTTAGCGTTTTGTCAGGTAATCCTCCAACTGCCATATCGGCCCTATTAGACCTATCTAGGACTTAAAAACACCTTTGGTGATGTGTTCGTGTGTGTATTAACATAATCAGATGCGTTGGAGCGCATTTCAGGACATCTGAATTTTCGGCTACTTTTGTATAGCCGGCATCGTCGTTTCTTAGCGTTTTGTCAGGTAATCCTCCAACTGCCATATCTTTCCTATTAGACCTATCTAGGACTTAAAAACACCTTTGGTGATGTGTTCGTGTGTGTATTAACAGAATCCGATGCGTTGGAGCGCATTTCAGGACATCTGAATTTTCGGCTACTTTTGTATAGCCGGCATCGGCGTTTCTTAGCGTTTTGTCAGGTAATCCTCCAACTGCCATATCTTTCCTATTAGACCTATCTAGGACTTAAGAACACCTTTGGTGATGTGTTCGTGTGTGTATTAACAGAATCCGATGCGTTGGAGCGCATTTCAGGACATCTGAATTTTCGGCTACTTTTGTATAGCCGGCATCGGCGTTTCTTAGCGTTTTGTCAGGTAATCCTGCAACTGCCATATCTTTCCTATTAGACCTATCTAGGACTTAAAAACACCTTTGGTGATGTGTTCGTGTGTGTATTAACAGAATCCGATGCGTTGGAGCGCATTTCAGGACATCTGAATTTTCGGCTACTTTTGTATGGCCGGCATCGTCGTTTTTAGCGTTTTGTCAGGTAATCCTCCAACTGCCATATCGGCCCTATTAGACCTATCGAGGACTTAAAAACACCTTTGGTGATGTGTTCGTGTGTGTATTAACATAATAAGATGCGTTGGAGCGCATTTCAGGACATCTGAATTTTCGGCTACTTTTGTATAGCCGGCATCGTCGTTTTTAGCGTTTTGTCAGGTAATCCTCCAACTGCCATATCGGCCCTATTAGAGCTATCTAGGACTTAAAAACACCTTTGGTGATGTGTTCGTGTGTGTATTAACATAATAAGATGCGTTGGAGCGCATTTCAGGACATCTGAATTTTCGGCTACTTTTGTATAGCCGGCATCGTCGTTTCTTAGCGTTTTGTCAGGTAATCCTCCAACTGCCATATCGGCCAGAACAGCCAGAACAGAATCCGATGCGTTGGAGCGCATTTCAGGACATCTGAATTTTCGGCTACTTTTGTATAGCCCGCATCGTCGTTTTTAGCGTTTTGTCAGGTAATCCTCCAACTGCCATATCGGCCCTATTAGACCTATCTAGGACTTAAAAACACCTTTGGTGATGTGTTCGTGTGTGCATTAACAGAATCCGATGCGTTGGAGCGCATTTCACGACATCTGAATTTTCGGCTACTTTTGTATTGCCGGCATCGTCGTTTTTAGCGTTTTGTCAGGTAATCCTCCAACTGCCATATCTTTCCTATTAGACCTATCTAGGACTTAAAAACACCTTTGGTGATGTGTTCGTGTGTGTATTAACAGAACCCGATGCGTTGGAGCGCATTTCAGGACATCTGAATTTTCGGCTACTTTTGTATAGCCGGCATCGTCGTTTTTAGCGTTTTGTCAGGTAATCCTCCAACTGCCATATCGGCCCTATTAGACCTATCTAGGACTTAAAAACACCTTTGGTGATGTGTTCGTGTGTGTATTAACATAATCAGATGCGTTGGAGCGCATTTCAGGACATCTGAATTTTCGGCTACTTTTGTATAGCCGGCATCGTCGTTTTTAGCGTTTTTTTGTCAGGTAATCCTCCAACTGCCATATCGGCCCTATTAGAGCTATCTAGGACTTAAAAACACCTTTGGTGATGTGTTCGTGTGTGTATTAACAGAATCCGATGCGTTGGAGCGCATTCACGACATCTGAATTTTCGGCTACTTTTGTATAGCCGGCATCGTCGTTTTTAGCGATTTGTCAGGTAATCCTCCAACTGCCATATCGCCTATTAGAGCTATCTAGGACTTAAAAACACCTTTGGTGATGTGTTCGTGTGTGTATTAACAGAATCCGATGCGTTGGAGCGCATTTCACGACATCTGAATTTTCGGCTACTTTTGTATAGCCGGCATCGTCGTTTTTAGCGATTTGTCAGGTAATCCTCCAACTGCCATATCGGCCCTATTAGAGCTATCTAGGACTTAAAAACACCTTGGTGATGTGTTCGTGTGTGTATTAACATAATAAGATGCGTTGGAGCGCATTTCAGGACATCTGAATTTTCGGCTACTTTTGTATAGCCGGCATCGTCGTTTCTTAGCGTTTTGTCAGGTAATCCTCCAACTGCCATATCGGCCCTATTAGACCTATCTAGGACTTAAAAACACCTTGGTGATGTGTTCGTGTGTGTATTAACATAATCAGATGCGTTGGAGCGCATTTCAGGACATCTGAATTTTCGGCTACTTTTGTATAGCCGGCATCGTCGTTTTTAGCGTTTTGCCAGGTAATCCTCCAACTGCCATATCTTTCCTATTAGAGCTATCTAGGACTTAAAAACACCTTTGGTGATGTGTTCGTGTGTGTATTAACATAATCAGATGCGTTGGAGCGCATTTCAGGACATCTGAATTTTCGGCTACTTTTGTATAGCCGGCATCGTCGTTTCTTAGCGTTTTGTCAGGTAATCCTCCAACTGCCATATCTTTCCTATTAGACCTATCTAGGACTTAAGAACACCTTTGGTGATGTGTTCGTGTGTGTATTAACAGAATCCGATGCGTTGGAGCGCATTTCAGGACATCTGAATTTTCGGCTACTTTTGTATAGCCGGCATCGGCGTTTCTTAGCGTTTTGTCAGGTAATCCTCCAACTGCCATATCTTTCCTATTAGACCTATCTAGGACTTAAGAACACCTTTGGTGATGTGTTCGTGTGTGTATTAACAGAATCCGATGCGTTGGAGCGCATTTCAGGACATCTGAATTTTCGGCTACTTTTGTATAGCCGGCATCGGCGTTTCTTAGCGTTTTGTCAGGTAATCCTCCAACTGCCATATCTTTCCTATTAGACCTATCTAGGACTTAAGAACACCTTTGGTGATGTGTTCGTGTGTGTATTAACAGAATCCGATGCGTTGGAGCGCATTTCAGGACATCTGAATTTTCGGCTACTTTTGTATGGCCGGCATCGTCGTTTTTAGCGTTTTGTCAGGTAATCCTCCAACTGCCATATCTTTCCTATTAGACCTATCTAGGACTTAAAAACACCTTTGGTGATGTGTTCGCGTGTGTATAACAGAATCCGATGCGTTGGAGCGCATTTCACGACATCTGAATTTTCGGCTACTTTTGTATAGCCGGCATCGTCGTTTCTTAGCGTTTTGTCAGGTAATCCTCCAACTGCCATATCTTTCCTATTAGACCTATCTAGGACTTAAAAACACCTTTGGTGATGTGTTCGTGTGTGTATTAACAGAATCCGATGCGTTGGAGCGCATTTCAGGACATCTGAATTTTCGGCTACTTTTGTATAGCCGGCATCGGCGTTTCTTAGCGTTTTGTCAGGTAATCCTCCAACTGCCATATCTTTCCTATTAGACCTATCTAGGACTTAAGAACACCTTTGGTGATGTGTTCGTGTGTGTATTAACAGAATCCGATGCGTTGGAGCGCATTTCAGGACATCTGAATTTTCGGCTACTTTTGTATAGCCGGCATCGTCGTTTCTTAGCGTTTTGTCAGGTAATCCTCCAACTGCCATATCTTTCCTATTAGACCTATCTAGGACTTAAAAACACCTTTGGTGATGTGTTCGCGTGTGTATAACAGAATCCGATGCGTTGGAGCGCATTTCACGACATCTGAATTTTCGGCTACTTTTGTATTGCCGGCATCGTCGTTTTTAGCGTTTTGTCAGGTAATCCTCCAACTGCCATATCCTTCCTATTAGACCTATCTAGGACTTAAAAACACCTTTGGTGATGTGTTCGCGTGTGTATAACAGAATCCGATGCGTTGGAGCGCATTTCAGGACATCTGAATTTTCGGCTACTTTTGTATAGCCGGCATCGTCGTTTCTTAGCGTTTTGTCAGGTAATCCTCCAACTGCCATATCGGCCCAATTAGACCTATCTAGGACTTAAAAACACCTTTGGTGATGTGTTCGTGTGTGTATTAACAGAATCCGATGCGTTGGAGCGCATTTCAGGACATCTGAATTTTCGGCTACTTTTGTATAGCCGGCATCGTCGTTTCTTAGCGTTTTGTCAGGTAATCCTCCAACTGCCATATCTTTCCTATTAGAGCTATCTAGGACTTAAAAACACCTTTGGTGATGTGTTCGTGTGTGTATTAACAGAATCCGATGCGTTGGAGCGCATTTCAGGACATCTGAATTTTCGGCTACTTTTGTATAGCCGGCATCGTCGTTTTTAGCGTTTTGTCAGGTAATCCTCCAACTGCCATATCGGCCCTATTAGACCTATCTAGGACTTAAAAACACCTTTGGTGATGTGTTCGTGTGTGTATTAACATAATCCGATGCGTTGGAGCGCATTTCAGGACATCTGAATTTTCGGCTACTTTTGTATGGCCGGCATCGTCGTTTCTTAGCGTTTTGTCAGGTAATCCTCCAACTGCCATATCGGCCCTATTAGACCTATCTAGGACTTAAAAACACCTTTGGTGATGTGTTCGTGTGTGCATTAACAGAATCCGATGCGTTGGAGCGCATTTCACGACATCTGAATTTTCGGCTACTTTTGTATTGCCGGCATCGTCGTTTTTAGCGTTTTGTCAGGTAATCCTCCAACTGCCATATCGGCCAGAACAGCCAGAACAGAATCCGATGCGTTGGAGCGCATTTCAGGACATCTGAATTTTCGGCTACTTTTGTATAGCCGGCATCGTCGTTTTTAGCGTTTTGTCAGGTAATCCTCCAACTGCCATATCGGCCCTATTAGACCTATCTAGGACTTAAAAACACCTTTGGTGATGTGTTCGTGTGTGTATTAACATAATCAGATGCGTTGGAGCGCATTTCAGGACATCTGAATTTTCGGCTACTTTTGTATAGCCGGCATCGTCGTTTTTAGCGTTTTGTCAGGTAATCCTCCAACTGCCATATCTTTCCTATTAGACCTATCTAGGACTTAAAAACACCTTTGGTGATGTGTTCGTGTGTGTATTAACATAATCAGATGCGTTGGAGCGCATTTCAGGACATCTGAATTTTCGGCTACTTTTGTATAGCCGGCATCGTCGTTTTTAGCGTTTTGTCAGGTAATCCTCCAACTGCCATATCGGCCCTATTAGACCTATCTAGGACTTAAAAACACCTTTGGTGATGTGTTCGTGTGTGTATTAACATAATCAGATGCGTTGGAGCGCATTTCAGGACATCTGAATTTTCGGCTACTTTTGTATAGCCGGCATCGTCGTTTTTAGCGTTTTGTCAGGTAATCCTCCAACTGCCATATCTTTCCTATTAGACCTATCTAGGACTTAAAAACACCTTTGGTGATGTGTTCGTGTGTGTATTAACAGAATCCGATGCGTTAGAGCGCATTTCAGGACATCTGAATTTTCGGCTACTTTTGTATAGCCGGCATCGTCGTTTTTAGCGTTTTGTCAGGTAATCCTCCAACTGCCATATCTTTCCTATTAGACCTATCTAGGACTTAAAAACACCTTTGGTGATGTGTTCGTGTGTGTATTAACAGAATCCGATGCGTTAGAGCGCATTTCAGGACATCTGAATTTTCGGCTACTTTTGTATAGCCGGCATCGTCGTTTTTAGCGTTTTGTCAGGTAATCCTCCAACTGCCATATCTTTCCTATTAGACCTATCTAGGACTTAAAAACACCTTTGGTGATGTGTTCGTGTGTGTATTAACAGAATCCGATGCGTTGGAGCGCATTTCACGACATCTGAATTTTCGGCTACTTTTTCATAGCCGGCATCGTCGTTTTTAGCGTTTTGTCAGGTAATCCTCCAACTGCCATATCGGCCCTATTAGACCCATCTAGGACTTAAAAACACCTTTGGTGATGTGTTTGTGTGTGTATTAACATAATCAGATGCGTTGGAGCGCATTTCAGGACATCTGAATTTTCGGCTACTTTTGTATAGCCGGCATCGTCGTTTTTAGCGTTTTGTCAGGTAATCCTCCAACTGCCATATCGGCCCTATTAGACCTATCTAGGACTTAAAAACACCTTTGGTGATGTGTTCGTGTGTGTATTGACATAATACGATGCGTTGGAGCGCATTTCAGGACATCTGAATTTTCGGCTACTTTTGTATAGCCGGCATCGTCGTTTCTTAGCGTTTTGTCAGGTAATCCTCCAACTGCCATATCGGCCCTATTAGACCTATCTAGGACTTTAAAACACCTTTGGTGATGTGTTCGTGTGTGTATTAACAGAATCCGATGCGTTGGAGCGCATTTCAGGACATCTGAATTTTCGGCTACTTTTGTATAGCCGGCATCGTCGTTTCTTAGCGTTTTGTCAGGTAATCCTCCAACTGCCATATCGGCCCTATTAGACCCATCTAGGACTTTAAAACACCTTTGGTGATGTGTCCGTGTGTGTATTAACAGAATCCGATGCGTTGGAGCGCATTTCAGGACATCTGAATTTTCGGCTACTTTTGTATAGCCGGCATCGTCGTTTCTTAGCGTTTTGTCAGGTAATCCTCCAACTGCCATATCGGCCCTATTAGACCTATCTAGGACTTTAAAACACCTTTGGTGATGTGTTCGTGTGTGTATTAACAGAATCCGATGCGTTGGAGCGCATTTCAGGACATCTGAATTTTCGGCTACTTTTGTATAGCCGGCATCGTCGTTTTTAGCGTTTTGCCAGGTAATCCTCCAACTGCCATATCTTTCCTATTAGAGCTATCTAGGACTTAAAAACACCTTTGGTGATGTGTTCGTGTGTGTATTAAAAGAATCCGATGCGTTGGAGCGCATTTCAGGACATCTGAATTTTCGGCTACTTTTGTATAGCCGGCATCGTCGTTTTTAGCGTTTTGCCAGGTAATCCTCCAACTGCCATATCTTTCCTATTAGAGCTATCTAGGACTTAAAAACACCTTTGGTGATGTGTTCGTGTGTGTATTAACAGAATCCGATGCGTTGGAGCGCATTTCAGGACATCTGAATTTTCGGCTACTTTTGTATAGCCGGCATCGTCGTTTTTAGCGTTTTGCCAGGTAATCCTCCAACTGCCATATCTTTCCTATTAGACCTATCTAGGACTTAAAAACACCTTTGGTGATGTGTTCGTGTGTGTATTAACAGAATCCGATGCGTTAGAGCGCATTTCAGGACATCTGAATTTTCGGCTACTTTTGTATAGCCGGCATCGTCGTTTTTAGCGTTTTGTCAGGTAATCCTCCAACTGCTATATCTTTCCTATTAGACCTATCTAGGACTTAAAAACACCTTTGGTGATGTGTTCGTGTGTGTATTAACAGAATCCGATGCGTTGGAGCGCATTTCACGACATCTGAATTTTCGGCTACTTTTTCATAGCCGGCATCGTCGTTTTTAGCGTTTTTGTCAGGTAATCCTCCAACTGCCATATCGGCCCTATTAGACCCATCTAGGACTTAAAAACACCTTTGGTGATGTGTTTGTGTGTGTATTAACATAATCAGATGCGTTGGAGCGCATTTCAGGACATCTGAATTTTCGGCTACTTTTGTATAGCCGGCATCGTCGTTTTTAGCGTTTTGTCAGGTAATCCTCCAACTGCCATATCGGCCCTATTAGACCCATCTAGGACTTTAAAACACCTTTGGTGATGTGTTCGTGTGTGTATTAACAGAATCCGATGCGTTGGAGCGCATTTCAGGACATCTGAATTTTCGGCTACTTTTGTATAGCCGGCATCGTCGTTTTTAGCGTTTTTGTCAGGTAATCCTCCAACTGCCATATCGGCCCTATTAGACCCATCTAGGACTTAAAAACACCTTTGGTGATGTGTTTGTGTGTGTATTAACATAATCAGATGCGTTGGAGCGCATTTCAGGACATCTGAATTTTCGGCTACTTTTGTATAGCCGGCATCGTCGTTTTTAGCGTTTTGTCAGGTAATCCTCCAACTGCCATATCGGCCCTATTAGACCCATCTAGGACTTTAAAACACCTTTGGTGATGTGTCCGTGTGTGTATTAACAGAATCCGATGCGTTGGAGCGCATTTCAGGACATCTGAATTTTCGGCTACTTTTGTATAGCCGGCATCGTCGTTTTTAGCGTTTTGTCAGGTAATCCTCCAACTGCCATATCTTTCCTATTAGAGCTATCTAGGACTTAAAAACACCTTTGGTGATGTGTCCGTGTGTGTATTAACAGAATCCGATGCGTTGGAGCGCATTTCACGACATCTGAATTTTCGGCTACTTTTTCATAGCCGGCATCGTCGTTTTTAGCGTTTTTGTCAGGTAATCCTCCAACTGCCATATCGGCCCTATTAGACCCATCTAGGACTTAAAAACACCTTTGGTGATGTGTTTGTGTGTGTATTAACATAATCAGATGCGTTGGAGCGCATTTCAGGACATCTGAATTTTCGGCTACTTTTGTATAGCCGGCATCGTCGTTTTTAGCGTTTTGTCAGGTAATCCTCCAACTGCCATATCGGCCCTATTAGACCCATCTAGGACTTTAAAACACCTTTGGTGATGTGTCCGTGTGTGTATTAACAGAATCCGATGCGTTGGAGCGCATTTCAGGACATCTGAATTTTCGGCTACTTTTGTATAGCCGGCATCGTCGTTTTTAGCGTTTTGTCAGGTAATCCTCCAACTGCCATATCTTTCCTATTAGAGCTATCTAGGACTTAAAAACACCTTTGGTGATGTGTTCGTGTGTGTATTAACAGAATCCGATGCGTTGGAGCGCATTTCAGGACATCTGAATTTTCGGCTACTTTTGTATTGCCGGCATCGTCGTTTTTAGCGTTTTGCCAGGTAATCCTCCAACTGCCATATCTTTCCTATTAGAGCTATCTAGGACTTAAAAACACCTTTGGTGATGTGTTCGTGTGTGTATTAACAGAATCCGATGCGTTGGAGCGCATTTCAGGACATCTGAATTTTCGGCTACTTTTGTATAGCCGGCATCGTCGTTTTTAGCGTTTTGCCAGGTAATCCTCCAACTGCCATATCTTTCCTATTAGAGCTATCTAGGACTTAAAAACACCTTTGGTGATGTGTTCGTGTGTGTATTAACAGAATCCGATGCGTTGGAGCGCATTTCAGGACATCTGAATTTTCGGCTACTTTTGTATAGCCGGCATCGTCGTTTTTAGCGTTTTGCCAGGTAATCCTCCAACTGCCATATCTTTCCTATTAGAGCTATCTAGGACTTAAAAACACCTTTGGTGATGTGTTCGTGTGTGTATTAACAGAATCCGATGCGTTGGAGCGCATTTCAGGACATCTGAATTTTCGGCTACTTTTGTATAGCCGGCATCGTCGTTTCTTAGCGTTTTGTCAGGTAATCCTCCAACTGCCATATCGGCCCTATTAGACCTATCTAGGACTTTAAAACACCTTTGGTGATGTGTTCGTGTGTGTATTAACAGAATCCGATGCGTTGGAGCGCATTTCAGGACATCTGAATTTTCGGCTACTTTTGTATAGCCGGCATCGTCGTTTTTAGCGTTTTGCCAGGTAATCCTCCAACTGCCATATCTTTCCTATTAGAGCTATCTAGGACTTAAAAACACCTTTGGTGATGTGTTCGTGTGTGTATTAACAGAATCCGATGCGTTGGAGCGCATTTCAGGACATCTGAATTTTCGGCTACTTTTGTATAGCCGGCATCGTCGTTTCTTAGCGTTTTGTCAGGTAATCCTCCAACTGCCATATCGGCCCTATTAGACCTATCTAGGACTTTAAAACACCTTTGGTGATGTGTTCGTGTGTGTATTAACAGAATCCGATGCGTTGGAGCGCATTTCAGGACATCTGAATTTTCGGCTACTTTTGTATAGCCGGCATCGTCGTTTCTTAGCGTTTTGTCAGGTAATCCTCCAACTGCCATATCGGCCCTATTAGACCCATCTAGGACTTTAAAACACCTTTGGTGATGTGTTCGTGTGTGTATTAACAGAATCCGATGCGTTGGAGCGCATTTCAGGACATCTGATTTTTCGGCTACTTTTGTATAGCCGGCATCGTCGTTTTTAGCGTTTTGTCAGGTAATCCTCCAACTGCCATATCTTTCCTATTAGACCTATCTAGGACTTAAAAACACCTTTGGTGATGTGTTCGTGTGTGTATTAACAGAATCCGATGCGTTGGAGCGCATTTCAGGACATCTGAATTTTCGGCTACTTTTGTATTGCCGGCATCGTCGTTTCTTAGCGTTTTGTCAGGTAATCCTCCAACTGCCATATCGGCCCTATTAGAGCTATCTAGGACTTAAAAACACCTTTGGTGATGTGTTCGTGTGTGTATTAACAGAATCCGATGCGTTGGAGCGCATTTCAGGACATCTGAATTTTCGGCTACTTTTTCATAGCCGGCATGTTCGTTTTTAGCGTTTTGTCAGGTAATCCTCCAACTGCCATATCTTTCCTATTAGACCTATCTAGGACTTAAAAACACCTTTGGTGATGTGTTCGTGTGTGTATTAACAGAATCCGATGCGTGGGAGCGCATTTCAGGACATCTGAATTTTCGGCTACTTTTGTATAGCCGGCATCGTCGTTTTTAGCGTTTTGCCAGGTAATCCTCCAACTGCCATATCTTTCCTATTAGACCTATCTAGGACTTAAAAACACCTTTGGTGATGTGTTCGTGTGTGTATTAACAGAATCCGATGCGTTGGAGCGCATTTCAGGACATCTGAATTTTCGGCTACTTTTGTATAGCCGGCATCGTCGTTTTTAGCGTTTTGTCAGGTAATCCTCCAACTGCCATATCGGCCCTATTAGACCTATCTAGGACTTAAAAACACCTTTGGTGATGTGTTCGTGTGTGTATTGACATAATACGATGCGTTGGAGCGCATTTCAGGACATCTGAATTTTCGGCTACTTTTGTATAGCCGGCATCGTCGTTTCATAGCGTTTTGTCAGGTAATCCTCCAACTGCCATATCGGCCCTATTAGACCTATCTAGGACTTTAAAACACCTTTGGTGATGTGTTCGTGTGTGTATTAACAGAATCCGATGCGTTGGAGCGCATTTCAGGACATCTGAATTTTCGGCTACTTTTGTATAGCCGGCATCGTCGTTTCTTAGCGTTTTGTCAGGTAATCCTCCAACTGCCATATCGGCCCTATTAGAGCTATCTAGGACTTAAAAACACCTTTGGTGATGTGTTCGTGTGTGTATTAACAGAATCCGATACGTTGGAGCGCATTTCAGGACATCTGAATTTTCGGCTACTTTTTCATAGCCGGCATCGTCGTTTTTAGCGTTTTGTCAGGTAATCCTCCAACTGCCATATCTTTCCTATTAGAGCAATCTAGGACATAAAAATACCTTTGGTGATGTGTTCGTGTGTGTATTAACAGAATCCGATACGTTGGAGCGCATTTCAGGACATCTGAATTTTCGGCTACTTTTGTATAGCCGGCATCGTCGTTTTTAGCGTTTTGTCAGGTAATCCTCCAACTGCCATATCTTTCCTATTAGAGCTATCTAGGACTTAAAAACACCTTTGGTGATGTGTTCGTGTGTGTATTAACAGAATCCGATGCGTTGGAGCGCATTTCAGGACATCTGAATTTTCGGCTACTTTTGTATTGCCGGCATCGTCGTTTCTTAGCGTTTTGTCAGGTAATCCTCCAACTGCCATATCGGCCCTATTAGAGCTATCTAGGACTTAAAAACACCTTTGGTGATGTGTTCGTGTGTGTATTAACAGAATCCGATACGTTGGAGCGCATTTCAGAACATCTGAATTTTCGGCTACTTTTGTATAGCCGGCATCGTCGTTTTTAGCGTTTTGTCAGGTAATCCTCCAACTGCCATATCGGCCCTATTAGAGCTATCTAGGACTTAAAAACACCTTTGGTGATGTGTTCGTGTGTGTATTAACATAATCAGATGCGTTGGAGCGCATTTCACGACATCTGAATTTTCGGCTACTTTTGTATAGCCGGCATCGTCGTTTTTAGCGTTTTGTCAGGTAATCCTCCAACTGCCATATCTTTCCTATTAGAGCTATCTAGGACTTAAAAACACCTTTGGTGATGTGTTCGTGTGTGTATTAACAGAATCCGATGCGTTGGAGCGCATTTCAGGACATCTGAATTTTCGGCTACTTTTGTATTGCCGGCATCGTCGTTTTTAGCGTTTTGTCAGGTAATCCTCCAACTGCCATATCGGCCCTATTAGAGCTATCTAGGACTTAAAAACACCTTTGGTGATGTGTTCGTGTGTGTATTAACAGAATCCGATACGTTGGAGCGCATTTCAGGACATCTGAATTTTCGGCTACTTTTGTATAGCCGGCATCGTCGTTTTTAGCGTTTTGTCAGGTAATCCTCCAACTGCCATATCGGCCCTATTAGAGCTATCTAGGACTTAAAAACACCTTTGGTGATGTGTTCGTGTGTGTATTAACAGAATCCGATGCGTTGGAGCGCATTTCAGGACATCTGAATTTTCGGCTACTTTTGTATAGCCGGCATCGTCGTTTTTAGCGTTTTGTCAGGTAATCCTCCAACTGCCATATCTTTCCTATTAGACCTATCTAGGACTTAAAAACACCTTTGGTGATGTGTTCGTGTGTGTATTAACATAATAAGATGCGTTGGAGCGCATTTCAGGACATCTGAATTTTCGGCTACTTTTGTATAGCCGGCATCGTCGTTTTTAGCGTTTTGTCAGGTAATCCTCCAACTGCCATATCGGCCCTATTAGACCTATCTAGGACTTAAAAACACCTTTGGTGATGTGTTCGTGTGTGTATTAACATAATCAGATGCGTAGGAGCGCATTTCAGGACATCTGAATTTTCGGCTACTTTTGTATAGCCGGCATCGTCGTTTCTTAGCGTTTTGTCAGGTAATCCTCCAACTGCCATATCTTTCCTATTAGAGCTATCTAGGACTTAAAAACACCTTTGGTGATGTGTTCGTGTGTGTATTAACAGAATCCGATGCGTTGGAGCGCATTTCACGACATCTGAATTTTCGGCTACTTTTGTATAGCCGGCATCGTCGTTTTTAGCGTTTTGTCAGGTAATCCTCCAACTGCCATATCGGCCCTATTAGACCTATCTAGGACTTAAAAACACCTTTGGTGATGTGTTCGTGTGTGTATTAACAGAATCCGATGCGTTGGAGCGCATTTCAGGACATCTGAATTTTCGGCTACTTTTGTATAGCCGGCATCTCGTTTCTTAGCGTTTTGTCAGGTAATCCTCCAACTGCCATATCTTTCCTATTAGAGCTATCTAGGACTTAAAAACACCTTTGGTGATGTGTTCGTGTGTGTATTAACAGAATCCGATGCGTTGGAGCGCATTTCAGGACATCTGAATTTTCGGCTACTTTTGTATAGCCGGCATCGTCGTTTTTAGCGTTTTGTCAGGTAATCCTCCAACTGCCATATCGGCCCTATTAGACCTATCTAGGACTTAAAAACACCTTTGGTGATGTGTTCGTGTGTGTATTAACATAATCAGATGCGTAGGAGCGCATTTCAGGACATCTGAATTTTCGGCTACTTTTGTATAGCCGGCATCGTCGTTTCTTAGCGTTTTGTCAGGTAATCCTCCAACTGCCATATCTTTCCTATTAGAGCTATCTAGGACTTAAAAACACCTTTGGTGATGTGTTCGTGTGTGTATTAACAGAATCCGATGCGTTGGAGCGCATTTCAGGACATCTGAATTTTCGGCTACTTTTGTATAGCCGGCATCGTCGTTTTTAGCGTTTTGTCAGGTAATCCTCCAACTGCCATATCGGCCCTATTAGACCTATCTAGGACTTAAAAACACCTTTGGTGATGTGTTCGTGTGTGTATTAACAGAATCCGATGCGTTGGAGCGCATTTCAGGACATCTGAATTTTCGGCTACTTTTGTATAGCCGGCATCGTCGTTTTTAGCGTTTTGTCAGGTAATCCTCCAACTGCCATATCGGCCCTATTAGACCTATCTAGGACTTAAAAACACCTTTGGTGATGTGTTCGTGTGTGTATTAACAGAATCCGATGCGTTGGAGCGCATTTCAGGACATCTGAATTTTCGGCTACTTTTGTATAGCCGGCATCGTCGTTTTTAGCGTTTTGTCAGGTAATCCTCCAACTGCCATATCTTTCCTATTAGACCTATCTAGGACTTAAAAACACCTTTGGTGATGTGTTCGTGTGTGTATTAACATAATAAGATGCGTTGGAGCGCATTTCAGGACATCTGAATTTTCGGCTACTTTTGTATAGCCGGCATCGTCGTTTCTTAGCGTTTTGTCAGGTAATCCTCCAACTGCCATATCTTTCCTATTAGACCTATCTAGGACTTAAAAACACCTTTGGTGATGTGTTCGTGTGTGTATTAACATAATAAGATGCGTTGGAGCGCATTTCAGGACATCTGAATTTTCGGCTACTTTTGTATAGCCGGCATCGTCGTTTTTAGCGTTTTGTCAGGTAATCCTCCAACTGCCATATCGGCCCTATTAGACCTATCTAGGACTTAAAAACACCTTTGGTGATGTGTTCGTGTGTGTATTAACATAATCAGATGCGTAGGAGCGCATTTCAGGACATCTGAATTTTCGGCTACTTTTGTATAGCCGGCATCGTCGTTTCTTAGCGTTTTGTCAGGTAATCCTCCAACTGCCATATCTTTCCTATTAGAGCTATCTAGGACTTAAAAACACCTTTGGTGATGTGTTCGTGTGTGTATTAACAGAATCCGATGCGTTGGCGCGCATTTCACGACATCTGAATTTTCGGCTACTTTTGTATAGCCGGCATCGTCGTTTTTAGCGTTTTGTCAGGTAATCCTCCAACTGCCATATCTTTCCTATTAGACCTATCTAGGACTTAAAAACACCTTTGGTGATGTGTTCGTGTGTGTATTAACAGAATCCGATGCGTTGGAGCGCATTTCAGGACATCTGAATTTTCGGCTACTTTTGTATAGCCGGCATCGTCGTTTCTTAGCGTTTTGTCAGGTAATCCTCCAACTGCCATATCTTTCCTATTAGACCTATCTAGGACTTAAAAACACCTTTGGTGATGTGTTCGTGTGTGTATTAACATAATAAGATGCGTTGGAGCGCATTTCAGGACATCTGAATTTTCGGCTACTTTTGTATAGCCGGCATCGTCGTTTTTAGCGTTTTGTCAGGTAATCCTCCAACTGCCATATCGGCCCTATTAGACCTATCTAGGACTTAAAAACACCTTTGGTGATGTGTTCGTGTGTGTATTAACAGAATCCGATGCGTTGGAGCGCATTTCAGGACATCTGAATTTTCGGCTACTTTTGTATAGGCGGCATCGTCGTTTTTAGCGTTTTGTCAGGTAATCCTCCAACTGCCATATCGGCCCTATTAGACCTATCTAGGACTTAAAAACACCTTTGGTGATGTGTTCGTGTGTGTATTAACAGAATCCGATGCGTTGGAGCGCATTTCAAGACATCTGAATTTTCGGCTACTTTTGTATAGCCGGCATCGTCGTTTTTAGCGTTTTGTCAGGTAATCCTCCAACTGCCATATCTTTCCTATTAGACCTATCTAGGACTTAAAAACACCTTTGGTGATGTGTTCGTGTGTGTATTAACAGAATCCGATGCGTTGGAGCGCATTTCAGGACATCTGAATTTTCGGCTACTTTTGTATAGCCGGCATCGTCGTTTCTTAGCGTTTTGTCAGGTAATCCTCCAACTGCCATATCTTTCCTATTAGACCTATCTAGGACTTAAAAACACCTTTGGTGATGTGTTCGTGTGTGTATTAACAGAATCCGATGCGTTGGAGCGCATTTCAGGACATCTGAATTTTCGGCTACTTTTGTATTGCCGGCATCGTCGTTTCTTAGCGTTTTGTCAGGTAATCCTCCAACTGCCATATTGGCCCTATTAGACCTATCTAGGACTTAAAAACACCTTTGGTGATGTGTTCGTGTGTGTATTAACATAATAAGATGCGTTGGAGCGCATTTCAGGACATCTGAATTTTCGGCTACTTTTGTATAGCCGGCATCGTCGTTTTTAGCGTTTTGTCAGGTAATCCTCCAACTGCCATATCGGCCCTATTAGACCTATCTAGGACTTAAAAACACCTTTGGTGATGTGTTCGTGTGTGTATTAACAGAATCCGATGCGTTGGAGCGCATTTCACGACATCTGAATTTTCGGCTACTTTTGTATAGCCGGCATCGTCGTTTTTAGCGTTTTGTCAGGTAATCCTCCAACTGCCATATCGGCCCTATTAGACCTATCTAGGACTTAAAAACACCTTTGGTGATGTGTTCGTGTGTGTATTAACAGAATCCGATGCGTTGGAGCGCATTTCACGACATCTGAATTTTCGGCTACTTTTGTATAGCCGGCATCGTCGTTTTTAGCGTTTTGTCAGGTAATCCTCCAACTGCCATATCGGCCCTATTAGACCTATCTAGGACTTAAAAACACCTTTGGTGATGTGTTCGTGTGTGTATTAACAGAATCCGATGCGTTGGAGCGCATTTCAGGACATCTGAATTTTCGGCTACTTTTGTATAGCCGGCATCGTCGTTTCTTAGCGTTTTGTCAGGTAATCCTCCAACTGCCATATCTTTCCTATTAGAGCTATCTAGGACTTAAAAACACCTTTGGTGATGTGTTCGTGTGTGTATTAACAGAATCCGATGCGTTGGAGCGCATTTCAGGACATCTGAATTTTCGGCTACTTTTGTATAGGCGGCATCGTCGTTTTTAGCGTTTTGTCAGGTAATCCTCCAACTGCCATATCTTTCCTATTAGAGCTATCTAGGACTTAAAAACACCTTTGGTGATGTGTTCGTGTGTGTATTAACAGAATCCGATGCGTTGGAGCGCATTTCAGGACATCTGAATTTTCGGCTACTTTTGTATTGCCGGCATCGTCGTTTTTAGCGTTTTGTCAGGTAATCCTCCAACTGCCATATCTTTCCTATTAGACCTATCTAGGACTTAAAAACACCTTTGGTGATGTGTTCGTGTGTGTATTAACAGAATCAGATGCGTTGGAGCGCATTTCAGGACATCTGAATTTTCGGCTACTTTTGTATTGCCGGCATCGTCGTTTTTAGCGTTTTGTCAGGTAATCCTCCAACTGCCATATCTTTCCTATTAGACCTATCTAGGACTTAAAAACACCTTTGGTGATGTGTTCGTGTGTGTATTAACATAATCAGATGCGTTGGAGCGCATTTCAGGACATCTGAATTTTCGGCTACTTTTGTATAGCCGGCATCGTCGTTTTTAGCGTTTTGTCAGGTAATCCTCCAACTGCCATATCTTTCCTATTAGACCTATCTAGGACTTAAAAACACCTTTGGTGATGTGTTCGTGTGTGTATTAACAGAATCCGATGCGTTGGAGCGCATTTCAGGACATCTGAATTTTCGGCTACTTTTGTATAGCCGGCATCGTCGTTTCTTAGCGTTTTGTCAGGTAATCCTCCAACTGCCATATCTTTCCTATTAGACCTATCTAGGACTTAAAAACACCTTTGGTGATGTGTTCGTGTGTGTATTAACAGAATCCGATGCGTTGGAGCGCATTTCAGGACATCTGAATTTTCGGCTACTTTCGTATTGCCGGCATCGTCGTTTTTAGCGTTTTGTCAGGTAATCCTCCAACTGCCATATCTTTCCTATTAGAGCTATCTAGGACTTAAAAACACCTTTGGTGATGTGTTCGTGTGTGTATTAACAGAATCCGATGCGTTGGAGCGCATTTCAGGACATCTGAATTTTCGGCTACTTTTGTATTGCCGGCATCGTCGTTTTTAGCGTTTTGTCAGGTAATCCTCCAACTGCCATATCTTTCCTATTAGACCTATCTAGGACTTAAAAACACCTTTGGTGATGTGTTCGTGTGTGTATTAACATAATCAGATGCGTTGGAGCGCATTTCAGGACATCTGAATTTTCGGCTACTTTTGTATAGCCGGCATCGTCGTTTTTAGCGTTTTGTCAGGTAATCCTCCAACTGCCATATCTTTCCTATTAGACCTATCTAGGACTTAAAAACACCTTTGGTGATGTGTTCGTGTGTGTATTAACATAATCAGATGCGTTGGAGCGCATTTCAGGACATCTGAATTTTCGGCTACTTTTGTTTTGCCGGCATCGTCGTTTTTAGCGTTTTGTCAGGTAATCCTCCAACTGCCATATCTTTCCTATTAGACCTATCTAGGACTTAAAAACACCTTTGGTGATGTGTTCGTGTGTGTATTAACTAATCAGATGCGTTGGAGCGCATTTCAGGACATCTGAATTTTCGGCTACTTTTGTATAGCCGGCATCGTCGTTTTTAGCGTTTTGTCAGGTAATCCTCCAACTGCCATATCTTTCCTATTAGACCTATCTAGGACTTAAAAACACCTTTGGTGATGTGTTCGTGTGTGTATTAACATAATCAGATGCGTTGGAGCGCATTTCAGGACATCTGAATTTTCGGCTACTTTTGTATAGCCGGCATCGTCGTTTTTAGCGTTTTGTCAGGTAATCCTCCAACTGCCATATCGGCCCTATTAGACCTATCTAGGACTTAAAAACACCTTTGGTGATGTGTTCGTGTGTGTATTAACAGAATCCGATGCGTTGGAGCGCATTTCAGGAGATCTGAATTTTCGGCTACTTTTGTATTGCCGGCATCGTCGTTTTTAGCGTTTTGTCAGGTAATCCTCCAACTGCCATATCTTTCCTATTAGACCTATCTAGGACTTAAAAACACCTTTGGTGATGTGTTCGTGTGTGTATTAACTAATCAGATGCGTTGGAGCGCATTTCAGGACATCTGAATTTTCGGCTACTTTTGTATAGCCGGCATCGTCGTTTTTAGCGTTTTGTCAGGTAATCCTCCAACTGCCATATCTTTCCTATTAGACCTATCTAGGACTTAAAAACACCTTTGGTGATGTGTTCGTGTGTGTATTAACAGAATCCGATGCGTTGGAGCGCATTTCAGGACATCTGAATTTTCGGCTACTTTTGTATTGCCGGCATCGTCGTTTTTAGCGTTTTGTCAGGTAATCCTCCAACTGCCATATCTTTCCTATTAGACCTATCTAGGACTTAAAAACACCTTTGGTGATGTGTTCGTGTGTGTATTAACAGAATCCGATGCGTTGGAGCGCATTTCAGGACATCTGAATTTTCGGCTGCTTTTGTATAGCCGGCATCGTCGTTTTTAGCGATTTGTCAGGTAATCCTCCAACTGCCATATCTTTCCTATTAGACCTATCTAGGACTTAAAAACACCTTTGGTGATGTGTTCGTGTGTGTATTAACAGAATCCGATGCGTTGGAGCGCATTTCAGGACATCTGAATTTTCGGCTACTTTTGTATTGCCGGCATCGTCGTTTCTTAGCGTTTTGTCAGGTAATCCTCCAACTGCCATATCTTTCCTATTAGACCTATCTAGGACTTAAAAACACCTTTGGTGATGTGTTCGTGTGTGTATTAACATAATCAGATGCGTTGGAGCGCATTTCAGGACATCTGAATTTTCGGCTACTTTTGTATAGCCGGCATCGTCGTTTTTAGCGTTTTGTCAGGTAATCCTCCAACTGCCATATCTTTCCTATTAGACCTATCTAGGACTTAAAAACACCTTTGGTGAGGTGTTCGTGTGTGTATTAACAGAATCCGATGCGTTGGAGCGCATTTCAGGACATCTGAATTTTCGGCTACTTTTGTATTGCCGGCATCGTCGTTTTTAGCGTTTTGTCAGGTACTCCTCCAACTGCCATATCTTTCCTATTAGATCTATCTAGGACTTAAAAACACCTTTGGTGATGTGTTCGTGTGTGTATTAACAGAATCCGATGCGTTGGAGCGCATTTCAGGACATCTGAATTTTCGGCTACTTTTGTATAGCCGGCATCGTCGTTTTTAGCGTTTTGTCAGGTAATCCTCCAACTGCCATATCTTTCCTATTAGACCTATCTAGGACTTAAAAACACCTTTGGTGATGTGTTCGTGTGTGTATTAACAGAATCCGATGCGTTGGAGCGCATTTCAGGACATCTGAATTTTCGGCTACTTTTGTATAGCCGGCATCGTCGTTTTTAGCGTTTTGTCAGGTAATCCTCCAACTGCCATATCTTTCCTATTAGACCTATCTAGGACTTAAAAACACCTTTGGTGATGTGTTCGTGTGTGTATTAACATAATCAGATGCGTTGGAGCGCATTTCAGGACATCTGAATTTTCGGCTACTTTTGTATTGCCGGCATCGTCGTTTTTAGCGTTTTGTCAGGTAATCCTCCAACTGCCATATCTTTCTTATTAGACCTATCTAGGACTTAAAAACACCTTTGGTGATGTGTTCGTGTGTGTATTAACAGAATCCGATGCGTTGGAGCGCATTTCAGGACATCTGAATTTTCGGCTACTTTTGTATTGCCGGCATCGTCGTTTCTTAGCGTTTTGTCAGGTAATCCTCCAACTGCCATATCTTTCCTATTAGACCTATCTAGGACTTAAAAACACCTTTGGTGATGTGTTCGTGTGTGTATTAACATAATCAGATGCGTTGGAGCGCATTTCAGGACATCTGAATTTTCGGCTACTTTTGTATAGCCGGCATCGTCGTTTTTAGCGTTTTGTCAGGTAATCCTCCAACTGCCATATCTTTCCTATTAGACCTATCTAGGACTTAAAAACACCTTTGGTGAGGTGTTCGTGTGTGTATTAACAGAATCCGATGCGTTGGAGCGCATTTCAGGACATCTGAATTTTCGGCTACTTTTGTATTGCCGGCATCGTCGTTTTTAGCGTTTTGTCAGGTACTCCTCCAACTGCCATATCTTTCCTATTAGACCTATCTAGGACTTAAAAACACCTTTGGTGATGTGTTCGTGTGTGTATTAACAGAATCCGATGCGTTGGAGCGCATTTCAGGACATCTGAATTTTCGGCTACTTTTGTATTGCCGGCATCGTCGTTTTTAGCGTTTTGTCAGGTAATCCTCCAACTGCCATATCTTTCCTATTAGAGCTATCTAGGACTTAAAAACACCTTTGGTGATGTGTTCGTGTGTGTATTAACAGAATCCGATGCGTTGGAGCGCATTTCAGGACATCTGAATTTTCGGCTACTTTTGTATAGCCGGCATCGTCGTTTTTAGCGTTTTGTCAGGTAATCCTCCAACTGCCATATCTTTCCTATTAGACCTATCTAGGACTTAAAAACACCTTTGGTGATGTGTTCGTGTGTGTATTAACAGAATCCGATGCGTTGGAGCGCATTTCAGGACATCTGAGTTTTCGGCTACTTTTGTATTGCCGGCATCGTCGTTTTTAGCGTTTTGTCAGGTAATCCTCCAACTGCCATATCTTTCCTATTAGACCTATCTAGGACTTAAAAACACCTTTGGTGATGTGTTCGTGTGTGTATTAACATAATCAGATGCGCTGGAGCGCATTTCAGGACATCTGAATTTTCGGCTACTTTTGTATTGCCGGCATCGTCGTTTTTAGCGTTTTGTCAG
Source organism: Eristalis intricaria (assembly GCA_964034865.1). NCBI lineage: Eukaryota > Metazoa > Arthropoda > Insecta > Diptera > Syrphidae > Eristalis > Eristalis intricaria. Next base: position 29,624,335 of record OZ035877.1, read on the forward strand.
GTAATCCTCCAACTGCCATATCTTTCCTATTAGACCTATCTAGGACTTAAAAACACCTTTGGTGATGTGTTCGTGTGTGTATTAACAGAATCCGATGCGTTGGAGCGCATTTCAGGACATCTGAATTTTCGGCTACTTTTGTATAGCCGGCATCGTTGTTTTTAGCGTTTTGTCAGGTAATCCTCCAACTGCCATATCTTTCCTATTAGACCTATCTAGGACTTAAAAACACCTTTGGTGATGTGTTCGTGTGTGTATTAACATAATCAGATGCGTTGGCGCGCATTTCAGGACATCTGAATTTTCGGCTACTTTTGTATAGCCGGCATCGTCGTTTTTAGCGTTTTGTCAGGTAATCCTCCAACTGCCATATCGGCCCTATTAGAGCTATCTAGGACTTAAAAACACCTTTGGTGATGTGTTCGCTACTTTTGTATAGCCGGCATCGTCGTTTCTTAGCGTTTTGTCAGGTAATCCTCCAACTGCCATATCGGCCCTATTAGACCTATCTAGGACTTAAAAACACCTTTGGTGATGTGTTCGTGTGTGTATTAACATAATCAGATGCGTTGGAGCGCATTTCAGGACATCTGAATTTTCGGCTACTTTTGTATAGCCTGCATCGTCGTTTTTAGCGTTTTGTCAGGTAATCCTCCAACTGCCATATCTTTCCTATTAGACATATCTAGGACTTAAAAACACTTTTGGTGATGTGTTCGCTACTTTTGTATAGCCGGCATCGTCGTTTCTTAGCGTTTTGTCAGGTAATCCTCCAACTGCCATATCTTTCCTATTAGACCTATCTAGGACTTAAAAACACCTTTGGTGATGTGTTCGTGTGTGTATTAACATAATCAGATGCGTTGGAGCGCATTTCAGGACATCTGAATTTTCGGCTACTTTTGTATAGCCGGCATCGTCGTTTCTTAGCGTTTTGTCACATCATCCTCCAACTGCCATATCGGCCCTATTAGACCTATCTAGGACTTAAAAACACCTTTGGTGATGTGTTCGTGTGTGTATTAACAGAATCCGATGCGTTGGAGCGCATTTCAGGACATCTGAATTTTCGGCTACTTTTGTATTGCCGGCATCGTCGTTTTTAGCGTTTTGTCAGGTAATCCTCCAACTGCCATATCTTTCCTATTAGACCTATCTAGGACTTAAAAACACCTTTGGTGATGTGTTCGTGTGTGTATTAACATAATCAGATGCGTTGGAGCGCATTTCAGGACATCTGAATTTTCGGCTACTTTTGTATAGCCTGCATCGTCGTTTTTAGCGTTTTGTCAGGTAATCCTCCAACTGCCATATCTTTCCTATTAGACATATCTAGGACTTAAAAACACTTTTGGTGATGTGTTCGCTACTTTTGTATAGCCGGCATCGTCGTTTCTTAGCGTTTTGTCAGGTAATCCTCCAACTGCCATATCTTTCCTATTAGACCTATCTAGGACTTAAAAACACCTTTGGTGATGTGTTCATGTGTGTATTAACAGAATCCGATGCGTTGGAGCGCATTTCAGGACATCTGAATTTTCGGCTACTTTTGTATTGCCGGCATCGTCGTTTTTAGCGTTTTGTCAGGTAATCCTCCAACTGCCATATCTTTCCTATTAGAGCTATCTAGGACTTAAAAACACCTTTGGTGATGTGTTCGTGTGTGTATTAACATAATCAGATGCGTTGGAGCGCATTTCAGGACATCTAAATTTTCGGCTACTTTTGTATAGCCGGCATCGTCGTTTTTAGCGTTTTGTCAGGCAATCCTCCAACTGCCATATCTTTCCTATTAGAGCTATCTAGGACTTAAAAACACCTTTGGTGATGTGTTCGTGTGTGTATTAACAGAATCCGATGCGTTGGAGCGCATTTCAGGACATCTGAATTTTCGGCTACTTTTGTATTGCCGGCATCGTCGTTTTTAGCGTTTTGTCAGGTAATCCTCCAACTGCCATATCTTTCCTATTAGACCTATCTAGGACTTAAAAACACCTTTGGTGATGTGTTCGTGTGTGTATTAACAGAATCCGATGCGTTGGAGCGCATTTCAGGACATCTGAATTTTCGGCTACTTTTGTATTGCCGGCATCGTCGTTTTTAGCGTTTTGTCAGGTAATCCTCCAACTGCCATATCTTTCCTATTAGACCTATCTAGGACTTAAAAACACCTTTGGTGATGTGTTCGTGTGTGTATTAACATAATCAGATGCGTTGGAGCGCATTTCAGGACATCTGAATTTTCTGCTACTTTTGTATTGCCGGCATCGTCGTTTTTAGCGTTTTGTCAGGTAATCCTCCAACTGCCATATCTTTCCTATTAGACCTATCTAGGACTTAAAAACACCTTTGGTGATGTGTTCGTGTGTGTATTAACATAATCAGATGCGTTGGAGCGCATTTCAGGACATCTGAATTTTCGGCTACTTTTGTATTGCCGGCATCGTCGTTTTTAGCGTTTTGTCAGCCAATCCTCCAACTGCCATATCTTTCCTATTAGACCTATCTAGGACTTAAAAACACCTTTGGTGATGTGTTCGTGTGTGTATTAACATAATCAGATGCGTTGGAACGCATTTCAGGACATCTGAATTTTCGGCTACTTTTGTATAGCCGGCATCGTCGTTTTAAGCGTTTTGTCAGGTAATCCTCCAACTGCCATATCTTTCCTATTAGACCTATCTAGGACTTAAAAACACCTTTGGTGATGTGTTCGTGTGTGTATTAACATAATCAGATGCGTTGGAGCGCATTTCAGGACATCTGAATTTTCGGCTACTTTTGTATAGCCGGCATCGTCGTTTTTAGCGTTTTGTCAGGTAATCCTCCAACTGCCATATCGGCCCTATTACACCTATCTAGGACTTAAAAACACCTTTGGTGATGTGTTCGTGTGTGTATTAACAGAATCCGATGCGTTGGAGCGCATTTCAGGACATCTGAATTTTCGGCTACTTTTGTATAGCCGGCATCGTCGTTTTTAGCGTTTTGTCAGGTAATCCTCCAACTGCCATATCTTTCCTATTAGAGCTATCTAGGACTTAAAAACACCTTTGGTGATGTGTTCGTGTGTGTATTAACAGAATCCGATGCGTTGGAGCGCATTTCAGGACATCTGAATTTTCGGCTACTTTTGTATTGCCGGCATCGTCGTTTTTAGCGTTTTGTCAGGTAATCCTCCAACTGCCATATCTTTCCTATTAGACCTATCTAGGACTTAAAAACACCTTTGGTGATGTGTTCGTGTGTGTATTAACATAATCAGATGCGTTGGAGCGCATTTCAGGACATTTGAATTTTCGGCTACTTTTGTATAGCCGGCATCGTCGTTTTTAGCGTTTTGTCAGGCAATCCTCCAACTGCCATATCTTTCCTATTAGAGCTATCTAGGACTTAAAAACACCTTTGGTGATGTGTTCGTGTGTGTATTAACAGAATCCGATGCGTTGGAGCGCATTTCAGGACATCTGAATTTTCGGCTACTTTTGTATTGCCGGCATCGTCGTTTTTAGCGTTTTGTCAGGTAATCCTCCAACTGCCATATCGGCCCTATTACACCTATCTAGGACTTAAAAACACCTTTGGTGATGTGTTCGTGTGTGTATTAACAGAATCCGATGCGTTGGAGCGCATTTCAGGACATCTGAATTTTCGGCTACTTTTGTATAGCCGGCATCGTCGTTTTTAGCGTTTTGTCAGGTAATCCTCCAACTGCCATATCTTTCCTATTAGACCTATCTAGGACTTAAAAACACCTTTGGTGATGTGTTCGTGTGTGTATTAACATAATCAGATGCGTTGGAGCGCATTTCAGGACATCTGAATTTTCTGCTACTTTTGTATTGCCGGCATCGTCGTTTTTAGCGTTTTGTCAGGTAATCCTCCAACTGCCATATCTTTCCTATTAGACCTATCTAGGACTTAAAAACACCTTTGGTGATGTGTTCGTGTGTGTATTAACAGAATCCGATGCGTTGGAGCGCATTTCAGGACATCTGAATTTTCGGCTACTTTTGTATTGCCGGCATCGTCGTTTTTAGCGTTTTGTCAGGTAATCCTCCAACTGCCATATCTTTCCTATTAGACCTATCTAGGACTTAAAAACACCTTTGGTGATGTGTTCGTGTGTGTATTAACATAATCAGATGCGTTGGAGCGCATTTCAGGACATCTGAATTTTCGGCTACTTTTGTATTGCCGGCATCGTCGTTTTTAGCGTTTTGTCAGCCAATCCTCCAACTGCCATATCTTTCCTATTAGACCTATCTAGGACTTAAAAACACCTTTGGTGATGTGTTCGTGTGTGTATTAACATAATCAGATGCGTTGGAACGCATTTCAGGACATCTGAATTTTCGGCTACTTTTGTATAGCCGGCATCGTCGTTTTAAGCGTTTTGTCAGGTAATCCTCCAACTGCCATATCTTTCCTATTAGACCTATCTAGGACTTAAAAACACCTTTGGTGATGTGTTCGTGTGTGTATTAACATAATCAGATGCGTTGGAGCGCATTTCAGGACATCTGAATTTTCGGCTACTTTTGTATAGCCGGCATCGTCGTTTTTAGCGTTTTGTCAGGTAATCCTCCAACTGCCATATCGGCCCTATTACACCTATCTAGGACTTAAAAACACCTTTGGTGATGTGTTCGTGTGTGTATTAACAGAATCCGATGCGTTGGAGCGCATTTCAGGACATCTGAATTTTCGGCTACTTTTGTATAGCCGGCATCGTCGTTTTTAGCGTTTTGTCAGGTAATCCTCCAACTGCCATATCTTTCCTATTAGACCTATCTAGGACTTAAAAACACCTTTGGTGATGTGTTCGTGTGTGTATTAACATAATCAGATGCGTTGGAGCGCATTTCAGGACATTTGAATTTTCGGCTACTTTTGTATAGCCGGCATCGTCGTTTTTAGCGTTTTGTCAGGCAATCCTCCAACTGCCATATCTTTCCTATTAGAGCTATCTAGGACTTAAAAACACCTTTGGTGATGTGTTCGTGTGTGTATTAACAGAATCCGATGCGTTGGAGCGCATTTCAGGACATCTGAATTTTCGGCTACTTTTGTATTGCCGGCATCGTCGTTTTTAGCGTTTTGTCAGGTAATCCTCCAACTGCCATATCTTTCCTATTAGAGCTATCTAGGACTTAAAAACACCTTTGGTGATGTGTTCGTGTGTGTATTAACAGAATCCGATGCGTTGGAGCGCATTTCAGGACATCTGAATTTTCGGCTACTTTTGTATTGCCGGCATCGTCGTTTTTAGCGTTTTGTCAGGTAATCCTCCAACTGCCATATCTTTCCTATTAGACCTATCTAGGACTTAAAAACACCTTTGGTGATGTGTTCGTGTGTGTATTAACATAATCAGATGCGTTGGAGCGCATTTCAGGACATCTGAATTTTCGGCTACTTTTGTATTGCCGGCATCGTCGTTTTTAGCGTTTTGTCAGGTAATCCTCCATCTGCCATATCTTTCCTATTAGACCTATCTAGGACTTAAAAACACCTTTGGTGATGTGTTCGTGTGTGTATTAACAGAATCCGATGCGTTGGAGCGCATTTCAGGACATCTGAATTTTCGGCTACTTTTGTATTGCCGGCATCGTCGTTTTAGCGTTTTGTCAGGTAATCCTCCAACTGCCATATCTTTCCTATTAGACCTATCTAGGACTTAAAAACACCTTTGGTGATGTGTTCGTGTGTGTATTAACATAATCCGATGCGTTGGAACGCATTTCAGGACATCTGAATTTTCGGCTACTTTTGTATAGCCGGCATCGTCGTTTTAAGCGTTTTGTCAGGTAATCCTCCAACTGCCATATCTTTCCTATTAGACCTATCTAGGACTTAAAAACACCTTTGGTGATGTGTTCGTGTGTGTATTAACATAATCAGATGCGTTGGAGCGCATTTCAGGACATCTGAATTTTCGGCTACTTTTGTATAGCCGGCATCGTCGTTTTTAGCGTTTTGTCAGGTAATCCTCCAACTGCCATATCGGCCCTATTAGACCTATCTAGGACTTAAAAACACCTTTGGTGATGTGTCCGTGTGTGTATTAACAGAATCCGATGCGTTGGAGCGCATTTCAGGACATCTGAATTTTCGGCTACTTTTGTATAGCCGGCATCGTCGTTTTTAGCGTTTTGTCAGGTAATCCTCCAACTGCCATATCTTTCCTATTAGACCTATCTAGGACTTAAAAACACCTTTGGTGATGTGTTCGTGTGTGTATTGACATAATCAGATGCGTTGGAGCGCATTTCAGGACATCTGAATTTTCGGCTACTTTTGTATAGCCGGCATCGTCGTTTTTAGCGTTTTGTCAGGTAATCCTCCAACTGCCATATCTTTCCTATTAGACCTATCTAGGACTTAAAAACACCTTTGGTGATGTGTTCGTGTGTGTATTAACTAATCAGATGCGTTGGAGCGCATTTCAGGACATCTGAATTTTCGGCTACTTTTGTATAGCCGGCATCGTCGTTTTTAGCGTTTTGTCAGGTAATCCTCCAACTGCCATATCTTTCCTATTAGACCTATCTAGGACTTAAAAACACCTTTGGTGATGTGTTCGTGTGTGTATTGACATAATCAGATGCGTTGGAGCGCATTTCAGGACATCTGAATTTTCGGCTACTTTTGTATAGCCGGCATCGTCGTTTTTAGCGTTTTGTCAGGTAATCCTCCAACTGCCATATCTTTCCTATTAGACCTATCTAGGACTTAAAAACACCTTTGGTGATGTGTTCGTGTGTGTATTAACATAATCAGATGCGTTGGAGCGCATTTCAGGACATCTGAATTTTCGGCTACTTTTGTATAGCCGGCATCGTCGTTTTTAGCGTTTTGTCAGGTAATCCTCCATGTGCCATACCGGCCCTATTAGACCTATCTAGGACTTAAAAACACCTTTGGTGATGTGTTCGTGTGTGTATTAACATAATCAGATGCGTTGGAGCGCATTTCAGGACATCTGAATTTTCGGCTACTTTTGTATAGCCGGCATCGTCGTTTTTAGCGTTTTGTCAGGTAATCCTCCAACTGCCATATCTTTCCTATTAGAGCTATCTAGGACTTAAAAACACCTTTGGTGATGTGTTCGTGTGTGTATTAACAGAATCCGATGCGTTGGAGCGCATTTCAGGACATCTGAATTTTCGGCTACTTTTGTATTGCCGGCATCGTCGTTTTTAGCGTTTTGTCAGGTAATCCTCCAACTGCCATATCTTTCCTATTAGACCTATCTAGGACTTAAAAACACCTTTGGTGATGTGTTCGTGTGTGTATTAACAGAATCCGATGCGTTGGAGCGCATTTCAGGACATCTGAATTTTCGGCTACTTTTGTATAGCCGGCATCGTCGTTTTTAGCGTTTTGTCAGGTAATCCTCCAACTGCCATATCTTTCCTATTAGAGCTATCTAGGACTTAAAAACACCTTTGGTGATGTGTTCGTGTGTGTATTAACATAATCAGATGCGTTGGAGCGCATTTCAGGACATCTGAATTTTCGGCTACTTTTGTATAGCCGGCATCGTCGTTTCTTAGCGTTTTGTCAGGTAATCCTCCAACTGTCATATCTTTCCTATTAGAGCTATCTAGGACTTAAAAACACCTTTGGTGATGTGTTCGTGTGTGTCTTAACAGAATCCGATGCGTTGGAGCGCATTTCAGGACATCTGAATTTTCGGCTACTTTTGTATAGCCGGCATCGTCGTTTTTAGCGTTTTGTCAGGTAATCCTCCAACTGCCATATCTTTCCTATTAGACCTATCTAGGACTTAAAAACACCTTTGGTGATGTGTTCGTGTGTGTCTTAACAGAATACGATGCGTTGGAGCGCATTTCAGGACATCTGAATTTTCGGCTACTTTTGTATAGCCGGCATCGTCGTTTTTAGCGTTTTGTCAGGTAATCCTCCAACTGCCATATCTTTCCTATTAGACCTATCTAGGACTTAAAAACACCTTTGGTGATGTGTTCGTGTGTGTATTAACATAATCAGATGCGTTGGAGCGCATTTCAGGACATCTGAATTTTCGGCTACTTTTGTATAGCCGGCATCGTCGTTTTTAGCGTTTTGTCAGGTAATCCTCCATGTGCCATATCGGCCCTATTAGACCTATCTAGGACTTAAAAACACCTTTGGTGATGTGTTCGTGTGTGTATTAACATAATCAGATGCGTTGGAGCGCATTTCAGGACATCTGAATTTTCGGCTACTTTTGTATAGCCGGCATCGTCGTTTTTAGCGTTTTGTCAGGTAATCCTCCAACTGCCATATCTTTCCTATTAGAGCTATCTAGGACTTAAAAACACCTTTGGTGATGTGTTCGTGTGTGTATTAACAGAATCCGATGCGTTGGAGCGCATTTCAGGACATCTGAATTTTCGGCTACTTTTGTATAGCCGGCATCGTCGTTTTTAGCGTTTTGTCAGGTAATCCTCCAACTGCCATATCGGCCCTATTAGACCTATCTAGGACTTTAAAACACCTTTGGTGATGTGTTCGTGTGTGTATTAACAGAATCCGATGCGTTGGAGCGCATTTCAGGACATCTGAATTTTCGGCTACTTTTGTATTGCCGGCATCGTCGTTTTTAGCGTTTTGTCAGGTAATCCTCCAACTGCCATATCTTTCCTATTAGACCTATCTAGGACTTAAAAAGACCTTTGGTGATGTGTTCGTGTGTGTATTAACAGAATCCGATGCGTTGGAGCGCATTTCAGGACATCTGAATTTTCGGCTACTTTTGTATAGCCGGCATCGTCGTTTCTTAGCGTTTTGTCAGGTAATCCTCCAACTGCCATATCTTTCCTATTAGACCTATCTAGGACTTAAAAACACCTTTGGTGATGTGTTCGTGTGTGTATTAACATAATCAGATGCGTTGGAGCGCATTTCAGGACATCTGAATTTTCGGCTACTTTTGTATAGCCGGCATCGTCGTTTTTAGCGTTTTGTCAGGTAATCCTCCAACTGCCATATCTTTCCTATTAGACCTATCTAGGACTTAAAAAGACCTTTGGTGATGTGTTCGTGTGTGTATTAACAGAATCCGATGCGTTGGAGCGCATTTCAGGACATCTGAATTTTCGGCTACTTTTGTATTGCCGGCATCGTCGTTTTTAGCGTTTTGTCAGGTAATCCTCCAACTGCCATATCTTTCCTATTAGACCTATCTAGGACTTAAAAACACCTTTGGTGATGTGTTCGTGTGTGTATTAACAGAATCCGATGCGTTGGAGCGCATTTCAGGACATCTGAATTTTCGGCTACTTTTGTATAGCCGGCATCGTCGTTTCTTAGCGTTTTGTCAGGTAATCCTCCAACTGCCATATCTTTCCTATTAGACCTATCTAGGACTTAAAAACACCTTTGGTGATGTGTTCGTGTGTGTATTAACATAATCAGATGCGTTGGAGCGCATTTCAGGACATCTGAATTTTCGGCTACTTTTGTATAGCCGGCATCGTCGTTTTTAGCGTTTTGTCAGGTAATCCTCCAACTGCCATATCTTTCCTATTAGACCTATCTAGGACTTAAAAAGACCTTTGGTGATGTGTTCGTGTGTGTATTAACAGAATCCGATGCGTTGGAGCGCATTTCAGGACATCTGAATTTTCGGCTACTTTTGTATTGCCGGCATCGTCGTTTTTAGCGTTTTGTCAGGTAATCCTCCAACTGCCATATCTTTCCTATTAGACCTATCTAGGACTTAAAAACACCTTTGGTGATGTGTTCGTGTGTGTATTAACAGAATCCGATGCGTTGGAGCGCATTTCAGGACATCTGAATTTTCGGCTACTTTTGTATAGCCGGCATCGTCGTTTCTTAGCGTTTTGTCAGGTAATCCTCCAACTGCCATATCTTTCCTATTAGACCTATCTAGGACTTAAAAACACCTTTGGTGATGTGTTCGTGTGTGTATTAACATAATCAGATGCGTTGGAGCGCATTTCAGGACATCTGAATTTTCGGCTACTTTTGTATAGCCGGCATCGTCGTTTTTAGCGTTTTGTCAGGTAATCCTCCAACTGCCATATCTTTCCTATTAGACCTATCTAGGACTTAAAAACACCTTTGGTGATGTGTTCGTGTGTGTATTAACAGAATCCGATGCGTTGGAGCGCATTTCAGGACATCTGAATTTTCGGCTACTTTTGTATAGCCGGTATCGTCGTTTTTAGCGTTTTGTCAGGTAATCCTCCAACTGCCATATCGGCCCTATTAGACCTATCTAGGACTTAAAAACACCTTTGGTGATGTGTTCGTGTGTGTATTAACAGAATCCGATGCGTTGGAGCGCATTTCAGGACATCTGAATTTTCGGCTACTTTTGTATAGCCGGCATCGTCGTTTCTTAGCGTTTTGTCAGGTAATCCTCCAACTGCCATATCTTTCCTATTAGACCTATCTAGGACTTAAAAACACCTTTGGTGATGTGTTCGTGTGTGTATTAACATAATCAGATGCGTTGGAGCGCATTTCAGGACATCTGAATTTTCGGCTACTTTTGTATAGCAGGCATCGTCGTTTTTAGCCTTTTGTCAGGTAATCCTCCAACTGCCATATCTTTCCTATTAGAGCTATCTAGGACTTAAAAACACCTTTGGTGATGTGTTCGTGTGTGTATTAACATAATAAGATGCGTTGGAGCGCATTTCAGGACATCTGAATTTTCGGCTACTTTTGTATAGCCGGCATCGTCGTTTTTAGCGTTTTGTCAGGTAATCCTCCAACTGCCATATCGGCCCTATTAGACCTATCTAGGACTTAAAAACACCTTTGGTGATGTGTTCGTGTGTGTATTAACAGAATCCGATGCGTTGGAGCGCATTTCAGGACATCTGAATTTTCGGCTACTTTTGTATAGGCGGCATCGTCGTTTTTAGCGTTTTGTCAGGTAATCCTCCAACTGCCATATCTTTCCTATTAGACCTATCTAGGACTTAAAAACACCTTTGGTGATGTGTTCGTGTGTGTATTAACATAATCAGATGCGTTGGAGCGCATTTCAGGACATCTGAATTTTCGGCTACTTTTGTATAGCCGGCATCGTCGTTTTTAGCGTTTTGTCAGGTAATCCTCCAACTGCCATATCTTTCCTATTAGACCTATCTAGGACTTAAAAACACCTTTGGTGATGTGTTCGTGTGTGTATTAACAGAATCCGATGCGTTGGAGCGCATTTCAGGACATCTGAATTTTCGGCTACTTTTGTATTGCCGGCATCGTCGTTTTTAGCGTTTTGTCAGGTAATCCTCCAACTGCCATATCTTTCCTATTAGACCTATCTAGGACTTAAAAACACCTTTGGTGATGTGTTCGTGTGTGTATTAACATAATCAGATGCGTTGGAGCGCATTTCAGGACATCTGAATTTTCGGCTACTTTTGTATAGCCGGCATCGTCGTTTTTAGCGTTTTGTCAGGTAATCCTCCAACTGCCATATCGGCCCTATTAGACCTATCTAGGACTTAAAAACACCTTTGGTGATGTGTTCGTGTGTGTATTAACAGAATCCGATGCGTTGGAGCGCATTTCAGGACATCTGAATTTTCGGCTACTTTTGTATAGCCGGCATCGTCGTTTTTAGCGTTTTGTCAGGTAATCCTCCAACTGCCATATCTTTCCTATTAGACCTATCTAGGACTTAAAAACACCTTTGGTGATGTGTTCGTGTGTGTATTAACAGAATCCGATGCGTTGGAGCGCATTTCAGGACATCTGAATTTTCGGCTACTTTTGTATTGCCGGCATCGTCGTTTTTAGCGTTTTGTCAGGTAATCCTCCAACTGCCATATCTTTCCTATTAGACCTATCTAGGACTTAAAAACACCTTTGGTGATGTGTTCGTGTGTGTATTAACAGAATCCGATGCGTTGGAGCGCATTTCAGGACATCTGAATTTTCGGCTACTTTTGTATAGCCGGCATCGTCGTTTTTAGCGTTTTGTCAGGTAATCCTCCAACTGCCATATCTTTCCTATTAGACCTATCTAGGACTTAAAAACACCTTTGGTGATGTGTTCGTGTGTGTATTAACAGAATCCGATGCGTTGGAGCGCATTTCAGGACATCTGAATTTTCGGCTACTTTTGTATAGCCGGCATCGTCGTTTTTAGCGTTTTGTCAGGTAATCCTCCAACTGCCATATCTTTCCTATTAGAGCTATCTAGGACTTAAAAACACCTTTGGTGATGTGTTCGTGTGTGTATTAACAGAATCCGATGCGTTGGAGCGCATTTCAGGACATCTGAATTTTCGGCTACTTTTGTATAGCCGGCATCGTCGTTTTTAGCGTTTTGTCAGGTAATCCTCCAACTGCCATATCTTTCCTATTAGACCTATCTAGGACTTAAAAACACCTTTGGTGATGTGTTCGTGTGTGTATTAACAGAATCCGATGCGTTGGAGCGCATTTCAGGACATCTGAATTTTCGGCTACTTTTGTATAGCCGGCATCGTCGTTTTTAGCGTTTTGTCAGGTAATCCTCCAACTGCCATATCTTTCCTATTAGACCTATCTAGGACTTAAAAACACCTTTGGTGATGTGTTCGTGTGTGTATTAACATAATCAGATGCGTTGGAGCGCATTTCAGGACATCTGAATTTTCGGCTACTTTTGTATAGCCGGCATCGTCGTTTTTAGCGTTTTGTCAGGTAATCCTCCAACTGCCATATCTTTCCTATTAGACCTATCTAGGACTTAAAAACACCTTTGGTGATGTGTTCGTGTGTGTATTAACAGAATCCGATGCGTTGGAGCGCATTTCAGGACATCTGAATTTTCGGCTACTTTTGTATACCCGGCATCGTCGTTTTTAGCGTTTTGTCAGGTAATCCTCCAACTGCCATATCTTTCCTATTAGACCTATCTAGGACTTAAAAACACCTTTGGTGATGTGTTCGTGTGTGTATTAACATAATCAGATGCGTTGGAGCGCATTTCAGGACATCTGAATTTTCGGCTACTTTTGTATTGCCGGCATCGTCGTTTTTAGCGTTTTGTCAGGTAATCCTCCAACTGCCATATCTTTCCTATTAGACCTATCTAGGACTTAAAAACACCTTTGGTGATGTGTTCGTGTGTGTATTAACATAATCAGATGCGTTGGAGCGCATTTCAGGACATCTGAATTTTCGGCTACTTTTGTATAGCCGGCATCGTCGTTTTTAGCGTTTTGTCAGGTAATCCTCCAACTGCCATATCTTTCCTATTAGACCTATCTAGGACTTAAAAACACCTTTGGTGATGTGTTCGTGTGTGTATTAACAGAATCCGATGCGTTGGAGCGCATTTCAGGACATCTGAATTTTCGGCTACTTTTGTATAGCCGGCATCGTCGTTTTTAGCGTTTTGTCAGGTAATCCTCCAACTGCCATATCGGCCCTATTAGACCTATCTAGGACTTAAAAACACCTTTGGTGATGTGTTCGTGTGTGTATTAACATAATCCGATGCGTTGGAGCGCATTTCAGGACATCTGAATTTTCGGCTACTTTTGTATAGCCGGCATCGTCGTTTTTAGCGTTTTGTCAGGTAATCCTCCAACTGCCATATCTTTCCTATTAGACCTATCTAGGACTTAAAAACACCTTTGGTGATGTGTTCGTGTGTGTATTAACATAATCAGATGCGTTGGAGCGCATTTCAGGACATCTGAATTTTCGGCTACTTTTGTATAGCCGGCATCGTCGTTTTTAGCGTTTTGTCAGGTAATCCTCCAACTGCCATATCTTTCCTATTAGACCTATCTAGGACTTAAAAACACCTTTGGTGATGTGTTCGTGTGTGTATTAACAGAATCCGATGCGTTGGAGCGCATTTCAGGACATCTGAATTTTCGGCTACTTTTGTATAGCCGGCATCGTCGTTTTTAGCGTTTTGTCAGGTAATCCTCCAACTGCCATATCGGCCCTATTAGACCTATCTAGGACTTAAAAACACCTTTGGTGATGTGTTCGTGTGTGTATTAACAGAATCCGATGCGTTGGAGCGCATTTCAGGACATCTGAATTTTCGGCTACTTTTGTATAGCCGGCATCGTCGTTTTTAGCGTTTTGTCAGGTAATCCTCCAACTGCCATATCTTTCCTATTAGAGCTATCTAGGACTTAAAAACACCTTTGGTGATGTGTTCGTGTGTGTATTAACATAATCAGATGCGTTGGAGCGCATTTCAGGACATCTGAATTTTCGGCTACTTTTGAATTGCCGGCATCGTCGTTTTTAGCGTTTTGTCAGGTAATCCTCCAACTGCCATATCTTTCCTATTAGACCTATCTAGGACTTAAAAACACCTTTGGTGATGTGTTCGTGTGTGTATTAACATAATCAGATGCGTTGGAGCGCATTTCAGGACATCTGAATTTTCGGCTACTTTTGTATAGCCGGCATCGTCGTTTTTAGCGTTTTGTCAGGTAATCCTCCAACTGCCATATCTTTCCTATTAGAGCTATCTAGGACTTAAAAACACCTTTGGTGATGTGTTTGTGTGTGTATAAACAGAATCCGATGCGTTGGAGCGCATTTCAGGACATCTGAATTTTCGGCTACTTTTGTATAGCCGGCATCGTCGTTTTTAGCGTTTTGTCAGGTAATCCTCCAACTGCCATATCTTTCCTATTAGAGCTATCTAGGACTTAAAAACACCTTTGGTGATGTGTTTGTGTGTGTATAAACAGAATCCGATGCGTTGGAGCGCATTTCAGGACATCTGAATTTTCGGCTACTTTTGTATAGCCGGCATCGTCGTTTTTAGCGTTTTGTCAGGTAATCCTCCAACTGCCATATCTTTCCTATTAGACCTATCTAGGACTTAAAAACACCTTTGGTGATGTGTTCGTGTGTGTATTAACAGAATCCGATGCGTTGGAGCGCATTTCAGGACATCTGAATTTTCGGCTACTTTTGTATAGCCGGCATCGTCGTTTTTAGCGTTTTGTCAGGTAATACTCCAACTGCCATATCTTTCCTATTAGACCTATCTAGGACTTAAAAACACCTTTGGTGATGTGTTCATGTGTGTATTAACAGAATCCGATGCGTTGGAGCGCATTTCACGACATCTGAATTTTCGGCTACTTTTGTATAGCCGGCATCGTCGTTTTTAGCGTTTTGTCAGGTAATCCTCCAACTGCCATATCTTTCCTATTAGACCTATCTAGGACTTAAAAACACCTTTGGTGGTGTGTTCGTGTGTGTATTAACATAATCAGATGCGTTGGAGCGCATTTCAGGACATCTGAATTTTCGGCTACTTTTGTATAGCCGGCATCGTCGTTTTTAGCGTTTTGTCAGGTAATCCTCCAACTGCCATATCTTTCCTATTAGACCTATCTAGGACTTAAAAACACCTTTGGTGATGTGTTCGTGTGTGTATTAACAGAATCCGATGCGTTGGAGCGCATTTCAGGACATCTGAATTTTCGGCTACTTTTGTGTAGCCGGCATCGTCGTTTTTAGCGTTTTGTCAGGTAATCCTCCAACTGCCATATCTTTCCTATTAGAGCTATCTAGGACTTAAAAACACCTTTGGTGATGTGTTCGTGTGTGTATTAACAGAATCCGATGCGTTGGAGCGCATTTCAGGACATCTGAATTTTCGGCTACTTTTGTATAGCCGGCATCGTCGTTTTTAGCGTTTTGTCAGGTAATCCTCCAACTGCCATATCTTTCCTATTAGAGCTATCTAGGACTTAAAAACACCTTTGGTGATGTGTTCGTGTGTGTATTAACAGAATCCGATGCGTTGGAGCGCATTTCAGGACATCTGAATTTTCGGCTACTTTTGTATAGCCGGCATCGTCGTTTCTTAGCGTTTTGTCAGGTAATCCTCCAACTGCCATATCTTTCCTATTAGACCTATCTAGGACTTAAAAACAACTTTGGTGATGTGTTCGTGTGTGTATTAACAGAATCCGATGCGTTGGAGCGCATTTCAGGACATCTGAATTTTCGGCTACTTTTGTATTGCCGGCATCGTCGTTTTTAGCGTTTTGTCAGGTAATCCTCCAACTGCCATATCTTTCCTATTAGAGCTATCTAGGACTTAAAAACACCTTTGGTGATGTGTTCGTGTGTGTATTAACAGAATCCGATGCGTTGGAGCGCATTTCAGGACATCTGAATTTTCGGCTACTTTTGTATTGCCGGCATCGTCGTTTTTAGCGTTTTGTCAGGTAATCCTCCAACTGCCATATCTTTCCTATTAGACCTATCTAGGACTTAAAAACACCTTTGGTGATGTGTTCGTGTGTGTATTAACAGAATCCGATGCGTTGGAGCGCATTTCAGGACATCTGAATTTTCAGCTACTTTTGTATTGCCGGCATCGTCGTTTTTAGCGTTTTGTCAGGTAATCCTCCAACTGCCATATCTTTCCTATTAGACCTATCTAGGACTTAAAAACACCTTTGGTGATGTGTTCGTGTGTGTATTAACAGAATCCGATGCGTTGGAGCGCATTTCACGACATCTGAATTTTCGGCTACTTTTGTATTGCCGGCATCGTCGTTTTTAGCGTTTTGTCAGGTAATCCTCCAACTGCCATATCTTTCCTATTAGACCTATCTAGGACTTAAAAACACCTTTGGTGATGTGTTCGTGTGTGTATTAACAGAATCCGATGCGTTGGAGCGCATTTCAGGACATCTGAATTTTCGGCTACTTTTGTATAGCCGGCATCGTCGTTTTTAGCGTTTTGTCAGGTAATCCTCCAACTGCCATATCTTTCCTATTAGACCTATCTAGGACTTAAAAACACCTTTGGTGATGTGTTCGTGTGTGTATTAACATAATCAGATGCGTTGGAGCGCATTTCAGGACATCTGAATTTTCGGCTACTTTTGTATAGCCGGCATCGTCGTTTTTAGCGTTTTGTCAGGTAATCCTCCAACTGCCATATCTTTCCTATTAGACCTATCTAGGACTTAAAAACACCTTTGGTGATGTGTTCGTGTGTGTATTAACAGAATCCCATGCGTTGGAGCGCATTTCAGGACATCTGAATTTTCGGCTACTTTTGTATAGCCGGCATCGTCGTTTTTAGCGTTTTGTCAGGTAATCCTCCAACTGCCATATCTTTCCTATTAGACCTATCTAGGACTTAAAAACAACTTTGGTGATGTGTTCGTGTGTGTATTAACAGAATCCGATGCGTTGGAGCGCATTTCAGGACATCTGAATTTTCGGCTACTTTTGTATTGCCGGCATCGTCGTTTTTAGCGTTTTGTCAGGTAATCCTCCAACTGCCATATCTTTCCTATTAGACCTATCTAGGACTTAAAAACACCTTTGGTGATGTGTTCGTGTGTGTATTAACATAATCAGATGCGTTGGAGCGCATTTCAGGACATCTGAATTTTCGGCTACTTTTGTATAGCCGGCATCGTCGTTTTTAGCGTTTTGTCAGGTAATCCTCCAACTGCCATATCTTTCCTATTAGAGCTATCTAGGACTTAAAAACACCTTTGGTGATGTGTTCGTGTGTGTATTAACAGAATCCGATGCGTTGGAGCGCATTTCAGGACATCTGAATTTTCGGCTACTTTTGTATTGCCGGCATCGTCGTTTTTAGCGTTTTGTCAGGTAATCCTCCAACTGCCATATCGGCCCTATTGGACCTATCTAGGACTTAAAAACACCTTTGGTGATGTGTTCGTGTGTGTATTAACAGACTCCGATGCGTTGGAGCGCATTTCACGACATCTGAATTTTCGGCTACTTTTGTATTGCCGGCATCGTCGTTTCTTAGCGTTTTGTCAGGTAATCCTCCAACTGCCATATCGGCCCTATTAGACCTATCTAGGACTTAAAAACACCTTAGGTGATGTGTTCGTGTGTGTATTAACAGAATCCGATGCGTTGGAGCGCATTTCACGACATCTGAATTTTCGGCTACTTTTGTATAGCCGGCATCGTCGTTTTTAGCGTTTTGTCAGGTAATCCTCCAACTGCCATATCGGCCCTATTAGACCTATCTAGGACTTAAAAACACCTTTGGTGATGTGTTCGTGTGTGTATTAACAGAATCCGATGCGTTGGAGCGCATTTCACGACATCTGAATTTTCGGCTCCTTTTGTATTGCCGGCATCGTCGTTTCTTAGCGTTTTGTCAGGTAATCCTCGAACTGCCATATCTTTCCTATTAGACCTATCTAGGACTTAAAAACACCTTTGGTGATGTGTTCGTGTGTGTATTAACATAATCAGATGCGTTGGAACGCATTTCAGGACATCTGAATTTTCGGCTACTTTTGTATAGCCGGCATCGTCGTTTTTAGCGTTTTGTCAGGTAATCCTCCAACTGCCATATCTTTCCTATTAGACCTATCTAGGACTTAAAAACACCTTTGGTGATGTGTTCGTGTGTGTATTAACAGAATCCGATGCGTTGGAGCGCATTTCAGGACATCTGAATTTTCGGCTACTTTTGTATAGCCGGCATCGTCGTTTTTAGCGTTTTGTCAGGTAATCCTCCAACTGCCATATCTTTCCTATTAGACCTATCTAGGACTTAAAAACACCTTTGGTGATGTGTTCGTGTGTGTATTAACAGAATCCGATGCGTTGGAGCGCATTTCAGGACATCTGAATTTTCGGCTACTTTTGTATAGCCGGCATCGTCGTTTTTAGCGTTTTGTCAGGTAATCCTCCAACTGCCATATCTTTCCTATTAGACCTATCTAGGACTTAAAAACACCTTTGGTGATGTGTTCGTGTGTGTATTAACAGAATCCGATGCGTTGGAGCGCATTTCAGGACATCTGAATTTTCGGCTACTTTTGTATAGCCGGCATCGTCGTTTTTAGCGTTTTGTCAGGTAATCCTCCAACTGCCATATCTTTCCTATTAGACCTATCTAGGACTTAAAAACACCTTTGGTGATGTGTTCGTGTGTGTATTAACAGAATCCGATGCGTTGGAGCGCATTTCAGGACATCTGAATTTTCGGCTACTTTTGTATAGCCGGCATCGTCGTTTTTAGCGTTTTGTCAGGTAATCCTCCAACTGCCATATCTTTCCTATTAGACCTATCTAGGACTTAAAAACACCTTTGGTGATGTGTTCGTGTGTGTATTAACAGAATCCGATGCGTTGGAGCGCATTTCAGGACATCTGAATTTTCGGCTACTTTTGTATAGCCGGCATCGTCGTTTCTTAGCGTTTTGTCAGGTAATCCTCCAACTACCATATCTTTCCTATTAGACCTATCTAGGACTTAAAAACAACTTTGGTGATGTGTTCGTGTGTGTATTAACAGAATCCGATGCGTTGGAGCGCATTTCAGGACATCTGAATTTTCGGCTACTTTTGTATTGCCGGCATCGTCGTTTTTAGCGTTTTGTCAGGTAATCCTCCAACTGCCATATCGGCCCTATTAGACCTATCTAGGACTTAAAAACACCTTTGGTGATGTGTTCGTGTGTGTATTAACTAATCAGATGCGTTGGAGCGCATTTCAGGACATCTGAATTTTCGGCTACTTTTGTATAGCCGGCATCGTCGTTTCTTAGCGTTTTGTCAGGTAATCCTCCAACTGCCATATCTTTCTTTTTAGACCTATCTAGGACTTTAAAACACCTTTGGTGATGTGTTCGTGTGTGTATTAACAGAATCCCATGCGTTGGAGCGCATTTCAGGACATCTGAATTTTCGGCTACTTTTGTATGGCCGGCATCGTCATTTTCAGCGTTTTGTCAGGTAATCCTTCAACTGCCATATCTTTCCTATTAGACCTATCTAGGACTTAAAAACACCTTTGGTGATGTGTTCGTGTGTGTATTAACAGAATCCGATGCGTTGGAGCGCATTTCAGGACATCTGAATTTTCGGCTACTTTTGTATAGCCGGCATCGTCGTTTTTAGCGTTTTGTCAGGTAATCCTCCAACTGCCATATCTTTCCTATTAGAGCTATCTAGGACTTAAAAACACCTTTGGTGATGTGTTCGTGTGTGTATTAACAGAATCCGATGCGTTGGAGCGCATTTCCGGACATCTGAATTTTCGGCTACTTTTGTATAGCCGGCATCGTCGTTTTTAGCGTTTTGTCAGGTAATCCTCCAACTGCCATATCTTTCCTATTAGACCTATCTAGGACTTAAAAACACCTTTGGTGATGTGTTCGTGTGTGTATTAACTAATCAGATGCGTTGGAGCGCATTTCAGGACATCTGAATTTTCGGCTACTTTTGTATAGCCGGCATCGTCGTTTTTAGCGTTTTGTCAGGTAATCCTCCAACTGCCATATCTTTCCTATTAGAGCTATCTAGGACTTAAGAACACCTTTGGTGATGTGTTCGTGTGTGTATTAACAGAATCCGATGCGTTGGAGCGCATTTCAGGACATCTGAATTTTCGGCTACTTTTGTATAGCCGGCATCGTCGTTTCTTAGCGTTTTGTCAGGTAATCCTCCAACTGCCATATCGGCCCTATTAGACCTATCTAGGACCTTAAAACACCTTTGGTGATGTGTTCGTGTGTGTATTAACATAATCAGATGCGTTGGAGCGCATTTCAGGACATCTGAATTTTCGGCTACTTTTGTATAGCCGGCATCGTCGTTTCTTAGCGTTTTGTCAGGTAATCCTCCAACTGCCATATCTTTCTTATTAGACCTATCTAGGACTTTAAAACACCTTTGGTGATGTGTTCGTGTGTGTATTAACATAATCAGATGCGTTGGAGCGCATTTCAGGACATCTGAATTTTCGGCTACTTTTGTATAGCCGGCATCGTCGTTTTTAGCGTTTTGTCAGGTAATCCTCCAACTGCCATATCGGCCCTATTAGACCTATCTAGGACCTTAAAACACCTTTGGTGATGTGTTCGTGTGTGTATTAACATAATCAGATGCGTTGGAGCGCATTTCAGGACATCTGAATTTTCGGCTACTTTTTTATAGCCGGCATCGTCGTTTTTAGCGTTTTGTCAGGTAATCCTCCAACTGCCATATCTTTCTTATTAGACCTATCTAGGACCTTAAAACACCTTTGTTGATGTGTTCGTGTGTGTATTAACATAATCAGATGCGTTGGAGCGCATTTCAGGACATCTGAATTTTCGGCTACTTTTGTATAGCCGGCATCGTCGTTTTTAGCGTTTTGTCAGGTAATCCTCCAACTGCCATATCTTTCTTATTAGACCTATCTAGAACTTTAAAACACCTTTGGTGATGTGTTCGTGTGTGTATTAACATAATCAGATGCGTTGGAGCGCATTTCAGGACATCTGAATTTTCGGCTACTTTTGTATAGCCGGCATCGTCGTTTCTTAGCGTTTTGTCAGGTAATCCTCCAACTGCCATATCTTTCTTATTAGACCTATCTAGGACTTTAAAACACCTTTGGTGATGTGTTCGTGTGTGTATTAACAGAATCCGATGCGTTGGAGCGCATTTCACGACATCTGAATTTTCGGCTACTTTTGTATGGCCGGCATCGTCATTTTTAGCGTTTTGTCAGGTAATCCTCCAACTTCCATATCTTTCCTATTAGAGCTATCTAGGACTTAAGAACACCTTTGGTGATGTGTTCGTGTGTGTATTAACATAATCAGATGCGTTGGAGCGCATTTCAGGACATCTGAATTTTCGGCTACTTTTGTATAGCCGGCATCGTCGTTTCTTAGCGTTTTGTCAGGTAATCCTCCAACTGCCATATCGGCCCTATTAGACCTATCTAGGACCTTAAAACACCTTTGGTGATGTGTTCGTGTGTGTATTAACATAATCAGATGCGTTGGAGCGCATTTCAGGACATCTGAATTTTCGGCTACTTTTGTATAGCCGGCATCGTCGTTTTTAGCGTTTTGTCAGGTAATCCTCCAACTGCCATATCGGCCCTATTAGACCTATCTAGGACTTTAAAACACCTTTGGTGATGTGTTCGTGTGTGTATTAACATAATCAGATGCGTTGGAGCGCATTTCAGGACATCTGAATTTTCGGCTACTTTTGTATTGCCGGCATCGTCGTTTCTTAGCGTTTTGTCAGGTAATCCTCCAACTGCCATATCGGCCCTATTAGACCTATCTAGGACCTTAAAACACCTTTGGTGATGTGTTCGTGTGTGTATTAACATAATCAGATGCGTTGGAGCGCATTTCAGGACATCTGAATTTTCGGCTACTTTTGTATAGCCGGCATCGTCGTTTTTAGCGTTTTGTCAGGTAATCCTCCAACTGCCATATCTTTCTTATTAGACCTATCTAGGACTTTAAAACACCTTTGTTGATGTGTTCGTGTGTGTATTAACATAATCAGATGCGTTGGAGCGCATTTCAGGACATCTGAATTTTCGGCTACTTTTGTATAGCCAGCATCGTCGTTTTTAGCGTTTTGTCAGGTAATCCTCCAACTGCCATATCTTTCTTATTAGACCTATCTAGGACTTTAAAACACCTTTGGTGATGTGTTCGTGTGTGTATTAACATAATCAGATGCGTTGGAGCGCATTTCAGGACATCTGAATTTTCGGCTACTTTTGTATAGCCGGCATCGTCGTTTCTTAGCGTTTTGTCAGGTAATCCTCCAACTGCCATATCTTTCTTATTAGACCTATCTAGGACTTTAAAACACCTTTGGTGATGTGTTCGTGTGTGTATTAACAGAATCCGATGCGTTGGAGCGCATTTCACGACATCTGAATTTTCGGCTACTTTTGTATGGCCGGCATCGTCATTTTTAGCGTTTTGTCAGGTAATCCTCCAACTTCCATATCTTTCCTATTAGAGCTATCTAGGACTTAAGAACACCTTTGGTGATGTGTTCGTGTGTGTATTAACAGAATCCGATGCGTTGGAGCGCATTTCAGGACATCTGAATTTTCGGCTACTTTTGTATAGCCGGCATCGTCGTTTCTTAGCGTTTTGTCAGGTAATCCTCCAACTGCCATATCTTTCTTATTAGACCTATCTAGGACTTTAAAACACCTTTGGTGATGTGTTCGTGTGTGTATTAACAGAATCCGATGCGTTGGAGCGCATTTCACGACATCTGAATTTTCGGCTACTTTTGTATAGCCGGCATCGTCATTCTTAGCGTTTTGTCAGGTAATCCTCCAACTGCCATATCTTTCCTATTAGACCTATCTAGGACTTAAAAACACCTTTGGTGATGTGTTCGTGTGTGTATTAACAGAATCCGATGCGTTGGAGCGCATTTCACGACATCTGAATTTTCGGCTACTTTTGTATAGCCGGCATCGTCGTTTTTAGCGTTTTGTCAGGTAATCCTCCAACTGCCATATCTTTCTTATTAGACCTATCTAGGACTTTAAAACACCTTTGGTGATGTGTTCGTGTGTGTATTAACATAATCAGATGCGTTGGAGCGCATTTCAGGACATCTGAATTTTCGGCTACTTTTGTATAGCCGGCATCGTCGTTTCTTAGCGTTTTGTCAGGTAATCCTCCAACTGCCATATCTTTCTTATTAGACCTATCTAGGACTTTAAAACACCTTTGGTGATGTGTTCGTGTGTGTATTAACAGAATCCGATGCGTTGGAGCGCATTTCACGACATCTGAATTTTCGGCTACTTTTGTATGGCCGGCATCGTCGTTTCTTAGCGTTTTGTCAGGTAATCCTCCAACTGCCATATCGGCCCTATTAGACCTATCTAGGACCTTAAAACACCTTTGGTGATGTGTTCGTGTGTGTATTAACATAATCAGATGCGTTGGAGCGCATTTCAGGACATCTGAATTTTCGGCTACTTTTGTATTGCCGGCATCGTCGTTTCTTAGCGTTTTGTCAGGTAATCCTCCAACTGCCATATCGGCCCTATTAGACCTATCTAGGACCTTAAAACACCTTTGGTGATGTGTTCGTGTGTGTATTAACATAATCAGATGCGTTGGAGCGCATTTCAGGACATCTGAATTTTCGGCTACTTTTGTATAGCCGGCATCGTCGTTTCTTAGCGTTTTGTCAGGTAATCCTCCAACTGCCATATCTTTCTTATTAGACCTATCTAGGACTTTAAAACACCTTTGTTGATGTGTTCGTGTGTGTATTAACATAATCAGATGCGTTGGAGCGCATTTCAGGACATCTGAATTTTCGGCTACTTTTGTATAGCCAGCATCGTCGTTTTTAGCGTTTTGTCAGGTAATCCTCCAACTGCCATATCTTTCTTATTAGACCTATCTAGGACTTTAAAACACCTTTGGTGATGTGTTCGTGTGTGTATTAACATAATCAGATGCGTTGGAGCGCATTTCAGGACATCTGAATTTTCGGCTACTTTTGTATAGCCGGCATCGTCGTTTTTAGCGTTTTGTCAGGTAATCCTCCAACTGCCATATCGGCCCTATTAGACCTATCTAGGACTTTAAAACACCTTTGGTGATGTGTTCGTGTGTGTATTAACATAATCAGATGCGTTGGAGCGCATTTCAGGACATCTGAATTTTCGGCTACTTTTGTATTGCCGGCATCGTCGTTTCTTAGCGTTTTGTCAGGTAATCCTCCAACTGCCATATCGGCCCTATTAGACCTATCTAGGACCTTAAAACACCTTTGGTGATGTGTTCGTGTGTGTATTAACATAATCAGATGCGTTGGAGCGCATTTCAGGACATCTGAATTTTCGGCTACTTTTGTATAGCCGGCATCGTCGTTTCTTAGCGTTTTGTCAGGTAATCCTCCAACTGCCATATCTTTCTTATTAGACCTATCTAGGACTTTAAAACACCTTTGTTGATGTGTTCGTGTGTGTATTAACATAATCAGATGCGTTGGAGCGCATTTCAGGACATCTGAATTTTCGGCTACTTTTGTATAGCCAGCATCGTCGTTTTTAGCGTTTTGTCAGGTAATCCTCCAACTGCCATATCTTTCTTATTAGACCTATCTAGGACTTTAAAACACCTTTGGTGATGTGTTCGTGTGTGTATTAACATAATCAGATGCGTTGGAGCGCATTTCAGGACATCTGAATTTTCGGCTACTTTTGTATAGCCGGCATCGTCGTTTCTTAGCGTTTTGTCAGGTAATCCTCCAACTGCCATATCTTTCTTATTAGACCTATCTAGGACTTTAAAACACCTTTGGTGATGTGTTCGTGTGTGTATTAACAGAATCCGATGCGTTGGAGCGCATTTCACGACATCTGAATTTTCGGCTACTTTTGTATGGCCGGCATCGTCATTTTTAGCGTTTTGTCAGGTAATCCTCCAACTTCCATATCTTTCCTATTAGAGCTATCTAGGACTTAAGAACACCTTTGGTGATGTGTTCGTGTGTGTATTAACAGAATCCGATGCGTTGGAGCGCATTTCACGACATCTGAATTTTCGGCTACTTTTGTATGGCCGGCATCGTCATTTTTAGCGTTTTGTCAGGTAATCCTCCAACTTCCATATCTTTCCTATTAGAGCTATCTAGGACTTAAGAACACCTTTGGTGATGTGTTCGTGTGTGTATTAACAGAATCCGATGCGTTGGAGCGCATTTCAGGACATCTGAATTTTCGGCTACTTTTGTATAGCCGGCATCGTCGTTTCTTAGCGTTTTGTCAGGTAATCCTCCAACTGCCATATCTTTCTTATTAGACCTATCTAGGACTTAAAAACACCTTTGGTGATGTGTTCGTGTGTGTATTAACAGAATCCGATGCGTTGGAGCGCATTTCACGACATCTGAATTTTCGGCTACTTTTGTATGGCCGGCATCGTCATTTTTAGCGTTTTGTCAGGTAATCCTCCAACTTCCATATCTTTCCTATTAGAGCTATCTAGGACTTAAGAACACCTTTGGTGATGTGTTCGTGTGTGTATTAACAGAATCCGATGCGTTGGAGCGCATTTCAGGACATCTGAATTTTCGGCTACTTTTGTATAGCCGGCATCGTCGTTTCTTAGCGTTTTGTCAGGTAATCCTCCAACTGCCATATCTTTCTTATTAGACCTATCTAGGACTTTAAAACACCTTTGGTGATGTGTTCGTGTGTGTATTAACAGAATCCGATGCGTTGGAGCGCATTTCACGACATCTGAATTTTCGGCTACTTTTGTATAGCCGGCATCGTCATTCTTAGCGTTTTGTCAGGTAATCCTCCAACTGCCATATCTTTCCTATTAGACCTATCTAGGACTTAAAAACACCTTTGGTGATGTGTTCGTGTGTGTATTAACAGAATCCGATGCGTTGGAGCGCATTTCACGACATCTGAATTTTCGGCTACTTTTGTATAGCCGGCATCGTCGTTTTTAGCGTTTTGTCAGGTAATCCTCCAACTGCCATATCTTTCTTATTAGACCTATCTAGGACTTTAAAACACCTTTGGTGATGTGTTCGTGTGTGTATTAACATAATCAGATGCGTTGGAGCGCATTTCAGGACATCTGAATTTTCGGCTACTTTTGTATAGCCGGCATCGTCGTTTCTTAGCGTTTTGTCAGGTAATCCTCCAACTGCCATATCTTTCTTATTAGACCTATCTAGGACTTTAAAACACCTTTGGTGATGTGTTCGTGTGTGTATTAACAGAATCCGATGCGTTGGAGCGCATTTCACGACATCTGAATTTTCGGCTACTTTTGTATAGCCGGCATCGTCATTCTTAGCGTTTTGTCAGGTAATCCTCCAACTGCCATATCTTTCCTATTAGACCTATCTAGGACTTAAAAACACCTTTGGTGATGTGTTCGTGTGTGTATTAACAGAATCCGATGCGTTGGAGCGCATTTCACGACATCTGAATTTTCGGCTACTTTTGTATAGCCGGCATCGTCGTTTTTAGCGTTTTGTCAGGTAATCCTCCAACTGCCATATCTTTCTTATTAGACCTATCTAGGACTTTAAAACACCTTTGGTGATGTGTTCGTGTGTGTATTAACATAATCAGATGCGTTGGAGCGCATTTCAGGACATCTGAATTTTCGGCTACTTTTGTATAGCCGGCATCGTCGTTTCTTAGCGTTTTGTCAGGTAATCCTCCAACTGCCATATCTTTCTTATTAGACCTATCTAGGACTTTAAAACACCTTTGGTGATGTGTTCGTGTGTGTATTAACAGAATCCGATGCGTTGGAGCGCATTTCACGACATCTGAATTTTCGGCTACTTTTGTATAGCCGGCATCGTCATTCTTAGCGTTTTGTCAGGTAATCCTCCAACTGCCATATCTTTCCTATTAGACCTATCTAGGACTTAAAAACACCTTTGGTGATGTGTTCGTGTGTGTATTAACAGAATCCGATGCGTTGGAGCGCATTTCACGACATCTGAATTTTCGGCTACTTTTGTATAGCCGGCATCGTCGTTTCTTAGCGTTTTGTCAGGTAATCCTCCAACTGCCATATCTTTCTTATTAGACCTATCTAGGACTTTAAAACACCTTTGGTGATGTGTTCGTGTGTGTATTAACAGAATCCGATGCGTTGGAGCGCATTTCACGACATCTGAATTTTCGGCTACTTTTGTATAGCCGGCATCGTCATTCTTAGCGTTTTGTCAGGTAATCCTCCAACTGCCATATCTTTCCTATTAGACCTATCTAGGACTTAAAAACACCTTTGGTGATGTGTTCGTGTGTGTATTAACAGAATCCGATGCGTTGGAGCGCATTTCACGACATCTGAATTTTCGGCTACTTTTGTATAGCCGGCATCGTCGTTTTTAGCGTTTTGTCAGGTAATCCTCCAACTGCCATAT
>OZ035877.1:32407215-32489563 GCA_964034865.1 Eristalis intricaria
CTTCCTCCTCTTCGTCTAGGCAGCTCCTGCAAAAGTCGTTGAACAGGCCTAGTCTCTTTGCCTGAAGGAGTAGGCAGTGTGCAGTGATTATTCCAACTGCAGTGCCAATTTTGGATCTCTTTAGAGAGACCGGGCTATCTGATCTTTTTGGACCGAGATGAGGTCAGCCGAATGGAGCCTGTCAACCATCTGGCATTGACTTTTTGTGTGTAGAAGCTTGAAGGTAGATACAGACGTACCTATGTTATAAGAGAGTCCATAAACTGGCGGTCTAGTGGCGCATTAATCGAGTTCATCAGCTTTGCAGTTTCCAAAGATTTCCCTTTGGTCTGGCACCCCCAGCACAGGCGAATGCTGAACTGTTCGAGAGAGATGCGCTGTAGTCGATTCCTATGTTGGAGTTTATAGAGAACGATCTGTCAGCTATCCGCAGAGGTACAGATATCGCGGGTAGATATCACGTTCAATTGTGGCCAGAACAGGGTTTCGCTTGGAAGACGCTCCAGTGATTTGCGAACGGATTTGATCAGTTTCAGACGCTCTGAGAACATCCGTCCTGAATCCATCTGCGTGAAAATGTACGGCTCTACCAAAGGTTATGGTGGCCCCGTAACAGGCCTCTGTGTGGAATCACCATTTCAACGTTGTTCTCTGGGAAGTGGCGTGGTGAAGTGTAATCCAAGGGTAACGAGGTGAGGTTTTGGTCTCTCTTCCGAGGGAGCAGCCTTTAGTTACGTAGCTTTACTCGTCCACCACCACTTGGCTGACAGAGGATAGTTGAACAACGAGTCCTTGGGCATGACTACAGACGTTTGTGGTCAAGGGCTCCTGCAATACGTGAAAAATCACGTGTCGGATTTCACGTTTGGCTCTTGATACCCGGGTACCAGCATTTCCATAAACGATGAACATATTGGTCTCGATTTGGACTTCATGGGGTTTTTCTAGGTTCTGCCGCAGTGCCAACTTCCTTCCACAATTGGACTTAAACGTCTAAGCAGAATTTTTTCAAATACTTTAGACATTATCGGGAGTAGTAAAGGACTTTTTATCCGTTCGTGGTTTCCTGGGTTTTGGTACCATTATAAATTCTTTCACTTTCCATTGACTAGGGACATGGTCACGTCAAGATTTGGACTTCATGGGGTTTTTCCAGGATCTGCCGGAGTCCGAAAATTTGGTCTAGTGTGGACTTTCCTAGCCATCATGGATAGTGGCCAATCAGGTTGTTGACGAAGGGCTTCCGGCATTCACACAGTATGGCAGATAAGATCTTGTATCCGGTGTTCAAGAGACTGATGCCTCTCTTGATGGGGGTCTTCTTTTTTACAGAAATGAAGTTTAACAGAGATAGCCGACTTCACAGCTTATTGCCCCCTAGTCCATCGACGAATTTGAGTGCATTTTTGACAGATATTCATGAATTGTTGACGGTTATTCACGAAATAACGTAAATGCCGTCCTCTGATTGGTCAATTTGGTTTATAAACATGTGATAAAAAACAGTTATCAACAATTGTAAGAGGCAAGAGAGGTAGAAGTCGGGCATCTCTGTAATACTTCATTTCTGCTTTTTTTCTCCTGAAATCTCGGATTAAATAAATTGGCAAAAGTAATGATTTTCCAGAATTTTTCAATGTCAGGACCTTGTTGTTTTTGATGAATGTGTACCTTGGCCTTGATGTCCTCGACCCCCTCTTCTACAAAAAGAAGAAATTTCCAAGAACTTCGCCTTAAGCACAGTCTCCTGACTCCCCTCGGTTTATTTGAACTTGTGAACTGAAGCAATTAATAAGCGAATAAAAAAATACATACCAAGGGGCGTGGGGAACAAACAATGTCACTTTGATGTTTGTTTTAAAGGTTACCTGGTTCTGGGAAAATGCGAATTCGCTTCTGAACTGATTTTGGCTTTTGAATCAAACCGACCAATCGATACGACATGGCCTTCGAAGCAAACAAGGGAAATCGTTTAAATCATGCTAATTAACGTCGTAATTGAGAAATCTCAAGCTGCCAAGAGGCTCGCCCTGTACAATGTACTTCGCGACTAATTGATGGGTGTTCAAAGAAAGTTGTGTTTTGAGTTGTGCTTTGAGGTTTCTTATGGAATTTGCGGACGTTCATTGGAGCTGTTGTGAGAAGAAGGGGACAGACTTGGACTGAGGAGACAAGGCTTTCCTTTAATTCCACCTTATGCCCTTGTTGACATGCCTTAGAGAAGGAAGTGGCTTAAAGACCCCATTTCGAGCTTCCTTCAAAAGAAGTAGTCAACGAGTCACTGCCTGGGCCAGTCCACCATTGAGGACAACAACAGAGATTTCGTTGAAGGATGAGCAAATATTCCCATGCTCCTTTCGATCTAGTGGCGAATATGAAAGAATGCAGAGACCTGATAGGACTATTTTCTTTCATCGGAGGGACACCAGTTCTGCTTTCAGACAACCCGAACGAAAATCGACGATAGTTTCGCTCGGTCCATTTAAGCACGCAAAAGCGAGAGCTATTGAAAGATATTGTTTTGCTTGCTTCACAGTTTATTAGTTTTATTACAATATTTTTACAAAGTTTGTATGATTTTATTTGTTTCCGCGAAGCCTTCTGAAGGCTTTTCTGCAGAAGATTGTGTTTCTTGTTATTATTGTTTTTTTTACGTTTGTGTAGAGGATAAAGAGCAGTGGGCCCAATCTCTATCCCTGAGGAACGCCATATTCAACGCGAACGCTGGCTACAAGTTTGGTTAATTTTGACACAAAGTTATCTGTTGGCCATGTATTCTCTTAACCAATCTGCCAATAAACCTCTTTGTTGCGAGCGAAGAGGTGATAATATGACACAACTATGAACTAAATTGAATTTTTTTTGATGAATGAAATGAACTTTAAAGAAATATGTCCTTCTTTGTCTTGATCCTCTCTTCACCGATGCTCCCGTTTAACTGTGCAGGGATGAAGAGCCGTTACTATCAGATCAAGTCAGGACACGTTCGGAGAGTCATTAGAGTTGGCAGGCAATACCCCTGTTATACCAACATTTTCGAGTACTTTCAAGAGCTTTTAATGTTTCAACGTATCAAAGGCCTTACTGAAAGCAATGAAAAGTCATAGCACATGATGACTTTTGTTGAGGCTTTCGTTGATACAATTGGCAAATTCTCCTAGGAGCTTCCCAGTACTCTTGTTTTTTGTTTCTGAAATCCGTACTGACTTGCATGTATCATAGAGTTTTTCGTAATATCTCTTCAAGCTATAATGCAATCTTGAAGCCTTTTTGTCACAACTTCTTCCAAGTGCATTTCAATTATCGGCACTATTGAAATTAGTCTGTAGTTATTTATGTTGCTTTTAGCACCTGCTTTGTAAGTTGATCGTAAACTAAATACTTACAGATTGGTGAGACGATAGTGATGGACTCACATGAAGTAAGTTGAAGTGAGTCGACAGAACGATAGTCGTCTTAAAAATTACACCTCCACCCAAAAAATAGATTGTGGATATGTCCGTCGACGCCTACGCAACTTAAACGATTCCCGGCCGGTACGACCAAAAATAATTGAAAGAAAAAATATCTAAGCAGTCCAACAAAACATAGAGATCCCTGCCGCCAAAAAAAAAAAGAAGCGTGATCCCCCCCTCCTTCGACTTCTTAGACATTTTTTTTTTATTTGTACAGCCAACACTTTTTGGGTGGAGGTGACCCAGAATGTGACGCCAATTCCATCGTGTTAGCTGCAGATGCTTGTTAGTTAAGGCTCAGTCTATTCCTGGGACTAGACTGTAGTGACATAAGGAAAAAAAAAAACATTGCAGTTGGACTCCTTAAAACAGACCATCCAGTCTTTCAACTATGGTGCAGCGAATTCGACAAGAGACTTCTATAAATCGGGCACCATCCCGCCATTTCCCATTTTTTCTTGACCAGTTGAACTGGTATCTAGTCCGAAAGAACTTGTCTTTGTTAACCTCTCTTGTTTCCTCTCTAAACTCTAGATAGAACTCTAGATCCGTGGTATCTGGAGAGGAAAACACAAAGAATTCTTCTTTGTAGTCGAAAATAAATGATTGCAAACTCTCGCGTCGCTCGCTCCATTTAAGCACGCAAAAGCGAGAGCTATTGAAAGATATTGTTTTGCTTGCTTCACAGTTTATTAGTTTTATTACAATATTTTTACAAAGTTTGTTTGATTTTGTTTGTTTCCGCAAAGCCTTCTGAAGGCTTTTCTGCATCGCTGGTGCGACCCCTCTCACACTAGCCGCGAATGGTGACCCATAATTCCATTTCAATGTTCAACCCCGCGCTTCACTCAAAAATTACACTCTTCACGTGCGTCGTCGGGTTGGATTGGATAAATGGTTGGATAAATGGTTGGATAAATGCTTCATAGCCTCGCAATTAGCCGCAGCACACGTTCAGAATGAGTTCGATGTGAAAAGCGAGCGCGCATAGTTTCGAAGTCCTAGCTTACTAATACCATCCACACTCTGAAAGTAGGTCGTTCTTCCACAGCAATAGTTTGTCAGAGCCAAAGTCGGTTGGGTTGTGGTCTTCCTTCCTTTATCTTCCTAAACTCGCCGTTTGTCCGTCAATTTATCGGTTTTTTTTTTTTTACACAAGCTAAAGCTTAATTTGTGTGGCCGTGGCGTCGACAACCTGTGCAACTTTACCTCTCTGCTTGGGCTTGCTTCCCGGCCAAAATGAACAGTCCCACTTATTTCGAGACACTGTCTACAAAAATGTGTACAAAAAGCCTCTCAAACTTGGCCATTCGGAGTCGGCATAAAACTGTAGGTCCCTTCTACTTGTGGGAGAAAAAAAGCACCCACAACGCGAGTGGTTGCTGTAAAAGAAAGACCCTGGCCCTCTATGGGCACCACCCATATTATTTTGCTTCATTGAAATTAGAGTATTTACAGTGGTGGCCAAGTAAATGGGCCATTTGTGCTTTGATATTAAGAAGACAGTTTTCCAGCGTGTAGTTATTATTGTATTTAACAGAATTGTAAACGCTAACGAATTGCAGAAAGCTCAGAGAATTAGAAAAATAAAAAAATACAGTGAACTCCCCCATAAGTGGACAACCACGGGATCGCAGTTTTTTGTCCATATAAGAGAGCGTCCGCTTAAGAGGAAAAAAACAAAACCAAAACCATATCTACTAGCCAATAGATACAGTACATCCTGCCCGCTTAAGAGAATCGTCCACTTAAGAGGCAGTTGAGTGTACCCATCTAAGTCAAGTAAACTAAGTGAGCCACGGCCACAAGGCCGTAAGGGCACCCGTACACCTACTTACCTAAGAGGGAGTTCACTGTAATTTTCTTAAACTGTCCACATAAACAGCCCTTTACATTGCATTGCATTCTAATATAATTTTTTAAATTTTAAATAAATAAATAGATAAATTATGAACTTCCCTTGGAACAACCCTTGGAGCACTCTTATTTTTAAGCACTGCTGTACTTAGCCTTGGGCGGTTTTCCTCTAAAACTTTGCATCGCACTTTAGACACAGAATTCCAGGCGATTTGACTTTGGTTCCACAATTCAGCTGCATTCTTGGGTTTTACAGTCGCGACGTAATGTTTTATATCGTTCGACAGATTCCATTGTAAACTCGTGACAATTTGATCGCTAAGGTAACCTTTCACATGCCGGGAAGTGGGCTTATGATCGTTATCAAGCATAAAACGCCATATTTGTGGCATACTTCCTTCGACGAAAGGGATCATTCAATTGAATTTATTCATTGCTGAGTAACGCTGTACATCAGGACTAATAGAAGAATGTTCTTACAAAATAGGTTCCTACACAGGTCGATCCATTTTGGTGTCTTTCCTTATAATTGGCCCTACGTCATGTCGAGAAAAGCTCATCACATCGCCGTCACCGTTCTTGACTTCTATAACGGTTACTTGGTCTGAAGTTCTAAGACTCGAGGACGCCAAACATTTATTTTGGATTCATCACTCCACAGCAAGTTTCTCCAAACAATCATCGGCTTATGAACGAGTCACCGTACAAGAGATTGGCTCTTAAAGTTTTGCTATCGTGTGGTATTTTTATGTCCACCACTGTCTATGGACATTCAGCCTTAGGGGACAAAGTTTGTTGAACGTCCCAACTGAGCTGTCCTTCTCCCTTGCCACTACTTTTTCATCGTCAACTGGCGCTAGGAGTGGACCTGGACCCCAGCCAACAAGCCGCCTCCCCAGTTGTCACGACCTTTAGCCAGCAGTTTAGTCGCAGTCCAATTTGGTTGAGGTCCTTTTCCACTTGTCCGACTAGTGACATCCCTTCCCTCTTACAAGACTCATTCCTTGCCAAAGAAAGCAAATGATTGCCTGTAACCAAGTCCTTTCCCAGCAAACTTACCACTGCAACAATTCACTGATTAATCCCTCTCCATGCAACAAACAGGATGATTCCGGCTCGGATAAGAGGCGAGGCAAGGCTAGAAAACCAGCCACTCTGCTGTGACTTAATCCACACACACACCACAACCCACGTTAAATACGAGTATCTCATTCGGAATATGAACTTTCACTCACGGGGAGAACGACGACGACAACACGCGCAATCAGTGATCGGATGGAAAACGCCTTCTGTTCGGAATGCGTCCCCGGCCAAACGATTCTGTAAATCGAACAGGTTCCTTAAATGAATTTCTTTAATTTTTATAGGAGACCAGGCCACGGTCTCTCGGCGGTGGCGGCGGCAGCAGTAAAAGCTAAACACGCTAAACACAAGACTTGTGGCGCAGGTCTGTGTCGATCCATCTTTAATGTGCGCGATGAGATGGGATTCCTCTCGCGCGCGCGTTCCATGTGGGGTTTCGTTTTAATGTCCGCCGTTTCGGTGCTAATTATCACCGATTCCACGTAGTTTCCTCATCATTCCAGTCGTAAAATGCATCGATACCAGTGCCACCCGTGTCAAACATCTACAAGCTTCCTTATCGTTAATGTTTCGTAAGCTTGCGGAGAGGGAGACGGACAACACAACGCAATCAGCTGCTTGTTATCCTTGCTCAAGATCGCATAAACTTTTAGTGAGACACGCTTGTGTAAGCCTCGAGTGACGAGAGACTTGCCAAGGAGTGTGTAGAGACGACGAAAATCAGGTAAATGCCGATCGATATCCGTAGAGCGTGCCGCATTCGAGTGCCAAGAGATTTTAATTTAAAGCATGTCTCCCCGCCGTCCCTCCAGGAGCACAGTGAGCCTGCACTTCCTTCCGCAATGATTCTCGTTCTGGTTCTGTTTTGTTTTTCGAATGATGGATGCGTTTCTATTGTGTTCTGTGTATCCCCAGATGTATCTTAAATTTAATTCAAAATATTTATTTGTGCTTTTTTTCTTGTTCTATTTTCAGCTGCAATCGAAGCGTGAGATGTTCTTTAAGAGCGACTCGCACAGCAGTCCATCTGGTCCACCGCCTACACCACCAACGTTAAACAATCATGTGAATAGTAATTCAACATCACAGGTAAGAAGGGGGGCTGAGATATGCAAATGAATTTCGGCTTACTGATGTGTCGCCCGATGTACGGGTCCGAGTGGGACTAGCGCGAGAGAGATGCGATGATAAATGAAATTGCTTGTGGTGATGGTGATAAATCTAAGGCAGAGTGTCGGACTGGAGATAATTGGCTTTGGGCTGGAAGTGTGTGTTTGTTGGGAAAACATTGACAAACGATAGGAGGGCGAGTGTGAGAGAGAGAGTGAAGCATTACAACGAGTTAAGCGAGCAGAAATTAGGCCAAAGTGAATGCAGCTGACCAATGAGTTATAATCGAAGAGGCAGGGGGATTCCATGGAGCGTTAGACTGAATTGGGCCAACTTTAGTTTCTCATTTCGGCTAAGGCTTGGCTTGGATTAGTTGAAATTAGCTTAATTTAGCTGTGTTTACGCTTAAATTATAAGTGCACAAATAACGAACTTCGGCGCTTAATAATTCATGATAAAATCTTGGCAGCACCGACGATATTTTTTGACAATAGTGACAGTCAGGGGGTGGAATCGTGTAAGGTGATGAATGGGCACAATCTCCGGTTTGCGATTGTTTAGCATGACCATCACTTTAAAAGCAAAAAACCCTTAATAATTATAAAATAAAAAAAATTTCATCAAATAAAAAGAATCGATTACGAAACCTAAGCGGAATGTGTAGCAGAGACACTCTGGGTATACCAAAAATTGCATACTTATGGATGCTAAACATTTAAAAAATTATCTAATACATCAACCACACCTACAATTGCATGAACAAAATAGAGCAGGGGCTAATCTCGTAAATCACGTACACCTACCTAATGAATGAATGAACGAATTCAGGAATGAACACACAGAAAATGACGATTGGAAGCATTGTTATTATATCTATATGAAAATATAGGATTTGTTAGTTAGTGTATTTTTAAGTATGTCTTCTTCTCTATAGCCCGGGGTGGATCTGGGCCTCAACCAACAAGCCTCTCCAGCTAGCGCGGTCTCTGGCTAGCTGTCCCCAGTGTCGCACGCCAAGTTGGTTGGGGTCCTGCTCCACCTGGGTGCGCCATCGGTTCCTTGGCCGTCCTCTGGGTTGTCCCACTGGTTCGGAGTAGAGTCGGGCCGGAGCTGAGTTGTCCATACGCTCTACATGGCCTAGCCATCTTAGGCGTCATATCCGAAGACGCCTGACTAGACTCATGTCGCTGTACAGCCCGTACAGTTCGCGGTTGAATCTTCTCCTCCAGAAACCGACAACGCAAAGATCGCACGCAGAGCTTTTCTCTCGAAGAGACCAAGGACTTCCTCATCCGCTTTTGAGATTGTCCATGCCGCGCTTCCAAATTCTCAGTGTCGACTGCGTCTCTATTACTAGTTGTCCATTCTCGTCCCGGCAGGCTTCTGTCCGAACCTTACATCCATTGGATAACTGTTTCACCCTCTGGTAAAACTTTCGGACATCGTTCCTGCCGTAGCACCTTTCCATCTCCTCAATCGCGCCCTTCTCGTGCTCTTTCTTCTTTCTCCTGAGAAGCCGGGTCTCGTCCCTTTGTCTCTGTTAGTACAGCTCTCGTTGTTCGTTGCAGCGTTGCTTTGTAGGCTTCCAGCTTCGCTGCATGTGCCAGCTTACACTCGTTGTCAAACCATGAGTTTTTTCTAGGTGGTGCCGTAAAACCCAGCACATCAGTGGCAGCATCTTTGATTTCTTCTTGACAACGCCTCCAACCTTCTTCGATTGCTTGTGCAGGTGGCGACGAACTTAGAGAGAGATTCCGGGAGACTCGATCGGCAAAGATCCTAGCAGTCCGTTGCGATTGTAGCTTTCCGACATCAAACCGTGGTGTCCTTTCTCGACTCCGTTGATCTCTTGATATCCGAGTTCGCACCTTGGCTCCTCGGAACGTTCGGACAACAAGACTGCTGGAGAAGAGCCTGACGTCGATCGCAACATGATCAATCTGGTTGACGTTTGATTGATCAGTGGACCGCCAGGTTCCTTTATGGATGTTGAGGTGTGGGAACCGCGTGCTAGCTACAGAGAGATTATGTCCCGTGACAAAGTCCACCAGCCTGAGTCCGTTATCGGATGTGATGTCGTGCAGGCCGTGTTTCCCGATGACTTTGGCAAAGATGTCTTCCTTAAAAAATTAAATCTCCTAGAACGATCTTGGGTCGAAGCTGGGGCACTGAT
The DNA here is from genome assembly GCA_964034865.1 of Eristalis intricaria. Taxonomy (NCBI): domain Eukaryota; kingdom Metazoa; phylum Arthropoda; class Insecta; order Diptera; family Syrphidae; genus Eristalis; species Eristalis intricaria. The sequence continues at coordinate 32,416,894 of OZ035877.1, forward strand.
CGTAAGTCCTTTCTCTCTCTTCTGTTGTCATCTTTGTCCTCTGTCGGGGCGTGGGCGCAAATCAGGCTGATGTTCCCGAATTTAGCATTGATGCGGATTTTTATGATGCGTTCGCTTTTACAGACAAAGCTTAAGACTTTTTGCTTAAATCTGCCTCGAACAACAAATCCACATCCAAATAAGCGCCTCTCCCTGTTGCAATCACCATAGTGGATCTCATCCTCTTCTTGCCCGGCCCATTCCACCGCACTTCCTGGATTGCGGTAATGTCTGTTTTGTAGCAGGGCCTACAGGGAGCTCTTCGGCTGCACGGGGTCTGTTAACATTCCACGTGCAGAACCGAAAATCGTTGTCCTTGTTTCGTTTGCTGGGATCGTCAACATTGATTCCGTCCGTATCCGAGGCATTTGGTTGTCTCTGAACCGTACAATTTGTACGTGGTGAGGGAGTTAACCTCACGCACAACCCCCAACTGGGAGGCCAGGCCCTATTCTTTAACCCTCGGGCGGAGGGTCCGGGTTTATCCGGTGTCGGTAACCTCGCTGAGCTGTGAGCGCCGCCGTTGTCCCTAATACTATAGTGATCTTCCGACGCCATCTGCATTCTAAGGCCCCGACCTGGCCTTGAAAGAATCTTCTAGGCCTGTGCTCCGAAAATGTCAAAGTAGCTCTGGGGACTGCGCACCAGGTGGCTCCTTCTGACTGGAGTTTCGGATGCTGCCATTGGCCAGACAGTTTTCCAGCTCCTCCGCCGCCATCCATAAAGAGAGATGAGCCCTGGTACATTCACACTCTCTCCCCTCTGTCGTCTGTATCCGCTAACGACGTCCCACGGGGGTTGGTTACCCTCCGAGGAGGATTCATACCTTGCCATCTTCCAAGTTTGCACTTCCATCACATTCAAACAGAGTGCATCAAAAAAACCAGAAAACAATTTTCCCAGTCAAAACGTGTCTCATTCAAAAACTATTTCCATCGCTCGTCGACCACTCTCAATTCATTTCATTCCCTTCACACAATTTCATCGTCATGCGACCAATTATCAAGCAAATTGCCCCATTGACCTCGGCATTCAGACTGTGCTTACCTACAAAGCCGCCTCCGGCACACTTCAACGCTCTTGTAATTAACCATTTATTGCAATTGTTTCTCTTTTCATAGAATTCGTCGATAAACAACACAGCATCGGCCGCGAACGATAAACACCATCATATTAGCAATAATATACAGAACAACCACCACACCTCATCGTCGACAGTGAACAGTAGCTCCACTTTAATAACACAAGAGCAGCAGCACAGTAAAGTCCCCAATTCAATAGCCACAACAAATTCAGCGACATCCGGTGGCGGTGTTGGTGTTGGTGGCGTTACCAGCAGCGGCGGCATTACATCGAATGTAACAGCATTGGCGAATAATATAAACAATTTATCACTGAAGGAGAAACAACAACAGCTTCTAATGAACAATGACAGTTATTCGGATTCAAATAAAATCGCCAGCGAGAGATATGACAAGGAGAAAGTGCAAGCGGTAGTACGACCCAAACCGAAGGAGCTGGACGGCTATGTGGGCTTTGCCAATCTTCCCAATCAGGTGTATCGGAAGGCGGTGAAAAAGGGATTCGAATTCACCCTCATGGTTGTGGGTAAGTTGGTAAATTTGATCGGCTTTCGATGCGAGACTGATGGGATTTCTTTTATTTGTTGTGCAGGTGAAAGTGGACTGGGAAAGTCAACACTGATCAATTCAATGTTCTTGTCGGACATCTACAATCAGGACCAACATCCGGGACCATCGCTTCGTATTAAGAAGACAGTCGCTGTGGAATCGACTAGGGTATTGCTCAAGGAGAACGGAGTCAATCTGACATTGACTGTCGTCGACACGCCTGGATTTGGTGATGCAGTAGACAATAGTAATTGGTAAGTGACTGCTTTTGAAACTGTGTTAGCAGAATAGCATGCACTATAGATCGGTGGTCGCCTTTAAGCAGTGTGTGGACGCGTGACTGCTGCAGCTTCACGTGGACCCACGACGGTTCATAGTTGCACCACAAACTCTCTGGAAAACATGATTCTGACTAGAAATTATTACAGTGGACTCCCCCTAAGTCGAATTGTCACGGGATACCAAAATTTTCGAGTTAGAGAGAGGTTTTTGTATCGAAAGTTGAGGGAAATGTATGTAAAATATGGCGAAAAAGTTCGAGTAAGGTTAAGGAGAGTTCGACTTAGGGAGAGTCCACTGTATTTGGCTTCACTATTACTGTCCTTTACCCAAAATGACTTGGAAACACACAATTCACAAATCTGAATAAATATCTTCGGTTGATTTCTGTGCCATCCTTGAGGGAGTTCAAGAAGTGTCTTCGTTCTCGCATTAGCCAGTGCTGGTCAGGTGCTTTCGTTCTCCTCCATGACCAGTCATTGCAGAAGCCTTCACTGAAACACACTCAATCCATCGATTCATGTTTCCTCAACCCCAGTGCGGAATTCGAATGTTCATTGCCTCGTTAATTAACCATAATTGATCGTTCTTGAGTTGCTTCTAAAATTTCCTGCTTTTTCATCGATATCAAGAATATCTTCGATGGCCTAGTCGCGCAGCGGTCACTCGCTTGCTTGTTCTGTGCACATTCTTATGACGTTCCCGGCTCACCTCAAACCATCGGAGTTTAATTATCCTAACAACTCAAACGGACAAATAGTGTGAACGCAAACTCGTTTTACGTTTGATCTCTGTTCGTTTGAAACATCTCAACGTCATTAATTGCAAGACTTACTGGCTTTAATGCATGGTTTTAGTTTGATGAAGAAACTTGTCTGCGCCTGCATTTGTGTTTGGTGAAGAGGAAGTTGTTCACAATCCATCATTATCCGGGGGGCATCAGATTTAAGTTGACTATGAGAACAGGAAACATTTACATTACGTTCCCCTAAAGAAGTGCTTCAACATCTGCTAAATGGCAGAGTTCATGCGACAAACCCCCGTCCTGTGCTTGCCTTGGATGTGGTTTATATTTATTTTGTCCAAGGCGACGTTTTACATTCCCTGTCCAAACTACGTTTTAATCAATTCTTCATTTACTTTCAGCTGGGTGCCCATTATTGATTTTGTCGAAAATAAATACGAGGAATATCTTACCGCCGAGTCGCGAGTGCATCGCAAGGCAACACCAGACAACCGTGTACATTGTTGCCTGTATTTCATAGCGCCATCCGGTCACGGATTGAAGCCGCTCGACGTCGAGTTCATGCAGCGTCTGTGCGATAAGGTGAACATAATTCCAGTTATTGCCAAAGCCGACACAATGACACCCGAGGAAGTGCAACTATTTAAGAAACAAATTCTCAACGAAATTGCTCAACATAAAATTAAGATTTACGATTTCCCCGAGCCACTCGAGGACGAGGAGGAGGCCAAGGCCTTGCGACAGCTGAGAAGTCGTGTGCCATTCGCTGTGGTCGGAGCCAACACAGTGATCGAAGTCGATGGAAAGAAGATACGCGGACGAAGATATCCATGGGGTATCGCCGAAGGTAAGTGAAACCCTGAAATCATTGAGAATCGAATTTAATTCCTTTTTTGTTTGCATTTCAGTTGAAAATCTCGATCATTGCGATTTTATTGCGCTCCGCAACATGGTCATCCGGACGCACTTGCAGGACTTGAAGGATGTGACAAACAACGTACACTACGAGAACTATCGGTGTAGAAAGTTGGCCGGACTCGGAGCCGACGGAAAGGCCAGGCTAACAAACAAGTGAGTGAACGGGCGACGGCTCTTTGACAAGTCTATTTGTGATAAATGTTGCTTTTGTGCGTGCGTTTTCTGTTCTTGGACTTTGTGTGGAGTTTTATTTTAGTTTAGTCTTCTAGTTTCCGTTTTCGGTTTCGTTCATTCAAACACATCACAATCCCCCCCACCCTCAAACATTTGACGAAATGGATAGAATTTTCATAAAGACAAAAAAATCGAGAAAAAAAAAACAAGCTTTAACAAAACATGAAATATCTCTCATTCATCGATGTTCATCATTGTTGTATACATTGTCTCTCTTTCTCATATAGTTTTTGCCCCCAAGGAATTATGAATAGCTTTATGATTGTTTGGTAAGTTCATGCCCACATTCGTGTATATTTTGCCTTCCTATCTCTCTCTCTCTCTCATTCTCAGTTCATGATTGACATTTTGTTTTGTTAGTGTTTTGATTTCCTCCTTAGTTCTTTGAGATAATTAGTTTTGTTTGCAGTTAGCTGTCCTCAGTTTGGGTTTGTCTTTCATTTTTCTTAGTTTTGCAAATAGTTTTGGTTTTGTAGAGTAGGAGAGACTCTCATTTGGTTGTGTATCGTATGTTGTGTGCAAAGGTAAGAATGGAGGTGTTTCCTCGGCGCATTAGTAGTTCTTTGATTCTTTGCGTTGATCTCTGCATAAGGTAGGTTTTCTTATTTTAGATGTAGACACTTCTATTAAGCTGCGTAGTGACGTAGAGTTCTTTGATTGTGTGTTGACCGGAATATGTTTTCTTGTGGATTTTTGATTTTGGTAAAATCTCGGGACTTGGTGCCTGCATCTTTATGGCTTGTCAAGTAGGCGCGTTTAAGTGAGTATGGGCGTCAACTCCTAACCTGTGTAGTCCACTTCACGGCCACAGCTGTTTCTAGTCGCTGACAATGCTTAAAGACCATTTGTGTCTAGAAAAAGTTTCTGAAAACCACGTGTGTTTCTGAAAACTTTTTCTTTCATAGATTGCATGAAACCGAATATCCCCGTCACTTGTGAGAGAACGTTAGCATGCGTAAGATGAATGATTGCTCTTCAAGCTGAGCCCAGTTCGACCACGTGTGTGCACTTTTAATGCCACATCTCTGTTACCTTATTTGTAGAGTGTAACCAACAACCTGAGATATTTATTAAACACAAGGGCTGGCTGTCTAGATCTATTAAGAACCGGGCAACACAAAAAGGTCTTTCAGCAGTGTTGTTGCACCTGCGAAAATGTGCGTTGTATGGGACACCCAGTTTGTCCTATAGGCCAGTGTCCCACACAAACTGCCACCAATCTCGCGACATTATGACAGCTCGCCGGAGTAGGTCTTGCATCACTTGCACTCAAGTCATATTTTTCCTGTTGCTGCACAGCTTGTCAGTCTGGCCCGTTTGAGGGTTGCTAATTCAAGGAAGTGCGTAGAGATATTAGCCTTGGGATGTGCACCTCCTCAGCAAGCGAACACTGAAAGGCAGCTCCCTGCCTAGCTGGTACATCTGCCTTCTCATTTCCTAGGATGTCACTTTGACCTGGAACCGCGATAAGGAAATTAACAGGCCTTCTAACGACACTTTCTTAGGTTGTCAGAGACTTGAACTTGTCCCATCCGTGACACTCCACTAACATGTAGACTTTTTGTAGCCCAAAGCCGCACAAGCGCTTCAGCTTTATTTAGAATGGTGGCTACTCGTTTCTCTGCTAGGGCAGGGCATTCGCCGCTGATTCTAGTCCTTCTTCGTCTCTGTGGTGTGTTAGCAGTGCCCTCCTTGCAACCACACACATCTTTGCAACAAAATCGGATGAATGCTCTTGCCTCAGGCCAGCTCCAGCCACAGAAGATGTCCGTCCGCCCTTCTGTCGGCCACCCAGACAAAGCCATCGATTTCTGGGTCCATCCAAAGCTTCGTCTTCCAGTTGTTTGCTTCGTGGAGCTAGAGAACTGCAAGAGATTCCCCGCTTTTTCTATTCCTTGGACGCCAGTGCGCCCTGGTCACCTCGTTACTTACGTTCTGTCGGAATAACCAGACCATCGAAGCTGGTTAAAATATTGCTATGGCCTTTATTGCCCGCATGGCTATCAGAAAATGGTCTCCAAATGCTACAAATCAAGGATTCACGGAGACCGCCTGCGCTTTTTGAGGGTCATCTCTGGGGCCAGAGGCTTCGCTGATGCATTTGTAGGTGTAGAGCACCGCCATCTTGTTTGTAAATCCCAACCCCAGCTCATGTTCAGGCCACCGTTAGATAGGCCAGACCAGTTCAAAAGGCATTAATTTTGTAAAATCATCACTTAGAAAATTTCTCGCAGCATGCAGTGCATAGATGCTTTGCTAATGAGCATAACCTCGGCTTTTTCGGTCCATGCTAATCTTCATACCAGGATGAGCACATACTGTCAGAAACCTATTGAGTGCGCGCTGGACCTCCGTCTGAGAGGATGTGAGTATAACCTCGACTCTATCTAATCAAAGTCGTCCTTTAAGGTACGATCTGAATCGAGTCGAACTCTAGGCGTTTTCTTGTCCCCTCTGGTTGTAAGGACCGCATTACACTAAGCTTTCGCTGCTGAATATCACATAAATCCAACTCTCACTCATTCATGCCTCTTAGACATGCAGGACTCGACAACGTTTTTTTTTTTTTAAATAAAACGCGAACCGTTTGAGATTTTTCAAAAACTTTACTGTCGACAATCAAAATATTTATGAATGGAACTCGACTTCGATCATAAACCAAAGACTTAACGGTCCCCCCACAGACAATAGTCAAGCGGTGTTAAATCACACGAACGAGGTGGCCAATCGACAGCCCCATTGCTTGAGATAACACGCTCACCATACATACTTTTCAATAAATCGATTGTAACGTGTGCTGTGTGGCTTGTGACACCATCCTGTTGAAACCATATGTCGTCCAAGCCCATATCTTCTAATTCGGGCCAAAAATAATCGGTAATCATGGCGCAATAACGCTGACTATTCCCAGTAACATGACGATCGTTATCGACGCGAAATAATATGGTCCAATAACGCCGCGGGCATGCAAACCGCATCACACAATTATTTTTTGTGGATCGAGTGGTGATTCATGAAGCGCAGGTGGATTTTCATCCGACCAATAACGCATATTTTGCCTATTGACGAACTCATTGAGCTAAAAATGAGCTTCGTCGAAAATTGGAGTTAAAGTGGCGGTCATCGACTCTGAATTTCAGTAGAAAATTTTTATAATTTGCAGACGTTGCTCGTTCGTGTACTTTACTATGATGAAAAGGTTGAGTTTATTGAATAAATTGACAGTGACAGTTTGGTGATTAGTTAAAGCGTTCGTTCACAAATTAAATTCCAAGCGGTCAAGTCCCTATTGGAAAAACCCTTTACCTGGTTACTTGCCAAAAACGACAATGCCCTCGAAAATGTAAGATCAGATAAAATCCAAATCCAAAAAACATCAGATTTCCGATGATATCAAACACTTCCAACTGAAGACTGACTTTATCCTCTTTCACTTTCTATTCCTGTTATTTTTTTAAACAAAATTTTATCCATTTACTCTTAGCCATTAGTTGGTCTGTCCAGTGTATTCGTAGTCCCCTTGCATCGTGTCATTAAAACTGTATTTTTCCCTCTTTCAGAGGGAACAGAGCATTGTGTACATTTTGTTTGTCATTTTGTGTATTTTTTTATTTGATTGTTTTTGTTTTTCGCCGCTGATATATGTATCCTTTGGTGCAGTCGATTTGACTGCCAAATCTGTGTGTGATTTGAGTTGTTTTTTTGTACTTTTGAGTTTGATTTTTTGTATTTTTTTGATTTTGATTTTATGAACCAAACAATAAACAATTTTCAGGAATCCACTTGCTCAAATGGAAGAGGAGAAGCGTGAACATGATTTGAAAATGAAAAAAATGGAAGCCGAAATGGAACAAGTCTTCGAAATGAAGGTGAAAGAAAAGAAACAAAAACTCAAAGATTCCGAATTGGAATTGACAAGACGACACGAGGAACGCAAAAAGGTGAGTTCATTTTTGTTGTTTATATGAGAATTTAGTTTAGAAGGTGTGAATTTTTGTGTAACCTTCGGATAGCGTTTAGAAGTGTTCTAGAGAATCATTCGCGTGAGCTTATTGCATTACAGTGTGTGTCAGTGCATTAGTTCGTAACTGTGGACATTGTAGCCCATCGAAAGTCACTCACTAAATCAATAGAAAATTAAACATTCAGTCGCCAAAAAGTCTGTTTCGTCATCGGATTAAGCAGCAATCCTTATGTTAACGAGCGTCTCGCCTTAACACACAAACCATGAAGTTAGGGATATTCGTTTGTATTTGGATCCATAGGATTTTTACTTTTTACAAATCCCGGCCAAATTGGTCTGCAAAGAAATTTTAAATCGTGGTAAATGAAATAAAATCGTGTAAACAAATTAAACATATTTTATTTTCAAACCGTGCAAAAAAAGACCGCTTAAAAACGGAATTAGGTGTAGTTTATATCCAAGATGATGATCTTTAGAGATGGAGGAGAAAGGTACGCTCGAGGAGAAAAATTGAGATTTCAAGGCCAACAGATTGAGATAGTTAAGCAGGACAAGTGTCTTGGTGTTTTGATTACGCCAAACCTAAATATGAACAAGCACTTAAAAGTTAAACTTGCCGAAGCTAAGCGTGCGATCTGTGCGGTTTGGGGAAACTGTATACAGAATAAAAATGTTTCGCATGAGTCAAAAGTTAAAATATTCCGTGCCACAGCCTCTTCTATCCTATTGTATGCAGCACAAGTTTGGGCTTACAGCGCTTTCGAAGCTGTGGAAAAGTTCCTCAGATATTTTCTTAGGCGGATTTTTAAGCTTCCTAGCAATTCACCTAATTACATGTTGCATTTAGAGACTGGAGTTATACATTTCGGTTATTTTTATAAAGTCAATGCGATGAGGCAGAAACAAATTCCGAGGTTCGTACTTGCGCAAATGCACAGATATAAGGTGAAGTGTGTCCAAGAATGGGAATCACTAGTATCAGAATGCGGTTATAGCTTCAATTTTACACATAGCGAACAACAGGAACAAAACAAAAAATCAACACCTTACTTCAGAAAACTGGCCACAGAATTTTTAACAAATTTGTAAATGAAGCCCAGTCATCCCAATACAGAGCAAAATTAACCACAATCAACAAGAAAGGACTTATTTCTTGAATAGCTACTCAGTAGAAAAAATAAGTATGATTTTTAAAATAAGAGGCGAATTTTTTAAGCTAAATTTCATACCGCATCGCCTGGAGCTTCGAATCTTATGCGACCTGTGCAATCTTAGAGAACGTGAGGATGTGTCGCACTTCATCGCGAAATGCCCTATACTTAAGGAGTTCCGCATTCATTTTTTCGGTGCTCTGACACTTGAGTTGCAATAAATATCTTGAATGGTGGCAGAGGCTGGGACTTACTCTACAACTACACAGTCAACGCATTGCGCTACAGGAACTGCATAATTGATGAACGTTCTGAAGTAATTGGAGCATTATATAATGAAACAAACTAGGCCAAACCATATAGACTGTTATAATAACGAAAATTGTAAGCAATTACTTTTTTTTTTTAAATAAAATAGTCAAATGAACTAAACTTAACTAACTACTTAAGTTGCATCCTCAGGAGTTGCCCGCCAAGCTCCGACAAATTATTAGAGTACGCGTCGCTTTCCTGGCTACCTTTTCTGTGTACTTTTTCCATTAGTTTTGCTGTCCAAGTTAACTTCGTTTACTGGAGCCAAAGCAATCTATGGTATAGGCTCATGCAGTGAAATCAGTGCAATTTGAATCCGAATATATTATAACAAATCATTATTCATCTCCTTTTTCAAACAGGCACTCGAATTACAAATCCGTGAATTGGAGGAACGAAGGCGAGGCTTTGACCAGGAGAAGAAAGATTGGGAGGACACCAACCACATTACGTTAGACGAACTCAGACGACGAAGCTTAGAAGCGAATAGTAAAGAGTGAGTACCGCCATTCAATTTATTCACATTCTGGTTATCATTTCATTTTGGTTATTTAGCTTTCTTTAAAACAAAAAAAAAAAAAACAAAAAACAAACAAAATAATTTAATTTTGTTGTCGCTTGATTTTTATCATTTTATTTATTTATGTTTTTTTTTCGTTTTCTTTTCCATTTCATTTTTCATAATTTAACTCTTGTGTTGGATTTCTTCATTTCAATTTACTTCATTTATGTGTATTTTTAATTTTTATTTTTTTTCTCTCTCTATTAACTACTACTTGTTTTTTAATTCTATATTTTTAATCGTGTATATATTTATTGTACATTAATTTTATTGAATTCGATTCTAAATTCTAAGGAACAACAAAACACGCAAACATAAATAAGACTACTTTTTGTATACTTCTCTTTTATAATTTGCAATTTTTGAATAGTTCTCACACACTTAACAAAGAAAGGATACAATTTTATAACACTACAAACTGGGATATAATATACATTTTCCAAAAAAACAACTCAAAAAAAAAGAAAATATTGTATGGATATGTTTTTCTGCTGTGTTTTTTCTTTTTCATTGATTGTTTCACGTTACTTTTTTTATTCCGAAAATAAATACATTTTTTTTGCTTTTCTTTACTACGACTGCTCTCGAATCGAATGAGTGTTTTGTTTTTTTTTTCGGAAGACTTGAGTCCTTTTCGAAATTCTGTGAGACACAGAAAGAAGAACGAGAAGATTTTTTTCCTTGAGAGTGTGTAATGTTTTGACAATTGGAAAAGAAAGTATTTTTTTATTTAGTTGTTATTACTGTATTTAGTTTGGTATATCTTCTTTGCGAAACACTGTTTAATTTCTAATTATTTACTTTTTTTTTCTCTTGGTTATGTTCATGTTTTATTTTTTAGTTTTAGTGTATAACCTTTGGTTAGAATATATTAGTATTTCTCTTATTCTTCTCTCTATAAACTATATCACTTACAAATATTGTGCTCGAAAGTTGCTTTGTTTAGATCTGCTAAGACGAGACAAATTCACCCGTAAATACCTGTATGAATCGAGTTTTTATTTTTATTTTCGTTAAAATGTATGCTATTATTGTTTTTTTTTCGTTATTTTCAAATTCCATTTTGAGTTTTTCATACGATTTTGATTTTGTTTTTCTTCTGTTTGAAATAAACACGTTACTGTGGTGGGAAAACTTCTGATCAGTCAATCATGCTTAAATGAATCCAATTGAGATCGATTTGTGTGCCACTGTGGGTGGTCAACGTGTTGCCCATGCTGCAATTTTCAATCGTCATGTGAACAAGTTGTTTACATTTGGGAAACAGATGTCATTCCAACACTTCGCACCTAGCAACACTTTATATACATCAGAGCTGCGTACAAGATCATTTCACGTCTTAAAGCACAATACACGCCAAGCTGTTAAATATCGATGTATAATTGCAGTAACGTTAATTGCTGTCGTTTTAGTATGCTTCTCCTTTAAGAGTCTTATGTTCACTTGTGATCTTTTTAAGTTTCATACTTTTAATACAATCTTCGTACTAAAAGAAAGTTCCCAAAAAATGCACTTAATTTAAGGGGACCCCTCATTCTCGATTTCAAATTTTGACGATTTTCAATCTGCTGGTAAATTTGCATAAATTATTTTTTAGGCTTGTAACTTTGCATACATTTAGTGGAAGACTTAGAAAAGAAGAATAAAATCTTACATAACTTTTTTCGTTGGTTTTTGGGATCAAACAAAAGCCTTTCTTTTCGGCGGCGCATGTGATTTCCGCTCACTGAAACATCTGAAACCACAAATTCCAACGGGATTAGAAGGAGCACATGTTTGGCTCTGGCATGAACTAGCATTATTAATTTCGCACAAAAATTAACAAAATGGCGGACCTTTGAATTTTTGTTTTTAAATCGCCTTTTTTCCGCCACAAATCAAGTTAAAAAGTAAAGAAGATCTTCACCGATTTGATTTATCCTTGATCATACCGTAGCTATAACGTATTCAAATTTGGAACCGATTGGATTAATGGTTTTTGAGTAACCTCATGCGCCATTTGATAAAAACGCGTTTAGAGGTTTGAGACGCGACTGGCGTCCAATATTGATTTCCATTGCATCCATTATTTTTAAAATTGTGACAAAACCTTCGTTAAATATACATGCGACTGTTTGGGTAGCAATTTCAACAATATTTCTACCATTATAGATGTTTTTGGGAGCAAAATTCCAGACACAATTGTTGAACGACTCGTTGTTATTCTGCATATTATTCCCCAGACATCGGTGAAGAAGTTCATCTGGTGACAAATTTATGGAGATGGGCTTGATGGCTTCCTGCACGTCTTCGTGTGATTCCGGTGGATGTTTATAATCTTGTAAGGTCCCAGCGGCTTCAAACTTGCTCCACTTGCACGAAGGGTCAAGTCCAGGGGGGGCAATTCATGTGCTGCGGATTTGCATCATTTCCATTTTTTCTTTTTTGCTTAGATCCATAAGCCCATAGAAAGTGTTCACTTCTGCTAATCCGACTCCCAGTAATCTCATCACATACAAAGCGCATGTTTACTTTGTATGGTTTCCCAATTTTGGGACACGGTTCAATGACCTTTTCATGATCACAATTACAAACTATATCCAAATTGAAACCCAATGAAGGGACAGAGGCACTAATGAGAGCTAGGTACCTGCGGGGCGCTCCTACCATAAATCGGCTTCATCTTCAAGAGTTTTTGAAATTTTAAAGGAACATTCTTGAATAGTTATAGGTTCGAACTAAATAAAAATAATCGACTTTTTGAAACCGTAAATGGGGGAGACTAATTGGACTAATAAAGAGCAAAAAGAGTTCAGACGATGACTGATGAAAGAAAATTCCGAAGTAGCTAAAGGATTTTTCAACGACCCGCGTTGAATACAGATCACTTTTGGAGAGATGCTGCGCAAAAGCTTAACAGCTACGGACCTCCTTTTTAAGACGGTGCAACGTGGAAATTTTTTATTCAGGCGAACGTTTTTAACAAGTCTGTATCAGGCATTGAAAAGGAATCCTATTTCACACAAATATACTTACGTACATATGTACACACTTTACATTGTCAAGTTGAAATGGATTAAATACACCAGCTCCTCGCCGTCTTCATTTGCACTTTGTGTGCCCTAATATTTAGCTCATTGTTATTTGTATACTTTTTTGAAATAACTCAAATAGAAATGGCAGAAAATGTCAAATTCATTGAGGATCATTCGAAAAAGAATTTTTATTCGGTCGACTGTCAGAACAGAAATGAATGTCAGAACAGAGATGCCCGACTTCTCTCTTGTCCCTTAAAATTCTTGACAACTTTTTTATATAGCTTGTTTTTAAACCAAATTGACCAATCAGAGGACGGCATTTACGTTATTTCGTGCATAACCGTCAAAAATTCATGAATATCTGTCAAAAAAGTACTCAAATTCGTCGATGGACTGTGATCTGCCATCTCTCTAGTAATTAATTTCAGTGTCAGAATATACAAAATTCATTCGAATGAATAAATCTACTCGAATGATTAGTCGAATCGTGCGGAACCAACAAGCCTCCAACTATCGCGATCTCTGGGAGATCCTTCTCCATCTGGGTGCACCACCTTAAACGCGGGCGTCCTTTGCTGTCTGCCTTCAAGTTCGAAGGCCATTCGGGCCGGTGCTGAGCTGTTCATACGCTCTAAATGGCTCAGCCATCTTAGGCATTAGATCCGTAGACGCATGCTAGGTTCATCTCGCTGTACATTCGTACAGATCCCATCAACGCACACAGAATCGAACATTTCTCCCGAAAACAACAAGGACTCCTTTATCTGCCTTGGAGATTGTCCATGTTTCCTTCTCTTACAGAAAGACTGGGATGAACTGTGTTGTCTTATTTAAACTCAGCTTGGTGTTTCGCGGTTCTATTGCTCAAATATTGTTGCCGGTAGTTGGTCATTACGTCGATTCTTAGTCAGAATATTATGTAAGAACAAAACCTTGTTCACTAGTCTGGTGAGAGAACAACACAATACAGGCAGTTGCTGTAGAGACTGTATTCAAGTAAACCACGGACACAAAGACCGATAATAGGTATGAATAAGAAGAAGATTCCTAGCCTGCCTCCGACATGAGAGCTTCCACTTCCAGAATCACACTGATCCAGCTCTCTCGAGTCGCTAAAGAAACACATTCATTCAATTTAACTGGTCATTGGCACATGCCATCGCTAACATCCATTAGTTCTTCTTTTGACACAACCAAGTTACTAAATTCATCGTTCATTAAAAGTAGAAAGAGCTTTCCATAGTCCTTCGAGTCCCGATCTTATCTCATCCGGAACTATCTCGCTGTACAACAATCGAGAGCTATTGTAGGCACGTGGTGAGGTATCGTCTTCAAATCCAATGAAAATAAAAATAAACAACGACAGACGTCCATAAACTAATTGTATGCTTCCACAAGAGGATGGAACTCGTGAGGTACTTGTGAGTTGCTTAAAGTCTGAGATACCAGATATCACATGATTCGATCACACATGATACCTTCTTGCTTTTGGACAACCATTGTTGTTTGCCGTACTCTTGGGTTAGGTCAGGTTGAAGTGACTGACAAGCAAGCCAGGAGCAGTCACGATAGGCACATTGTGTTACCACGCGGATTGAGACGAGTCGTTATAGTAAACTGTACACTCTTTATGAATCATTTTATTGAACGCTTAATGGAACCACTCCGTTGAAAAATAATCGTTCTCTTTAACAACATTTATTTTTTGTGGCTTTAGAAGCGTCCTCATTTTGTCCCAATTACCTACTCGACCTTTGTTTGATTTACTCAGCGGGGGGCATACGGAAAGGAATAAGCAGTAAACAGTCTGTTTATCCCACTTAGTCATTAAAAAATATGCGAATTCCTCCTCCCTAGTCGTCTTCAGCAAGAACTCTCCTCTCTCTCTGCGGAAACTCTGAGTCCGACAGTAGAGTCCTCTCATTTTTGTTAATAATTTTATTTGTTAAAGAGACCCCAACCGGAAATATTCGCATTGGAAAACTCAAATCAATTCAAAAGCTAAGCGATCCTGCAACTTTCGTGCGCAATGAAACAAAACAAAAAATAAAATAAAAATAATAATAATGAAACAAATTTAAATAAACTATTTGGTAGCTTTAAAAATAAAGATAAATTAGAACAAAACAAAAAACAAAAGAATATTGAAAAACAAATAATTTAGAACACAAACACAAATGAAAGCAACCAAAACAAAACAAAAAAACAAAATACCACCCCCGACATTTTCCAGGACCGCATCGATGACATCACGAGGTTCAGATGAGTCGAAGGGTCGCCGTGTATTTGGATCATTATTGAGACGTCATACAAGTTTCGGAGCTCCCGATGCTCATCTTCATAGAGGTGGCGCTGGTGGTGCTGGCAGTGGCAGTGGTACAGCCATACCAACGCCTGGACTCAACTCAACCAATTCACTACCACCAAATTGTAATAATGAAGAGAATCACGAATCTCACAAGAACTGATAACAAACATTTTTTGAATGCATATGCCTACATATCAATTAAATTTTAAAAACAAAAAAAAAATATATATATGCATTTATTTTTTTCTCATGAAACTTATAATTTTTCTTTTTTTTTATGCAAAAAGAATAGTTTGTAAAATTTATGTTTAATTTTCTTTATTTCTCCAAGTTGTGTTTATTTCTTTTTTTTTCGTATTTGTGTACGCATTATTTTTTGGATTTATTATGATTATCCGTTTATTCTTCTCTATCCTTTACTTTCCAATAACTTCCCTTCTTTATGTTCTCATATATCATGTCTTTTGTGCTGTTTGTCCATTAAATCAAAGCGAATAAATAAATGAAACCATGTGTTCCCGGTAACAAATTATTCGAAATTTTTAATTTTATTCTTTATTATATCCCAGTATGTATTTAAAAATTCTTTTTTTATTTTATTTTTTTTTTCTGCACACGTTTTGTCGAATTTTGATTTTCTTTAACAAATTTTGTTTGTTTAATCACGCATCATCATCATCACAAAACACACACCAAACCACTTCCACCAGCTTCAGAGAGTAGATTAATTTTTTTTTTTCGTTTTTTTGATTTTGTATCTTTGCCTTGATGTGCTGAAAAAAATCTCTTTTGCATTCGGAGACGAAGGTTTTATTTTTGCATGTTGTAGAAAACACACACATTTTTTGTCACAGCAAGTAGGAAGTGCATAAAGTGAGCCATCTGTTGGGTGCTGAGGTAATCGCAATCATTTGTGGTTCTCAAACTCTATCAGGTGGTTGTGTTTATGAAGTAAAATCTATATGAAGTGATTTGTGAGTTGCAGCGGGGTGTGTGAGGAAGTTATCGTTATCTTTTTCTTAAGTGAAGAGGTTTTAATAAATGTTGTTTTTTATTTGAAATTTGAAGTGTCTCTGTGAAGTTTTATCCGTTTCCCGATAGATTAGGTAGGTGGAACGTAAGACGAACGCCCTCTACAAAGACAGAGAGTGTGTGAATTTCTTGATTCTTCTCACGCTTATTCTGAATGTCCAATAATTCCCTTAATCATCATTAGCAGATCAAGGACGTGTGAGGAGGTTTCCTCAGCCTCTTCCGCCGAACCATTGGTCTCCGGCATGGTCTCCGATCCACTCTATTCATCGAACTCTAGGTCGCCGATGATTTTTCTTTCTTTCTAGATTTCTTTCATGTGTTCGTCATGCTTTTTCTAGATTTCAGTACAAACTTTTTAAAATTCTATTACAAACTGTAAATTTGGCCGATTGTATGTTGCAGGAAAATGATATAGGTGCACTGTATCGAGATGTTTTTGTTTACCATTTAGAACACCCTAAACAAAATATTGTGTGTTCACTATATTCGACTGTTGACTGTCATGCTTATTATAAATAAATTTCCCCACAATCTTTTCCCTTATTCCGAAACCAGCGTGAAGAATGTCGAAAGGAAAAAGAAAAATTCCCATGTTAAATTTCACTCAATTTTCTCCCCTATCTTCATGCGTGGGAAATTCAAGTAAACGTGCCTATTATTACTATCTTGCCTCAGAAGATTTTAATATCAAGCCAAACTAAGTGTATATGTATATTACATCAACTGTATGCAAAAACACATAATTATTACAGTACAATTCAAAGAAAAAATGAAGAAAAAAAATTATTAGGTACCAAGGCACGCTGAAATTCCAGAAGTATGCAACGAAATTACTGAAGCCAGCTAATGCACAAACCAAACCTTACAACTGATGGACTATTATATCCTCAAATGTTACCACATACATTTTCGAATACAATTTCGAACTAACCTTAGGAAAAAACATTCCGATAGAGATTACCGATAGCGGGCTTTTTTCCGAGGGAACAAGGAATTCCCCGGAGCCTGCGCTGTATTATGAAACGATGAGCAAATAAAGCAAATTTCGTGCTATAGAGGAAATTTATTTTGTAAGTCTTACGGTCTTCATAGATCGAGTCACCCACTCAATGATGAATGAAAAAATATAACGTATCCGCCCTAGTCATCCGTCAAGTGGCTTCTGCCGCCAGTGTTGATACATATTTGTGCCCGTTTTATCTCACTTTTCATGATTTCCGGTGGTGATTGTTCCGGTGGTGGGCACGCCCTGTGGTTCCAGTATGTTAGAGTTGAGTAGCTAAGCGTCGTAATGTTTACCCAGTTGGCGCGAAACCATAAGCAAATCGACATTGAAATTAACGCTGCGTAAAAATCCCCGCCCGATTATTGGTTAACAAAAATTGAGACAATGCAGCTGCAGCTGTCTAATTCACAAATGTCAAATATGATCGACTTACGACGCCATTTGCAAAAATTATAAAATATTCTGATAGGATGATTAATTTTGGGCTTTGTACAATAGTCCCTCGGTATGCCTTCATCTCTTTCAACCTTCTTCGGCTTCAGGCTTTCGGCGTAAACGGGATTCCGTTCCGAGGGTACTCTAGAATCGGTGATCGTAGAAAAAGCATTTGGATACATAAAATGAATGCTGCTAGGCTAACTTCTGCATACTGTCCCCTTAAACACACGACTAGTTGCTGTTCAACCAAAGCCGAGAGACTTGGACTTCTTGTGCACTAATTGTTTCTGACGCAGACTAGTGTCGCCGAGAAAATAGATGTTGCTGATTGTTTTTTTCCCAATGCGATGTAATTTAGTTTTGGCGTTCTGTTCCTTCCAAGGCACTCTTCCACGAATGGGAAAGCTGTCCGCAGGAATTGGCTTATATACAGGGTGGTCCAAATACAAGTTTCTTTTTAAAAATACAATAAAATGAAAAACATGAAATTTGTTCTCCTTATTATGGCTTTATTAGTAGAAATAAAAATTCCCATTAATTATGAAATATGGAGTGCCATCGAACAAACCCATCGCCATTTGATTGCAAAAGTTTTGCCTGCTGTTTCCCACCCAATTTTTTTTTTACGTTTTTATTTGGAACCTTTTGAACTTTATATATTTTCAAGCCCAAGTCTGTTACGGTTGGCAAATGACATTCAGACATTTTGGAATTTTTTTTCTAAGAAGGCTCAAAATCTTAATGATTGATTTTTGGGTTAATAAAACCAGTTTTTCGACCAGACTCCTCTTTTCTTTCAACTGACAGGTTCTCTTTATAACTCTTAATATCAGCACTATCTGTTTCCCTATTAACTGTTAGTTCCCTTGCGCTTTTTATATTCGTTCACCTTTGCTGTTCTAAGTCACACTTAATAATATTTCCTTTTGGGAAGTAAATTTGGTGCCAGGTGCTGCCCCGGCTGGCTTCGCCGTAGCGCATTCTGTCACCCCAATTTTCCAAGAGAATATTGGCCTAAACAACTTGAATCTATTCCACTTTGTTGGCATAACACCGGCTTATCATCAGAGGCAGCCAATTGATATCATCAAGACGGCTGATAACACGATTTCGGAATTTGGTGCGTCAAAGATCGATTGGGGCATGGCATGCCATCTACATGAACCAGAGGCCGTTCATGTCCATGTCTTCAATGTCAGAAAAATAAAATGTCGGTTAACATGCCTCTGTGAAGCCCACAGTTAACCGAAACATTGTTCCCATCGTCATTTTCGAAGGAAAATTTTTCAATCATGCTCTCGGCCACAGCAGCTACATTCTCACGACGAGAACCATGAGTGCTGTCCACTAGCATACCAGTCTCACGAACTTTTTGCGTAAACTTGCGTTCAACAGTCGCGGTGGGTGCTTCAATTCGGCAAGAACTTCTTTTCAAACAAAAAAAAAACCCACTGTTTGGACTACACAGCACTCACCTTGGAATTAAGTTTTCAATATTTCATAAAGTTGTTCAAGCGTACAGCGACTCATTTCGTGCCGCGGATGCATGATACTGACTTTCTGTCAACATTTCGACCGGGATACAGATTTCAGTGCGCACTAAATGTCTCAATAATTAAATTGTCATATAAATACAAAAAAACCGTTAGATGGCCCACCCTGTATTTAATAAGGACCACTTATTTACAAACTTTGCTATTTCATCTCCCCGCGAAATTTCAAATTTGTCTTAGATCGACCCAAGAGTCTTCGACTCCAAGCCAACGTAACAGATGGCGGCTGTGTTAAATGTGGCGCACACAAGTGGAGAAAGTCCTTAATCAACTGGAGCACATCAAGTTGATTGAGGACCTTCTTCGTAGAAGCTAGGCAGAGAGTCTTCTTGGTTGAGGCACAGGTCCGCCCTCGAGCTTTCAGAAAGAACGTGAATTCGATGAGAATTCTGTCTGAACGTCTGTCTTAGTTTAAAAATCATTGGGACTTCTTCGGCGTTGCGTTCATTACGAATACAGTGATAGCTACCATAGACGATCGCAGCAATTTTGTCCACCAAAGGGAGCTGCCTGTTCATGGGAATGTATGGATCCACAGTTGGAAGGATTGGATTTTCCGCCTAAGAAAGTTGACCGTAACAGGATCCTTCACTGTTTAGTTCTAATTTTGTGGATCAGGCCGTAACAGTCGACTGCAACAAAATAACTTGTGTCAACATCTTCCAGAGATTCCTCATCTTCAACATTCCTCATCTTCAACTATCATTATTTGCGAACTACTGAGTCTCTTCTTAATTACATCAAGTGACATTAACCCTCTAAAGCCTTATTTTTTGATTCGATCCAAATTGTTTTTCAAGTCCAACAATAAAGAATTTGCAAAAAAAAAAATTAAGAATATTGAATTTTGGGGTTTTTAAAAGTAAAAATAGGTCAAAATCCTACAACCGTCTTAAGACAGCCTTGGGTTGTTAAGGGACAAAAGACTGATAATACTGCTTCATTTTTCTTGTATTTTTCCTCCTAGATTTATAAAACAATTGCTCTTTTTTTGATCGAAAATCCAGAAGGTTGTTTTTTTTGATAAACGAACTTAGTTCGGAAACAAAATCCACTACAGCCATGAAATAAGTTGAAAGTGCAAAGCTTAAACTAGAGGTAGGGCTTTTAAAGTTGCAAACGTATACCTCCTAGAGGCGGTGGTAGGCATTAGAGGGTTAAATTTAATGAGTCTACAATTTCGCTTGCAACTGTGACCACTGCACAAAAGTAGAAGAGACTAAGGATAAACAAATCTTTACCAGACTATACACAGGTTCTGTTATGTGAAAAACACGTATAAATGGTGTTATCGTGTGCACTTTGCTGAAGAAAAGAAAATGGAGTGGAGTACAAGTCCTCGTAGTGGACAGTCTAGGCTGGCAGTTAACAGTAAAAGTGTTCACTTTCTAGGGACTTTTGAAGGCGCCGTTTCTTGATTTCCGCCCCTGGTAACTTGTATCGTGGCTTTAAGACATCGTATTATCTTCTGACCCGCATGAACCACTAAAGGCGTCACGGGGGTAAACCACGCCCCCCGCCATCGACTCTAACTCATCAGGAGTTATGCCCAAGTCTTACCAAGCGAGTTTATGGACTTGGTTCAACCGCCTTATCCTGGGTCTGTCAAGTAGTCGCATTCAGCGCCCACCTCGAAAGCCTTCTCCTGGAATTAATTTATGCCATCGCAAACAATATTCAGTAAACAGCCATGCACTTAAAAATACTCGCCACACAGGAATATGTTCCACATTCAAAATGGCGACAAGCGAATTGACTCCCACTTCGAGTGTACAGAATCCGCGACCAGTTTCGTGCGTCTTTCAGCCAAAACAAGCGTAAACCTCCTCAAAACTCTCCTCATTTTTACATTTTTCATTTAATTTTCCGTTTCAAATAATTCCGTTCAGCTTTTAATTTGAAAATCAAACATTTTTCTTTTGCCAACAAATGAATCAAAAAATTGTGCAATGCGCATTGCATGAGTGAATGACAGAGCTTTTATTCGATGGGGCAGGGGGAACGTGATTCAAAGTGTGTACTGCACAAGAGTTATTTAATGTATTAATGTATCTACACCCTTAACAATTGTGTTTGACTTTATAAGTGATCTATTGTTATCTTCCGTTTATAGTGACGTCGATAAAAAACCCCGAACTCCTCGTTGTTGCCTAACGTAGATTGTATGTCCATTCGTTTGCAAACATCGACAAATCAGGTGAATTTGAATTCAGAAAAAACAAAAAAAAAAAAACAAAACCAAATTAATGTGGCACCTGGAAGATTAAAAGTTTCATGCTAACACAGAATACTAATAATAACCAATAAAGGCACAGTTTTTCTGAGACCATCTTTGTATTTGTGTGTGCTATTGTATGTCAGTCTTGTGAACTTGAAGTGAGCTAATAATTGGAATTTATTGAATAATCACCCGCAATCTTGTGTGTTTGTCTGTCTTGTCTCGATGTGTAGAAGGGTGCTTCAACTAGCCGCTGACTGATACTGTTCTAGACTTGGACTGTTGAAATGAAGGGGTTGAGAGGGTTCTGTTGTTCGTTTTCGTTTGTTTCTAAGGAGTTAGCTAAGTACGATAGGAACAAGTTCATGCTAGTTTGGGTTTTAGCTGTTATGTCGTCAATGAGTTCTGTTCTCAACTTGGTCGCAAGATCTTGTGAATGTTCGAGTTCCCTAGAGAGCATGTCAATGAGTTCAGGTCTTTTCAGTTCCTCTTATGAGAAAGCTTTCAAATCGGTGGGAAGATCTTGTGAATGTTCGAGTTCCCTAGAGAGCAAGTCAGAAAAGTGGAGCAGCTGTCTGAAAGTCAAATGTCCATGATTGTATAGACGAGTGTAGTTATTTGTCAACACGCTAGGCTAAAGGTTAGCGCCAGTATTGAATAGAAAGAGAGCCATATCTTCCTTGTCAACTGTAGAGACCGACTTCTTTATCCAAAGGGCTTTCCAATAAGGACTTGATACCATTTTTTTAAAATAAAACGCAAACCATTTGAGGTATTTCCAAAACATTATTACCGCCTTGAAGAAGAAACCATCTATAAATGGAACTCGACTTCGATCATATGGCCACCGCGGGCACGTTTGGTTGGACCCAATTTTCAACGTCTCGGCCGGACATTTCGTCCGAAACGTTCTCTATTTCGCACAAGAACTCAGAACAACGCTCATGGCATGTAGTTGGGTAGGAAACTCTTCAGTTTCTTGTTTGGTTACCAAAGTTTAATCAAAGAGGCAAGAACAGTCGTCTACGTACCCTAGAAGGCTTCTTAACAGGGCACTGCAGACTCGGAGAGCACAGGAAACTAGGGTTATCAGAAGGGTCTCGGCAAACTCTGCTTAAGATCTAAAAAATTCTAGAACATGTGCTTGAATTGTGTGAGGCACCAGCCGATAAAAAAAAATCACACCTACTATCAGGGGAAGAAATTAAGTCACTAGTACCAACTAAACGAAAGAAACTGGCTTAGAGAGAATACTCCAGAATAAATCACTGCAACGGGTGCGCAACAGGAGTCCATAACCCTCAATACAAGTCTGTATGTGAGGTGAACTCGAAAAAGACCAAAGTTATTAAAAAAGTTTGCTTTGATTGGGTATGCACAGAAGAGCATGAGTCATGAGTATTATAACATACCGAATACCACAATAGTGTTGCCCATACACTACAGGGGGCACAATAGACCTCCTAAAGGTCCCAGTGCCCTGTTTTCTGGCGGGCATTCTAGACAAACTTAAAGAGCCCATCAACACGTACCGTTCTAGAACTAAGTGTCTGTGCTGGGCTTGAGTTTGACACTCATGTAGCATGGATAATGAATGGTGTCCAATCCAGTATCTAAGAAGCTGGAAACAGATAACAAGATATGTGGCGATACTGTGACGGAATTATTTGTCCTCTAGACACCACTGTTGCTGTTGCTTTTTAACAATTTCTGTGGCAGTCATCCGTGAACCAAGCAGAGACGACGCCACAGTTCGATTGAATGCTGTGCTGAAGATTTGTGAGAACCACCTTTGTACGGGATGGGATGTTCGATATGTCAGTGAATTGGATGCAGGATGACGCTCGGATTGCTTAGAGGGCATATTTGTTTCTCTTTGGATTGTGTATCCTAGGCTAACAAAAATCATAGGTTCGTTCAATAGAACAAAGTGAGCTGCGTATTTTTGTAAACTACAGCTTTTACACACAGATCATCCCATCCTGCTGTACGGCGGGGAGGCATGGACAATCTCTGGACAAATCTCTCCTTGGTCTCTTCGAGAAAAAATTTCTGCGTGCGATCTTTGGTCCCATTTACGTTGACGGTTATTAGAGGAGAAGATTCAATCACGAACTATACGGGCTGTACAGCGACATGAGTCTAGTAAGGCGTCTTCGGATCCAACGCCTAAGATGGTTAGGCCATGTAGAGAGAATGGACAACTCAGGTCCTACCCGAAGATTCTTAGACTCCGAACCTGTGGGACACCGCAACGGAGGACGGTCCTGTCTAAAGTGGCGCACCCAAGAGGAGAAGAACATCAACCAACTTGGCGTGCAAAACTGGAGATCGCACTAGTTGGAGAGGCTTGTTGGTTGACAGCTAGAGCGAAGGAAGGCAGTTTTAGACCAGTTTAAAGCAAGCGCCTGGACAAATCGAAAAATATTTTGATCACCTGGGCATATTTTTGGACCAAAAGTTGACGGTCAAAGAAGCAGATCGACTTGTTGGCTTAAACTAATGACTCTACGTAGCTTGACAATAGTCAAGCAGTGTTAATTCGCACGAACGAGCCAATCGACTGCCCCATTTCTTGAGGTAACACTCTCACCACACTTCCTCTTCAATAAATCGATTGAAACGTGTGCTGTTTGGTTTGTGGCACCATCGTGTTGAAACCACATGTCGTCCAAGTCCATTTCTCCCAATTCGGGGCAATGTTGGCGCGATAACGCCGACCATTCACAGTCACGTGACGATCGTTATGGCCCCCGGTATGTAAACCG
Organism: Eristalis intricaria; assembly: GCA_964034865.1. Taxonomy (NCBI): domain Eukaryota; kingdom Metazoa; phylum Arthropoda; class Insecta; order Diptera; family Syrphidae; genus Eristalis; species Eristalis intricaria. The sequence continues at coordinate 32,441,072 of OZ035877.1, forward strand.
CACCAAACAGTTACTTTTTTTGGATCAAGTGGTGATTCATGAAGCACATGTGGATTTTCACCCGACCAATAATGCATATTTGAACCAAAAATGAGCTTCGTCACTGAAACAGAATTTTGCGATGAAGTTCACCATCTTGGCGCATCTTCTCCAGAACCCAATCGAATTCAAATGGTCGATCGGCTTCAATTCTTGAGTCAGCTTGATCTTATAGGTGTAAACCAAGATCCTTATGCCATGATGTGATCTGAGAGATGCCCAATTCCTGAGAACGCCGCGGAATTGACGGATTTGGATCGTTTGCTATGGACGCCGGAACGCGGCAAACACTCGTTGTCTCACAGATACGGCACATCACGCAACGAATATGAAGACTCAAATTTTGGCACTAAACTTGTTATTGCCCGTCTACTAGGGCGAGAGTTACGACCGAGAATTGGAGTTAACGCTCTTAAAGTTGCGATCACCGACTCGAATTTTTTATAATTTGCAGACGTTGCTCGTTCGTGTACGCACTCTGACTCACCAATTATCAAGCTGTCACTGTCAATTTATTCAGTAAACTCAACATTGTCATCGTGGTAATGTTGAGTTTACTGAATAAATTTACAGTGACAGTTGGATGATTGGTGAAAGAGTGCGTCATCATCAACATCATCTTCTGACCCGCATGATATACTAAAGGGACGCCACGCTGGAGAGATCTCCAGGCAACTTGATCCTCCGCCATCGACTCTTACTCATCAGGGCTTAGGCCCAACCGTAACCTGGCGAGCAAACGGACTTGGTCGAACCATCTTACCCTGGGTCTGCCAAGTGGTCGCCTTCAAGGCCCGCCTCGGAAGTCGTGATGGTGGGGACATTAGTGCTACATGACCAAACCGTCAAAGCATAGCTCTTTCCGTTCGAAGAAGCAGCTGCTCAACGTTGAGTTCCTCGCGCAATGTCGTGATTAGAGTAAATCCCACAACAGCACTAAGAACTCTCACCTCAGCAGCTTGTATTCGCGATCTTACTCTTACTGTCATTACCCAAATTTCGTGACCACAGGTGAGAGCTGGAACAAATAGTGAGTTGAAAACTGCTAACTTGGCTTTCAGACTAAGCTCGGCCTTCTAGAGTACAGATCTCCTAAGCTGTGTCAAAACTGACCCAGCTTGACCAGTCCTACAGGAAAGCTCAGCACTCTACTTCTCCTATCACTCGTGAAGAAGACCCTGAGTTACTTAAACTTCTCCACCTGCTTCAATGGGACGCCACTAAAATGTAGAGTGCATTGAACAGGCGTTCTGGAAATCAAGTTAACCTTCATCCCAGAATTCAGCACATACGGCTCAAACTCATCCAGTGCGCTCTGGAGAGTGCGTTCACAGGAACAAAGTTGCCAAGCCCCTATTGGAAAACCCTTTATAAACGAGTGTTGTTCTTTGTCAATAAGCTAGGCTAAACTGGACACCTCCTTATAAACGTGAATTGTTCTTTGTCAACTAAGCTAGGTAAAGGCTAGCCCAGTGTTAAATACAAAGAATCCGCCTGTTGACCTCTTTAACTCCAGAAGAACAATCGTGGGCTCCAAACCGAGGTTAGTTTAGGCTCTGGTGTCTGACTGTGAAGTAGACAAGGTAGGTAAGTGGGTGCATGGGTGCCCTTGCGGCCGTGGTTCAATTAGATCGACAAAATGGGTCCATTGTGCCCTTAATAGAAAGAAAAATATGCTCCTTATACCGTGGGACCTTATTTTGCTATACAAAAACCATCCTCCTTCAATTGAGAACTTCAGGAGGCTTTCCAACTTCACACCACACAGGTCTTTCAGCTCCGCAAAGAAATGCTTGCCCAGGTACTGCTTTCTTTTCCTTGCCAGGGCTGGGCACTCGATACATTCGATTTCTTTTCCATCTCTGCAGCTTCTGCAAAAGTCGTTGCGCGGTATGTTCAGTCGCAATGCATGCTGCGTCCGGTAAGGACTCCTATTACCCTCCACACTTTTTTGCAACCAAAACTGATCAGTAACCTCGATCTCTTTTTATTTAGCATCGGCCATAGTGCCCGAGATATTGCTCCAGTATCCCGGTAGAGGCATCTAGGTCTTGCTCTATTCAGGGCTTCGTCTTCCAGTTTTCTTCGCAAGCGGCGGGAGCCCTTAAGGAATTGCCGAGGATTCTCCAAGCTCGGACCCATTCTTCGGGAGACTGTTCGCTTTTTCGTTTCCTTGCCCTGGTACCACCTTCTTCACCAAGGAACGCCTTGTCTAAACAACCTGACAATTTTCGATGTCATAATGTCCAACGTCCTGGCTTTCATTGTCGCTTGGCTGTCGGAGTAGGAAGAGATTGTTTTGTTGGTTATGTTGTGCTTTCTTAAAGTGCAGCCACCTCGGCCTGAAAAAAGGCTGCAGTCGTCTCATAGGTTAGGTTAGGTAGAGGGGCTGCTAGTGAATTCACCAACACACTTAGACCTTATTGATCCATTGTGATACCCACGCTCAGATTGCTACCACTGATTGACCACTGCAGTGCCAGTGCCGAAAATTTGATCCCAACGACAAATAGTGACTGGACAAGATTTGAAAACAAGACAAAAGTTTATTAACTTTCACTTGATTCGAACCGGGGACCCAGTCGTCCAGTCGTCTCTTAATGTCACAGCTTTTCCGTATCGAGCCGTCGGTGTATAGGGCAAGTTCCCCTTTTGCTGCTACCAGTTGCTCTTGCCATAGTTCCCGGTCTGGGAAACGAAGGTGGAGGGTCTTTTCCGAAGCTCTTCTTGGTGGCAGGTAATCCGGTTGATTTATATGTTGTGCTGCTGTCCCTCCAGAGACCTGCTTCTCTGAGCCTCAGAGCCGATGAGGCTACACTGCTGCTACAGAGAAGGTCGAGGGGATGAAGGAATAAGATGGCTTCAAGTGCTGCCGTCGGTGTTGTTCTAGGACAACCTGTTATTCCTAGACATGCCGATCTTTGTACCCGGTGAGCTGCCTTAGAAGATGTTTCTTCTCCAGCTCTTTCCACCATACCGGGAATATATACTAGTATTGGCTCACTGCAATTGGACCCCTCCGACTCGTAAGTGCAGCTCGTACCTCTTGGAAGCAACTTTGATGGCATACGCTGATGTTACTCAACCCCCACAAAGCATGGAAGAAGTAACGAGGGAGGAGGTGCTGTGTGATGTCCTTCTCTTCGCGCATGGGTGACACTGGTGACTGTCCTGCGTACTGTCTTGTCCATACTTGATCGTCCCACCTTCGGTTCTTTCAAAGAATTCCTTGTCTCAAATCCACGTGACGAAGTCTACGTTCCCGCGAGATCATTGTCCTGGAGAACCATTCTTCGATCTGCGTGTGAATTGTGCAGTGTCCTCCGTCATCATTCGATTAGTCTAGACATAGCCAACCTCAAAGCACGGCATAAGTGATAGGTGAGTCACCCTTAGCGGGGTTGACACAGTACTACCAAATAGTACCGATCGGACGACCGACTTTGTGGACCTCTTGTGGACCCTCTTACGACCAGTCGTCAAATGGTAATTCAACTGTTTCACTTGATCGGACGGATTGTCGATATGTGTGAACACTTATGAGCATCAGGGGACAAAGAAAATGAAAAGCAATTGGGCTTAACTTTCTCGATTCTCAACACAAGAGCACGCGCTTCCATGTTCATACTTCGAAATTTCCCGCGAGAATGAAGTCTGTCAAGCAATGTAGGTTAGGTTATGTCGAAGGCCCAGGCTGCTGTGCGTAAAGACGACAGCCACTCTTAGGCCGACATAGTCTACCACGCGGATCTATGAATACCTTTCCGCAAACCAATTTGTGCGAAGAAGATGACTGACTCTTGTGGTTATCAAAGTCTAAATCTGGCCGATGAGAGAGCACTGCAACTACTTAGAAAGTGTCCAATTGTTTCTTCTTCATCCTCGTTCCAGCAGCTTCTGCAGAAGTCATTTTCCCAAATCATCCTTCCGACTGTCAAATCAGATCTATTAGTCCTATCAATGACATCGTTAGGTGATGTATTCTTACGTGTTTTTCTGATAAGGAAGGCCTAGTCTAGACGCGTGAGATGACGCAAGATCCAATGAGAGTTCTAAAATTCGGCCTGCTCAATCTAATTGTGTTAAGCTATCGCTTAGAGTCGATCGTAGGCCAGGGTTGTTTGGAAATGAGGAGAGGGAGATGAGAGACCCTATGCCAGTTGTCCATAAGCTCAAGGCACTCCCTGTTAATCTGAACATATATTTTTACAATATTGTATAGTAGCTTGTAAAATAAACAAATATGCCAGTTGTCCATCTGCGATTCACTTGAGCACGTGTTTCTAGCTTTAGGAGTAAAATATGAACGCATTTTCGGGTCGCACGCTTTTTACCCTAGACCTCTAGGGCGCACTTTCCATCTTAAGACACCACCCATCTCAAGAGGACACAACTCTCTGCAGAACTCCTGCGTTGAATGTCACCCTAAAACTCACGAGATATGAATGGCAACATAGACAAAATAAATGACTCCGTGTCTCTAATACCTCGACTCAGCGGTTCCTCCACCTTGCGACGGAGCCACCAAACAACTGGATGACGTCAGTTGGTTATGTGCCCGGTTCGAATCCCAAAGAAAGCAAAGCTAATACGGTTTTATCTGTTTGTCAAATCTGGCCCTATTCTGACTGTGGGTAAGCGGAATGGACCAACATGGTCTAAGTGTGCTCGTCGTCCCAAGAATCCATCGTAGGGTGGAGGCATCGCTGAGTCTTTTTATGAAGTGGAATGTCTTTATATTTATGTTGTTTATGACAACGTGCTGAACTCGAGAGTTCCTCAGGCACTGAAGCGCCACCCAAAGCATCGGTTAACTTTCCTCCTATGTTCTGTTGACTCGGTTTGCTTACTCAAAATGTCCTGATTTTGGGCCACTAAACTTATTCAGGAATACGCCCAGGTTTTGACATTGCTTCCTTTCTGAAACTAGATCTGGATATTTGTACAGACGGGTAGTTGGAACTTCTCCTTTTCTCCTTGTGCTTCCAGTGCAACCAATTACTAGTCAATTTGAAAGCCTATTTTATGGACTTACATCAGAAGTCAGTCATCTAAGTGGGCCACAACTGCTACAGTGGTGGCAATCGCCCGAACCTAAGCTAACCTACATCAAAAGTGGTTCAGGGATAGGCAGATTCTTTAGACAAAATTCCTTCGCATATCTTTTCATAACTTAAACAGGGCTCAGCCAATGAAAGTGGTACACTTTTGGCTGCCTACTGGCCATGGTGTGGTGTATATTTTCGCCCACTCCCCCGCTAGGCGACCCCATTCAATCTCCGAACAACGCTCACAATTCACGGTTCCACCGCTTTCACCAACAATCCTTCGAGGCAATGCTTCTCTAGAAAGAACTTCTGATAAACCTTTGGAATCGTCGCCATAAAGCTGAAAATGCATTTGGTTTCTGTAGCCCACGGTAGAAGTTTGAGGTCGAATCGGCGAACCCCACAGGTGGACCAGTAGGGATGCAGTTATGATTCCCATAATTCGGATCAAAACCTCGTCGGAAAACGAAAAAGAAGAAAGAACCCCGTGGTACAAGAGCACAAGCTTCCATGATGATTCTTCAAACCTTGGCAGAATGAAGCCTGTCAAGTGTAACCGCAAGGCATTTTCTGGTCGCACTCAACCTTAGACACACTTTTCATTTAACGACACAACCTTCCTCGAGTCAGAGCTGTACCAGGATATGGATGTAGTCCGGAAGGCAAACATCCGTCGACTGCACTGGCTCGACCAAAGCGAAAGGACACCAGCGCTCCATATAAGAGGGTCCTCAAATCCGTGCATCCTGGTTCGAGAAGGAGAGCAAACCGAACCGAACTCAGCAGAACTTCTTCAACTTCTCCGTTGAATGTCTTCACTCAAGAAAGAGCACGCATAACATGAGTAGTTGGTGTAAACGTAAAGCCCGTATTTTATAATTTTGTTTAATTTCCCCTTAACACTGTATTATGCAGTACTGAATTATGGCATGTATCCTCTTCAGTGATGTCATTGAACAATCTTTTTCCGATTCCACAAGCACTAGCATGAGTGCATCCATTTAATGGAATTCTTTTCACCTGATTACGGCTGAGAGATCGGTCACTGTGGCGGAGTGGGTATTTGCGTCGACTCCCTCGCACTTAAAGCCACGTTGTCTGGGTTCGATTCCCGGGACGACAAACTTTTTTCAAGTCACTGACAATGCATAGTGTACTTCTTTTCGGAACAAGCTTCACAAATTTGGCCACTCGGAGTCGGCATAAAATTGTAGAACAATAGCACGAGTGGTTGCTGTAGAAGCTAGACCCTAGCACTTTGTAGGACTGTAGCGCCTCCCATTTTTTTTGTTATTCGGCTGAGAGAAGTCTAAGAGGCTCGTTTATTGATGCTCAGGTTCACTTGTGACTTGTCATGAATAAAATTGCGTCAGTATGTCCTTCGCTCATTTTGAGAACCAACAAGTTTTCGCTAGACTTCAGTAGAACCCTTATACTCCTTCACCATTGCCACTCAGGGATGATAGGAATCGGGAAAAAACACGATTATTTGACCGAAACGATACGAGAGGTTGGCGGAATTCTGTCAATGAAGGCGCGTGATATGTGACGAGTCCCGATAAGTTTCTCGACAACGGACGGAATCACCGGATCGACAGAGTAACCGGCGGAGGAAGTTAAGCTTTCTCCTGTAATACCCCTTGAGCTGCCAATGTCTCCTGTAAATAAATGTGTACATACAGTAGAGTCTCGATTATCTGAAGTAATTATTTCTTTAATTTTTAAATTTAATTTTTAAAATTTTTCTTTAATTTATAATTGTGTACAAAAAGATTAAGGTATGGTAGACTTAACGACATTATATTTGTTTACTAACACAAGGACAGACTGACCCTTTTCTAGCGCCAAGATAATTTGTCCTTTTCTCAGAGACTTGCGAGACATTCTTAACATCTTTTAAAACACACGATCATACGTTCAAAAAGAATGCTAAGAACTGACTTTAAAATGGACGGGTATGTGCAGGGGCAATGAATAAAGCCAAAGCAAGCGAATTGTCTAGACTGAAGTCAAGAGAAGTAACTGTGTGGTCTTGTGATATGAAGTCATAGTGCAAATGTACAAATTTTGTACATAAATATATTCGATTAATACATACAACCGCGGGTTCATATAATCGAGACTCTACTGTATTTGCATTTCTAATAAGAACCCAGTCGTGTCACATGCCTCTGTGACGAATGTGTAATTAAGCAGTAACTTAAATGTAACATAAAGTCACTAAGAGCGTAAAAATGTGCCACAGTGACATGTGACACGATTAAGAGAATCAGGGCGTAAATCATTCATCGGGCTAGGGAACTGAGATCACTGTAAATCTCACACAGTCATTAAACGCGCCCCTATTTCTTCACTTCTCCACTAACTTCGCCACCTTTTTGGAAATAAACAATTCTCCTTTTTAAGACTTTCGGCTTTGTGTACTCCTAGTGGTAACCTTCAAAACCTTGTGTTTATATAAGATTTGTGATTTTTGTTTATGCCCCTAGGAGTGGCATAGATTGTCAACCAAACGCCACCTCGTTCAAAGTTCTGGGACCCGTTTGAGCCCTCTTTTCAACTCACTTCTAAAGAATTCGATACTTCGACTGTACTGCGTCTCGTTTGTCTAAAATTATCACAATGGTCTCCGTGACGTACTTAGTTCTCAATAGTGTTGTCATTGCGACGTCACGTTTGCCTTAAGTGTCCCTTTATTTCGCTTGCCTGAGTAAGTTGATTGCACGGCATTGAGTGGACTGGCACTATTTTTATGGCTAGGTTCTTGACCCGTTCTCATGTAAAATGTAAGGCTGCTCGTTGGAGATACGGTTCGGACAAACAACTTTCAATTCTTAAGCATTTACTCACGAATGATTGCAACTTTCGTGTCAGTGGTCTAGCCAATCCACACAGGATCCAAGATTGAGCGACACAATCGTAGCTTGATTCGCGAGCCGACTTCTTTGCCCTGCCAGATACCATTCTGAACGAAGCCTTCCCCAGCCTACATCCAGTTTGGTCACACCGCGGTTAGCCGAGGCTATATAGCAACCTGTCTCCTTCGCTGACATTCGATTTGAATCTTATTAAATAGAGGCCTTCATCAAATGAAGAAGTTCCGACCATCCAGAATAATACTTTGTGCTAACACCATGTACATTTAACATACTCTACGAATGCCCATATCAATCCTTGTACATATCACAACCCCCTCATCAGCTTATTCCACTATCCGGTGAACGGCTTAAACATTTCCAGTTCTAACCCTCATCCACCCCATCACATACCGGCACCATTCACAATTTTCATTCAAAAAAGAAAAACTTGATTAAAACACCATCAAAACTTTCCTTTGTTTTTTCAGTTGTGGAAGTAGTTCCACCATAAAAAAGAAAAAACTCATTATCTCCACCCCACAAAGCTTTGGTCTACGTCAGTTGTATTTTCACTAATCTGCAATAGAAAACACACACAAAAAAAATAATAAATCAAATCACTTCATATAGATACATTTAGTTGCTTTAGGATTACGTATGACTACTCTTCCAGGACACACTCTCACATTCGCATCACATTTTGTTTTGTATATTTTCGAGCTAGACAGATAAGAGTTATTAAAATTCACTCATTGTAAAAATCAATCTCTCAGAATTCAACACCAACATTCACATCATTTTTTTTTTGTTTTCAAATTCATCACCAAATCAATTTTTAGAAAAAAAAAAACCAAAAAAAAAGATAGAAACAAAACAAAAAATTCTCCAATCATTCCCTTTTTACAGAACCGTCGACGGAAAAGACAAAAAAGACAAGAAAAAGAAGAGTTTGTTCTAGAGGTCAATATCTTGAGTGGAGGAATACACTCATAGGAAATAAAAGTAAAAAATAAAAAAAAAAAACAAAATATATACATATATAAAAATACTTTATATAAAATAGTTATGTAAAAGTTTATATACAATTAATTTATGAGTTTAATTATTTAAGTTAAAGTTTTTTCGGTTGATTTTGTTTTTCAACGAAACAAAAAAAAAAACCAAACCCATGTGCAAACAAAATATTCAACAATTTTCGTTTCGTTTAGTACACAACAACACACATCCTTTCCCCGCTCTTTTCTGTATTTTCTTTTTTTCCAAACACTTTTTACGTTCACTTTTTACACCACAACGCCATCTATCCAGAGTTTACAAGTTATCGACACTAGTTTAAAAGAAAAAAAAAACAAAAACACTAGCATTTAACAAGAATAAAACTTTTCTGATTGTATGACAAATTTATAAACTAGCTTAGTTTTCATAAGAACTAAAAAAAAACAAACTTGTAACTAAATAGTGTTGAAATTGAATAAACATTAAAACAAAAAAATCAAATAGAAACGAATATATTTAAATTATGAAACACGCAAGCGAAGAAAAAAAGAATGTATCGTCGTGTTTCCTTTCTAATTTTAAACTATAAAACAAACAAAAAATGAAATCCTTTATATAAGTTAGAAATCTAAAATATATGTATTATATATTATTTAACTAGTTATATAAATTTAAAAACAACAAACTTTACTAAACAAAAACAAAAATCAAATCAACTAAGAAGAGTAGGAGATTTGTTTGATATATATATATAAATATATTTTTTTCTTTTCTAATCCATTTCTTCATTTGTTTAAATGTAATTTTTACGAAGTCACACAAAATAAAAATAACAACAAACTTCGACGCGAGGAAATATTACACATTTTTTTTTTGTCTAGTATTGTATTCAAATAATTTAATATAAAGTGTTACAATATATAAATGAGAAATAATGTTCGACAGATGCTGCGGCAGCTACAGTGAAAGAGAAACAAAACGAAGATTCAATAAATCATAATAAAAATAAAAAAGGAAAACAAAAACTCGATGCTTTGTACAATTATTAATTACAATTGCTATTAAATATATAATTCAAATAAAAATTGAAGTAAAAAAATCATAAATTAACTGTGTTTTTGTCGATCTATGGTGGGATAGGTACAATCCTATCGAATCCTTGCAAGGATAAAAGGTAAGTAACTGATAGAAATGCTTGTGAACTATGTACATTGTAGTGAGGGTTCAAATGATTGGTACTGAAAGCAGCTAATCTTAGGCCCCTATTGCGAGTGTCGATTCTGAAGTTTGGTATTGCGAATGTCGTTCGCAGTCGATAGCAGTTTTTTAGCGATTGCAAATTCGTGGTCGCTGGTTGTCGACTAAGAATTTTAGACTGAAAATGCAAATATATTCCGGCAAATCGTTTGGGTTTCTGTAATGTGAAGCGATTTTAGATCACTACAAGTAAAAAATAAAAAAACAATTGAAGATTTTAGTGGAAAATCCAGACATTTTAGAAGATATATCCAGACATTGGTGTCTCCTAGAATGTAACACAAACACAACGTGTCTCACTTTTTTTTTTTTGCAGGTAACAAAGAACGTTTTGAGAGACGATTTATTTTCTTTTTATACAGGATTTTCTTTTATTACAGAAAATACAGTTGATTGCACTAAACTAACGCGAAATTCATTGGCGACACTTTTTTGGTAGTAATCTTGAGCACATAATCACATACACCTAATTCTGTTTTTACACGGTAGATTGGTTCTAGAAAAAACCGTGTAAAAAAAGACATTGATCGTATGCAAAAAGGATTTTTTAAGTATTCATGTTTATTTTATTAAATCCCATATAATATGTGTATTTTCACACATATAGTTATTAAAGATATAAAAAGATATGCACTCTTATCTTAAAAATAAAATAAATTAAATGTATGGCAAGTTCAGGAACTAAAAATTATTATGTTAAACAGGTATGTTGTTAACGAAAAGAATAGGTTATTCGATTTTAAAGGTAAAAAAAAAAAAAAAATAAGTGATAATCATACATACAGTAACATAAATTTAATTGCTGTCATCATCAGTTATTCGCATTCGCTTGCTTCGAACGCGTATACAATCACAATCATCGCTGGAATAATTTTGAACGGGACTTTCTCTTGCTCGTTCAGCATCTACATTTTTAACAATGAACTCTGTTATGAGCCGTTGTTCGTCAATTCTTGCTACCTCTTTGTATAATTCTTTGTAACGAGTCGTACAAGAATTCAGCTCACGTTGGAATTGTGCAGCTTTTTCGACATCGGGATCATTTATGACGAAATGGTGTCCTAATTTATTTGCAAGTTGAAGTCCTTGAATTAAATTTGCAGTTGATTTTACAGGTTCCTCACTATCACTGCTTTCTATAGAATCAGCATTCTGTGAGGCAAAATGTAATATTTCGTGGTCGCTAAGAACTTTATCAAAACAGATACAACAAATCTAAGAAACAGAAATCATACAGCTGATGTGATGTGAAATAGACCCCTGCAGTTAATCCGACGGTTCGCCGTGGCGTAGTGGGTTAGTGCGTCGACTCCTACGCAGAGGGTGCCAGGTTCGATACCCGAATTTACCACCATTCATATTTTTCACGGATCCACCTCTTTCGAGTCACAATGCTCAAAGAGTATTCCTGTCTAGAAAAAGCTTCTCAACTACGCCGTTCGGAGTCGGCATTAAACGGTCCCCTCCACGCGTGAGAGTACAATAGCACGCACGAGTGCGAGTGGTTGCTGAGAAGCTAGGCCCGGGCTGTGGCGCCACCCATGTTATTATTATTATTATTAGTTAATCCGACAAGTAAGCGAACAACATGAAGTCTGTGTTCTCAAGCAGAAATAAAATTCAATGTCAATTATTAATGTATGTACATATGTACTTATAACAAAACAAAGATAGGGGCATATCCCCAAAAGCTATAAATATAAATAAGATTGTTTTTTTTTTGTAGTCCCGTTTGAATTAAATTTTACTTGAAAAGGCAAAACACTCCACGCTGTATCCATACTTTTGGGACTGACTGTATATTTCCTTAATGAATTTGGAACAGACATATATAAACATACATAGTTCCTCGGAACAAAGGAATAATTTAAGCATAATTGTATCCCTAGCCATTGAGTTGACTTTGTCTGAAATGACAATGGCAACATCAAATACTCAGCGGTTTTAATAGGAACTGATCGATTGCGAAGTTCTTGAGAAGAAATGAGACCCCTCAACTCTCTGATTTGTGCCTGTTTATAAATCCCCGAATTGTAGTGTCAACAAGTTCGAAGTAAACAACTCCGCACTGATGTTCGGTGAAATCGACTACAAACTGTATCTGTGTGTGTAACTGAAAGTCGATCTAAATTCTAAGAAAAAAAAAATACTCTGCTTATTTGCCAGAACTTGATGACATATTTCGCGGTTGCAAATCTCCTTCGTCGTTTTCCATCAAATGAAGGGGAAATAAAGACTTCGACTTCCTTTAAACAAAAAACTCTCCACCTCGCATTCTGTCCACGAATAGAAGGTGTCACCTTCGATCCAAAGACCGAACTGCAACGTGACTCAGCTACATATCTGGGATCTAGTGGCCAAAGTAACTTCCGAAAGCGTTTAATCACATCAATTGATGGTTATCGTCCGCTTTGTGACATGGGCCTTTATCGAGGAGTTCGAAAATAAACGGTGACTAAGTTCTTAGTCACGTGATGGGATCAAGTGACCGAAATGTGTTATCAACGTAGACTGCTGCTATATTTATTGCTTGCCTCACGCTACCGGGAAGTTGTTAAAATTCTTTATAAAAAATATTACGTTCTTTGCGAAGTGAATTAGCAGCAAGCAGGCTTCTTCAGCTTGCGCATAGCTGCTCCAGCGTCACCTGGGCGGTGGGGGGCCGAACCGAAGGTGACCATGCGCTCTATATGGTCAGCTCTTAGGATTGCCCATGCCTCATAATTACAGCTTACTCAACCTGCCATTTGCCTACATAATGACATTAATAAATGAATTAAATCATTTCATCAAACATCATTTTTTTTGTAGATGCCATTTTGTTGCTGTAGCCTGAGCGGGAAGCTTTAGTGTCGGGGAGGGGTACGTCGGCACACTTGTGGTTGCACGGCTAAGCTTGTTGGATGGGGTGGTTCTTGTCCACTCCCTCGTACAGCACCTATTTGTAGACAAAAAAGTCGCCTGCCTTTAGATAGCTAGGTTAGGTTAGGTTAGGTAGGTAGGCTGCTAGTGCATTCACCAGCACACTTAGACCATATTGGTCCATTGTGACCCATAGTCAGACTACTTACACTGATTGACTACCCCAGTGATAGTGCCGTTAATTTGATCCCAACGGCCAATGGTGACTGGACCAGATTTTAAAACCAAATAAGAGCGTACTAACTTTGCTTTCACTGGGATTTGAACCGGGAACTCCCCGCTAACCAGGGACAGGCACTCTACCAACTGCGCCATCCAGTCGTTATAGACAGCTAAAGATAAAAGAAAAAAGAAGAGATAGGAAAGATGAAGAAGGAAAGAGAGTCCAAAGCCTATGCCTCTGCCACAAAATGAGACCGCAAGCAACTAAGCTCACTAGCCTAAGCTAACCTACCTTACCCCATAGGTATACCTAACCAAAGCCTAATCTAACATAAAACTTCAGAGCCCAGACCTACGACCTTCTATGGTCGTTTAGTGCCTGATGTTATTGGCACATATGAACTGATGTAGGTTGAGGTGGCTGACTGTCGCGCATACGGACAGCAGTCACACTTAGGCCAAGCATAGGGCCATTGTGTTACTACGCGAATCTTAGGCTTGATAAAGCGAAGAAGAGGGCTGATTCTCATGCTGCTCAGTTCAGCCAGATTAACAAAGAAATGGGCCCAAGAAGTCTGAATCTACGAGATGAGAGAGCACTGCAATAACATAGCAATTATTGGATGGTTTCTTCCTCATCCTCGTCCATGCAGCTTCTACAGAAATCATGATTTCCGATGGCACAATGTCCTGTTAAAACGCCAATAAGAGATCTGAGGTTCTGATGTAATCTACACACAATTTGATCAGCTGAGACAAACACCACAGAATACACGGAACACGACGCAGTTAACAGCTGTCAATTGAGGACGCGTCCGGGACTTAACTTGCCCATCTTTGGACATCGCCACGCCGTAGCTGTAACATCTAGCAACATTTGATATTGTAAATAAGTATATGCATTGTTAACCCTTAACTCGCTATCATGGGTAACTTTTACCCACGCAGAATTAATACCGTTGTGCATTATTAGTGAATGCACTATAGTAAAGTAAAACGAGTTCATTAATTTTTTTTTTGGGTGTTTTTTACCCATGATGGGTAGCTACGTAAGTTTTGTGTTTCTTAGATATAATTGGGCACAATGGCACGACGATTGCTAAAGAACAATGATTTATCGCGCATCTTGGATGAAGAAGATCACCACGAGAGTGACGGTGGCCTTTTAGGGAATTATAGAGAAATTTGAGGGAGCTTATCAATGAAGTATGGAATTCCTTCGAAATGTCAGATGTTCGCCAATTCATGAAACCTTAATAAGACCTTATGCCTGAAACACAATAGTGCGTTGCGCCAGCCGACTTCATGTTACGCAGAGTGTGCGATAACGTACTGCGTTGAAATAAATACTCAATTTATCAGCTGTTCTCTCTCTCTCTCTCTATTTCATCTACCAGATGAAAAATATTGCCGCCTTTCTGCAAACACTCATTTGAAATGACTTTTGTCGTTAATTTATTTTTAATTTATTTCTCAAATGACAGTTGACAAAAAGTACTCTCTCTCACAGCGCACCTTTCTGTCAAAAATAACCAACATGTTCGATAATGGCGTGCGATGGACTTACGTTTTACGTTTTATTACGATCCTCTCATCTCTCTCATTTTTCACTCACGCGGGTCGACGCTGTATTTTGTGCTTGGCCATTGAATTGTGTGCGTTAAAAGCCATCGCCAGCTCAAGCACACTATTGTGTTTCCGGCATAATTTCGTCATTACCCTAAGAGGCACTTTACATTTCTGTAGATTGAAAATATAATTATATGGTTTGTTAGCAAATTTCGAACAAGCTGAAATCGGGACAATTTTCGAAGCCGAACACTAGCGAAAAAAAAGCCATTTATCGGGACGATCCCGCGCTGAGCGGGACGTCTGGCACCCCTAGTCAATACTAAAGTGCAACTCAAAGTCTTACGATCCACTATTCCTTCTTTCTTTGTTCAAGTTATACTTAGCCGACTTTATGATCAACTTTTCGATTCGTGCAAACCGATAAGTTCCTCTTTGTTAAGTGTTTGAGTACCAAGCAAACGGCCCTAAGTCTGGGAACCTCGTAGTCTGTCGAGGATTATACGAGATCTCTGGTCTAGGATCATAGCTTTTTGGGCGCTAGACCCAGACTCTCTAAGCATGATTGCGCTGTGTGCTGAAGTCTTATTTATCTGTAAGTCCAAGGGTAGAAGATAAAGCCTTACCGTCAGAGCGTCTGTTTGATTCGACCGTAGACTGTAGAGCGCATGTGGTGTCTATTCTTTTTGTGATGTGTCGAAACAACTTTGGTTTGCAGCCCTCACATTTGGCAGGCGAAAAAAAGCTATGCAATCTTTCTTATCTCTGCTTTCTGCGAACTAATGTGATACCGAGGTACATACTCACTGCTGATAGATAGTGGAAGCGGTTGACAGAACGCTCCACTCTCTATCCAGCTTGAGTGAAAATCTGCCATCATTCGGCAGTCTATTAATTGAGCATCTTCCTGCCGATTCTGATTCCACTGACTGCATCTCTTCACCCAAACCAAATCCACCCGCAATCAGACCCTGACGGAAAAGCTTTCTGTTCCATTTCAGTCATTCCAAAGCTCCTTGTTGTCGGAATTCAAGTGCAGTCAAGATATGACTCCCGCGACAAGTGAGAACGTGCGTAAGCGTCTGATAAGCTTAACATTCATCGCCGATCAATTTCACCACCTTCACGGCACCTTTAACCCACTGACATCGACGACCTACACTCCCTGTTCGGTGTCGTCGGCATGTGTGCTCCCTCTGCCATATCAGCGATTCGATTCCACTATCTCTGCGGCTATCAGTGGCAAGCTTTTATCGGTGCCCTGTCGCTTCGATACCCCCAACCTTCGGTTAGTGTGTGTATTTCATTGAACGCAAGAAGTTCGCGGCCACAGCCCGACAGCAGACAGTCGCTTCCAGCAATCCGGCAAATTCATGATTGTCATTCTGACGCTGTTCATAATCGTGTCTTGCATATCAGCAGTTTGCATAGTGAGTGTGTCCTTTGTCATTTCGTGAAACCCTTGAAAACATTCAAAAGTAAACCAAACAAAATGTGCTTTCGAAACTTCCAGTTGTCCTATTGCAAGTCGAGGATCTTGAAATCGACCGAAACTCGTAGGTTACTCGGTGTGTCTGCTTTTGCACTTGACCATTCATCCGGTTTGTTTTGTTTCTTTTTCCAGCGGTTCGTCGTGTTGTCGGTTCCGGGTCATCGCAGTCGTGCGGCAACCAGCCACCATCTGTGTTCATCGTTCCGACCACAAGCCAGGTAATGGAGATGTATTTGAGTCAATCCAGCATTACCGGCCAGAGTACAACACGCGAATCAACGCGAGAACGACCGCCCAGCTACGGGCACGTAATTGTCGATGTTCCCCCAAGCTACGAGCAAGTTGTCGCAGGCTCGCGCAACTGAACGCCGCGCCGTCTCGTCCTTTGTTTGGATATCTGTTTTCGTATTTAAGCTACTCTCTACTGTACATATTATCACTATCAATTAAGGCATTCAAAATATAGCGAACAATAAACAAAAGACATGACACAGCGGCTGCCTGAACTGGTGCGGTCAGGTGGTTGGGTGCTCAATCAAATCTGTCCCCCGCCGCTTTCGTTTAAACGTCCAACGCTGGGCCAAGTGATTTATGGCAGCGTGAAAAATGAATCTATGACTTTGGCCAGAGATAGAGAGAGACACCCTCCTCAGTAGGGAAGAAGAAGTGCTCGTCATTGGCTTCAAACACAAATAAAATGAAACGAAGAAAGGAAATTAATTTGTTTGTTGACGCTTTTAAGTCTGGTGGCTATATTTGACGGCTGATAAGAACTATCGTATGGCAGTGAGATAGGAGTTTGATTGGACTTGCGTGCACCTTTGATGTCATCCACTCACGCGACAGAAGGGAACTTTCCCAAATCAACTGGTCGCGACTGAATGGTGCTGTTTTCATTCAAATATTCAAATAGATCGAATCAGTTGACAATTTTTGGATTTCTGGATTTTCTTGCGATTGTAATCAAGGACATTTCCCTTCGCTTGAGTGACGATGAACGTCGGTCTTTACCATTGATAAACAACATATAAGAAGATGGATTTTGAATTAGGAAGAGTGGATGCATACTCAGTCAGTCGTGCGATATTCTCTACAAAGGCACAGTCTGTTGGACTGGAGAAAATGGACTTAACCCTTTCGTCCCGGAATGCAGTCAGTCAGATACGCGTAGAATACGCTGGGGAAAACGTTTCACAACGTCTGATCGTTGAAAACGTTCGAAGTGAATGTTTCACGTGTCGGCAAGGTGAATGCGTTCTTAGGCCAACGGAGAAAACCTTCGATTTAAAGCTCCCCCTTCAAACTTTGACATTTCTCAAAAGCAGATAATCCATTGAGCATCTGGGTGGGTATTCCTTGTGTCGGGGGTCATTTTCTTTAACATTTTGTAAGTCCATACATGTAAAATGCCTGAAACACAATAGTGTGCTTGCGCTGGCGTTGGCTTTTAACGCACACAATTCAATGGCCAAGCACAAAATACAGCGTCGACCCGCGTGATGAAAAATGAGAGAGATGAGAGGATCGTAATAAAACGTAAAACGCAAGTCCATCGCACGTCATTATCGAACATGTTGGTTATTTTTTCACAGAAAGGTGCGCTGTGAGAGAGATTTTCTCCCAGATTGAGAGTACTTTGTGTCAACTGTCATTTGAGAAATAAAAACAGCTGATTTAAGATAACAATGATGACAAAAGTCATTTCAAATGAGTGTATGCAGAAAGGCGGCAATATTTTTCATCTGGTAGTTGAAAGAGAGAGAGAACAGCTGATAAATTGAGTATTTATTTCAACGAAGTACGTCATCGCGCTCTCTCCGTAACATGAAGTCGGCTGGCGCAGCGCACTATTGTGTTTCAGGCATTAATTCAACGCAGTGCGTCATCGCACACTCTGCGTAACATGAAGTTGGCTCGCGCAGCGCACTATTGACCGATCGACCTATACCTCTAGCGGATAATTTTGGAACCGTGTATGCGTGATGGATTCTGAGCTGTCAGAACTGCAGGAATTTACGTGCAAATGGTGAAATGTAGTGCGCAATTAAAAAAATTAGAAAAAATATAAAATAATAATTTTTTATTCCGATAAATGTTTTAATGCCGAGTTAAAATACAGGCGTTTTGATTTAAGGTGTTGTCAAGTGTCTTTTTGTGATAGTTTTTGAGGAATGCTGCTTTGAAAAGTGTAAACAAATCACTAGTTTGACATGAAATTGTTGTTGCTTTATCATTCTTCAACACAATATACACTGAATCGTGAACAATATTAAGTGTTATTTCGTCATAGTGCAGTTTAATCTGCTGAAAATTCACGCACTCATACATATGTATGTATGTATGTATGTACATATCCTCCAATATAGCAAAATATTCCATTTGCTTTGTGCAAAATGAAAGAATAATACATTATGTTGGGTTCGCTTATTGCTTGAATTAATTATAAGAAATTGTTTATATCATATAATTAACATATTGTTTAAACGGAAACCAATTTATGTACAAACATACATGCAAACGGCTACATTATCAGAAATAATTCTGCGTTGCTTCCTGTACCGGTATATAATCTGGTTCTTCTTTTCTTTGTCAAAACATTTGATTTTGAGTTTCGGTTTGTGATTGGTCTCGCATATATATATATATATATAAGACGAAAATTTGGACGAACAAAAAAAATGCAAATAGAGAATATGTTTACCAAGGTAGGTTTATCAAATAGGTTATTCTTATAATAAACACTTGAACTATACAATAATTAGAAACAACTGTCTACTGGATGCAAAGAATTAATCATTGCCGCTTTTAACAATGGGAGGCTCATGAAGGATATTGCGATATCGAGTTTGGTGTTGCAACTTAAACCATTTCACGAATTGTATCCCGATTGCGTGAAGATGGCGATGTTAATCAAAAAATTGGTAGTGGGCGTCCTCGCAAAACAACTCCCCGACAAGATCGTCTTAGAAAAAGCGGCGGGATCAATACATCGCATTACAGTCAGTCGGCTCAACCAGAACCAGGGAAGTCGAAATTACTTTAAAGATACCCATAGCATCCAGGAAATTTCTGTGATGTTCAAACTTAGAGGCGAACTTCTTAAGCTGAATTTTGTACCGCATAGAGAGGATCTCCCTATACTCTGCAGTATGTGTAATTTGGAAGAGAGAGAGAGAGAAGATATGATGGATTTCATAGGCAAGTGTCCGACCCTAAGGGAAACTAGGAGACCCCTTTTTGGAAATAACTGCTTATCGGAACATGGACGTAAGCAAGTTGTATAAATACTGCAAAATAACCCTAAAATACAGAGATAATATTCTAACAGGGAACTTTTGAAGCATTTTTAAAAATGGAGAGCTAACAATTATTACTTGTATATAATAAATTTATATATATTAAGTGGTCGCCGTGGCGTAGTGGGTAATTGCGTCGACTCCTACGCAGAGGGTGCCAGGTTCGATACCAGAATTTACCACCTATCATAATTCACGGCTCCACCTCTTTCGTCACGTGACAATGGTCAAAGAGTATTCCTGTCTAAAAGCTTCTCAAATTCGCCGTTCGGAGTCGACATTAAACTGTAGGTCCCTTCCACTCGTGAAAGAACAATAGCACGCACAACACAAGTGGTTGCTGAGAAGCTAGACCCAGGTCCACCTCGGACTGTCGCGCCACACATATTATATATTATATAATAAATTATAGTCAATCCGGCAGACGGCATAGCCATGCTGATTTTTATTTTGTTAAATTTTTTGTAAAAGGAACATAATTCGAAATAATAAAATCAATCTAAGGTAATTAGTAATGTACTTGATCTAAGAAGTCAAGCAAGTCAAAGTCGATCCCCTTAAGACTGCCGTTGAAGTTACAGACTACGTCAATCATCTTGTCCTTAGTGTAGGCGAACACACTGTTAGGCGACGATTGAGGGAGTCAGAACTGTTTGCAAGACGCCCAGCAAAGAAACCATTCATTAGTGCAATAAATAGAAAGAAACGGCTGGATTTTGCGAAACGCTAAATGCATTGGACGAGCGAGCAATGGGCTAAAGTTTTATGGAGTGACGAGAGCAAGTTTAATATCTTCTCGTCAGGCGGTATTCGCTATGTTCGATGACTTCCGGGCCAACAATATTGTCCCAGATATTAAGTTTCAACGATCAAACATGTTTGAGGATCTGTAATGGTGTGGGGTAAGCAAACTAAAAGGTTCTTCAAGTTAGATTTATAGTAAAACTTTATTTAAGGTTCATTCTCTCTTCAATGTGTTGGTCAGTTGGTTGAAATAAACGGTCGGATGAATGCCGAAGTGTAGCGGGGAGTATTAGAAAACCACATGCTTCCACATTTAAGGTCAAATATGCCTGAAGACTGCTCATTCCAACATGACAATGATCCAAAATACACCAGCCGATTAGCCCGATATTTTTTGGACAGGATTGCCGCCCTCCTAATCTCAATCCTATAGAAAATTTATGGAACCTTGTTGATCGAGAGATAAGGAAGGGGAGGACATCCAATAGAAATGAGCTATGTGAAAGAATAAGGTCCGAATGGGAAAAGATCTCACCGGACCTACTGATTTCCCTGGTAGACTCAATGCCCTCAAGATTGCGGGCCGTTATGGCTAACAAAGGTTATGCAACGAAATATTAAGCCATGTAAAACAGTTGCTTGGTCAATTGACCGATCGCCCTATACCTCTTGCGGATAATTTTGGTACCATGTATACGTGATGGATTCTGAGCTGTCAGAACTGGGATAGGAATTTACGTACAAATGGCGAAATGTAGTGGGATATTAAAAAAATTAGAAAAAATATTAAATAATTATATTTTATTCTAATAAATGTTTTAATGCCGAGTTAAAATGCAGAAGTTTTGATTTAAGGTGTTGTCAAGTGTCTGTTTGTGATACTTTTTGAGGAATGCTGCTTTGAAAAGTGTAAACAAAGCACCAGTTTGACATGAAATTGTTGCAGTCAAATGACGGTAAATCAATCGCGTAAGTTAAAAACTGTCAGTAACTATCGTCTAGACGACTGATTTTTGGCGATGGCTATTTCTGTATCTATCTTGTTCTATACTTTTGAGACAATTTTAAAGTAATTTGTATTAGTTTGGTTCGCTAACTGAAATGAGAATGTGTTAGTGAAATTTGAGAGGAATTAGAGTACAGATATCATTTTTAGGTGAGAGTTATTATTTGCAGAGCACTCAAACTGTAACGATAGGAAAGACGATAATGATGGTCTACATGAAACAATTCATCGACGATACCATCGAAATAAATGAGAGCCCAGGCTATTAAGGGTTAATTAGACATGTAAGGAACAACGGATGCTAGTTCCTGAAGAAATTTTTATTAAAAATCATGTTCTATTTGGACACACAATTGAATTAATCTCAATAATTCTGAAAACGTATCTTTATTCATTGTTTGGGAACTCCATTATTTATACACCACTTATATAAGGTCTGTTCCCGTACTTTCTGCACCAAATTGTGAAGACTTTCATTTTTTAAGGAGTGGGGGAAAAATCTCTCAGAGAGAAGCAAAATCTCAAGAGAGTACGGGAACGTAGTTTTACCAAATGTGTAAATTATGTCATTTATAAGTTTATTGAGATTTCATTTTATTACATTTACATCTTTAGTTTTACATATAATATTTTAGCTTATTATAACAAGTAATTCAGGATAGTGTGTCTGACTTAGAATTGGTCAAGCTAACCTTGGTAAGGTTATTATATTTCGATATAAGTGCGATAACATAACAAGTATTCAGAATTTCACTTCAGTGTATTGTATATTCGTCCACTCAACAAGACGAATGTCAAATAAAAAACACTTAGCCTAAAAGAACGAAAGATGACGGGAGGAGAGGAAAATTTAATTAACACGGGAGGTGGAGCTATTGCTAGTCCTACCACTGACACTGATAGTGTGTTAGCAGGAAGGGTGTATTACCCTATTTGGCAGTACAATATTTCTTTCTTATGTAAATAGGATCACAACCATTTAACTTAATTTAAGTTTAAGAGCATTATTCGATATATTCTACGTTATATTATACATTAAGAGTACGCTAACGATCACAGTTTACATTTTTTCGTACATAATTAAGTTTCAGGAACAGATATATAAATACTTCATAGTATAGCCTATGGTTATATTTACATAAAAGTAGCAGGTACAGAAAAAAAAATAATTCATATAGTTAATTTACATTGTTAAAACACGTTTTGTTTTACATGAACTTTGATTTCGATGTTTCAGTCTCGAATTCATTTAACAAGTTACAAAAGGTACATGAGAAGTGTTTTTAATTTATTAACAGTATATATTAGTTTATAAAGAAAAGGAAAAGGACGTTGAGCCCCACACCCTCTGTAGGTGTTGGGGATTTGTTTTTTATAAAAAGCAGCTGTGGTAAAATTATCGTCATTAACTGTGGTAAAAATGGGGTCAGATTTCTCATTGAGTGAACTGATTGGTGACGGATAGTAACGGTCGTTTATTGACCAGTCTATATTCTCCTCAAACATGTTCCTGAGGATTTGGTTCTCATGAAGTTGAAGAGTGACGAGCCTCATTATGCTTAGACTGGTCAGATATTCCAGCAAAGGCGTTATACCAGACTCCTAGTAAATGTTGTTACTAAACTATTTGCCTCCGGGTCTTTTACGTTTGGAAATGCAGCTTCTGATAATAGCACGTTCAAATCTTTGGAGCTCAAGAGCTACGTTAGGTATAATTGGGAACCAGTTGGGGAACCCATAAGCCAATACCGGGCGGATTAGGGTTTTTTAGATGAGACATTTCGTTCTACACTCAAAAAACCTGATGTTGATTAGGGTTTTTAATTTTGCCGCAGCGATCTTAGACTTGCTTAGAGTCTTTCTGACAGAGGGTTCATTTTTAAGTGTTCATGGAGATGAATGCCCAAGTACTTAATAGACGTAGTAGTAGGGACCTTAAACTTAATATTGAGGGTAACCAGATACCTGTAGGTTACCCTCAATATTAAGTTTAAGGTCCCTACTTTCAGGGACTGCTAAGTAATGGCCTCTACCAGAGGCGTTTCTGAACCAAATCAAATCACACTTCCTAATGTTGAGATTGATTCCCACTCTTTTATAGTCGGTCACTATGGAATTGAGTTGACGATGAATTGCCGTATGCGCTGTTTGGGGTCTTTCGTGATGACCTAATACAAGGGTGTCATCTGCATATAAAATAGCCTCTGAGTCCTCCAATCGGTTAGGGAAATCAGAGAGGAAGTAATTGAAGAGAGGAGGGCCAAGAATGGAGCCTTGAGGAACCCCTGCTAAGATCGGAATAGACTGGAAATTATGTCATTTATGAAGCGTCAGGTCTGAAATCTCACATGAAATTATGACATACATACATACGAAAACAAAACAAAATGCACAACTATTTGAGTATTTGACACATCAATTCATGGACATAAAACCAAAACTGCCCACAGAAAATTCTTGTGTTAAAACTGGCAGGGTGGGGAAATTTTTTACTCTCTCCACAGTGCTCATTTGACATAAAACCCAAATTTTTGGCGTACGGAAACAGACTTTCGTAGATTTGTGTTGTTTATTTTGGGTACGGGAACAGACCTATAGTGTCTGGCTTTCAATAAAATATATACATCGTTTAACAAGGCATCTGAGGCAGGCTAACAAGGCATAGAATACTTCCTGTGGAATCTGAGAAACAGAAAAATGTATAATGTATGACAGTTTTATGTGATGTAGGGTGGAGTTGTCTTATTCCGGCCAGAGATAAGGGATAATAGAGATATCCAACTTCTACCTCCCTTGCCACTTGATTTCATCTGACGTCGTTTTTTATACGCTTTTTGTCCCGTGTCTGTGCAGACGTGTGAGCTGATACCATTCCCACCTTAGTGATGGGGTGAATTAGAGGTCGTTTTTGAAAATTCGCTCGTTATTTGAACGTTTTTTTTTTTTCAAATTTCGGTGTTCAATTTTCAATACAGTATGGAGGGGTAAACGAACGAACAAAGCTTATGTTCATGAAGTCGATTCATTAAATTTTGGCAACCATTTTTATGCATTAATAATAGCTGCAATATCTTGCCATTGTTCTTATCAAATTATGTATCCTTATCAATTGAATTCATTAGTTTTCAGAATTCAAGAATTAACCGTATAGGACATCATTTTTGAGTTGATTTGTCAGGTATAGTTTATGAAAAGGCTGTATACATATACTTAAGAATTAATTTGAGGTCAAATAGTTCCAGTTAAATGGACATTGCAATACAATTATATTCACGAAAGTCCATACAACAATGTAAGAAAATTCCCTTAAAAATACCAGTCAACTTTTGAACACACTTCGAACAACATACCCATGTATGTTACATGGGAAGTACATGCAAAGTACATGGATTCCCACTAAATTCATGAATCTGCCGCTTTTTTCCCACAAAACTCCCGAATCGGCCGCCATATTTAGGTGAATTGACGAACGTTGTAAATGTATAAGTGAAATACAAGGGATTACGTCTACATCTTCGTTGTGGGCTAGGGGTAAAAATGGCTGAAGTTGGATATCTCTATCATCCATTACCTCTGATAATAATATAATAATAATATGGGTGGCGCTACAGACCGTAGAGGGGCAACCACACGTGCTGTGCGTGCTATTGTTCTCTCTCTCACGCGTGGAAGGGACCTACAATTCAATGCCGATTCCTAACGGCATAGTTGAGAAGCTTTTTCTAGACAGAAAAACTCTTTGAACATTGTCAGTGACTCGAATAAGGCGGAGCCGTGACGTATGAAAGGTGGTAAATTGGGTATCGAACCTGGCACGACGCACTAACCAACTACGCCATGGCGACCCATCAGCTGCCATTATCCCACTAAATCCACGAATCGGCAGTTATTGCGTGTTGGATCCATGGTTTGTGTAAGAGTATTTTGTGAAATACAAGTGAATGCCAATCCTTATGCATTTGTATCTAAGGGAAAAAATCGCCGAAATTGGATATCTGTATTATCCCTTACCTCTGGTGGCGATATCAGGTACCTCAACGAACAAAGGACCAAACAAAAATACAAAAATAATGCGTCCACATGATTGATTACAAAAATATATATT
Organism: Eristalis intricaria; assembly: GCA_964034865.1. Taxonomy (NCBI): domain Eukaryota; kingdom Metazoa; phylum Arthropoda; class Insecta; order Diptera; family Syrphidae; genus Eristalis; species Eristalis intricaria. The sequence continues at coordinate 32,466,566 of OZ035877.1, forward strand.
TATTGAAAAAAAAGGAGTAAATTATGGAAAACAGCCGCGTATACATCGCTTAATTATTTCATTTCTTTTAAATACCACTCCGGCAGGAAACTGTATTCTGTCTTACCATAATGCTTTGTGCATGACAATCCTCCATGAGCCAAAGCGAAATTATACTTTATTGTTGTGTGAGGACAGTCTATGTCCTTTAAGTCGTTCTCAACTCCATACAGGAAGTTTGATAGAAACTCTGAACCATAAATGGAACCACTTAAGGAGCGCTGTAAGATAAACAAAACTGTAGGTTGGTACTGTCGCGACGAAAACCACATTAAAATCATAAATTACATTCCTCATGCGCTCCAACTCAATGAAGGAAAAACAACGAATTTTCTTTGTGATTCCGAGCTCGTCTCTGAAGCCAATGTAAACTTTTTCAATGCCCTTCAAATGACTCTCAGACCAATTATGGTGAATTTTAATATTTTCAAATGTTTCTCTTCTCTTCGGTATGTTCAGTTCAACGTTCAATTTGAGTTGAATGAATTGATTTGTTTTCCATTCTTTGGGATTTTTTCTTAAAGTAAAATAAATCATAACATTAGTTAGCCATGGGCTAAAAGTCGGCCAGTTATTCGGAAACATTCGAAAACTGTCATCTTGATGTGTAGACGCTGCAAGGGCGTGTAGCACGCATCGTGTAACGTTTGTTTTTACTTACGGATCCAATGGCGTTTGACTGTCCGTTCCATTCATTTCCGCTGAAAACAGAAACCGTCGTTTCGCCAGATTTCTCTTGAGGACACAGAAGAATCGTCTGTTTGAATTCGAGGCTTGTGACGTATTCGGCTTTGCATTGGGGTGCTCTGGAATTAAAGGAAGACGGTTGACAGAGAGTCATCAACGAGGTCTGTATTCTTAGTCTACACTTAACTAGACTCTCACCTGACAAACAGTTATGCTCAAACATCTCCCCATAATTTCTAAATAAGGTACTGCAAGCGTCTTGGGCGTGTTTCTCAATCAGCACCTTTGGTATGTGCTTCCATAAGTATATATTGCCTTTGTATTTACTGGCAAGGATATTCCAAGGATCTCTTGCTGAGCAGTAGATCAATCGGAGCGTACTTTCTGTCGTGATGTACTCTACGGAAGGAATCAATTTGTCTCCATTTGTGGACTCAACGTCTCTCAAATATTCGTCTTTGTGTTTCACTAAGAATGTGAGAATCCAATTAGCTTTTCTGTTGTGGTATTTATCAGATTTTTCCTCTAAATTTTCAATGCCCCTGTTCAGATCGATTGGCATTTGTGGCATTATGAAATATCGCAGCGAATCGATCGAATCTTCATATTCCCCGTCGGCCGTTATCGAGAAATAACCACAAATTTGCGGGCAACTTGCCATACTTAAAGTGTGCTATCACAATTGAGACTGAATATGAGTAACCCCGACACAAAAATCACCTAATAGAGATATTACATTTTCCAACCAAAAACACCCCACCCTATCACAAGCCACGCATACTACTTCATTTGGAAGCTATATTTCACTGTTCTCTTGCAAGTGGTGTCTTTTGATCAGCTGTTTACCCCTCCGAGTCGTTGATTAACTTGCCCACGATATGGAAACATTCCAGGGGGTATGTTCGTGAAGTCTCCTTACATTATTTGCAGTGCAAGTGGTAATTATAACCTAGGGCACATTTTAAAGCAGAGTTACATAATAAATTTCCAAATATTGTTGCTGATATTGCAATGTGTACTGTATGAGAGATACGCGTCCAATACAAAAATCATTCAATTAATGACTCCAGTTGTGATACTATTATTTCGAAATCAGCAGCAAAAGCACAATGTTTAATTTATTGATAAATGTTTGTATGTACATGCAATATTTAAACATCAATTGTTGTTTGCTTTGAGATTTTGTACTTTTATAAGACTAAAAAGAAAGGAATCATATGTATGTGTGTTATCAGAATTTCCATTTCATCCTCATTATATTATTTAAACTGTGAATTGAATTTGACGGCAAGATTGTATTAAATCCCTTTTGCTTTAACTATTTTCTAATATTTCAAAGGGGAAAATATTCAAATTCAAATGTAACGTATCAATATCAACGGATTCCAATATACTTCCAGTTAAATTAATGTTCCTTCTGAACACATGCTGTGTTGTTAAGCTCTGGGAAGAACAACATAAGCCCCTTATTGTAGAAAAATAAAGGAAGACAAATAAAAGTAAGCAAATAAATATCTCTAAACATATTAAAATGAATCGCCGAAATGTATGCAATGGATAATTCCTTTTGTTTTGTTTTAGAAGAAAATTGTGGAAACAAAATTGCATACCATTCATGTTTCGCCTAAACGAGAATAAGCAACGTTTTAAAGTGCCGCCAATTATTTCATCAGGTCGCCGTTGATATGTACATAGATACAGTGCTCCACAAAAGTTTGCGTACAGCGATTAAATTTGAAAAAAAAAACGGCTTTTATCCACAGACTATAAGCTAAAGATATTTTAGAAGGGTATATTCCAATAAAACAAGGGGAAAGGCTTCAGTTTGAAATAGATTATTATATAAATAATTTAAACATTGTTATTAGTTAAAAAAATACAATAATAAAAACCAAAAGAAGTGGTGAAATTAACGCCACAAAAGGTTGCGATATCTTTAAGGGATTTTTTTTACGTTCACATTAGAAAAGACATACATATTAAATACATGCTTTAAATATTAGATTAATTAAGAAAATAAAAGAAATGATGTCTAGTTAGTACTGCGAGAAATGAGATGAGAGGATCGTAATAAAACGCATAACGAAGGTGTGGTTGATGTATTAGACCAAATGTTTTTGCATCCATAAGTATGCAACTTTTGGTAAACCCAGAGTGTCTCTGCTATACATCCCTTAAGGTTTCGTAAACGATTCTTTTCATTTGATGAACATTTTTTTTATTTTATAATTATTAAGTGTTTTTGCTTTTAAAGTGATGGTCACGCTACACAGTCACAAAACGAAGATTGTGACCATCAAAGATCGACCATCACCTGCCACGACTACACACCAGGCTGCTTAGCAAATGTCATAAATGTCGTCGGTGCTGCCAAGCATTTTATGATGAATCATTAAGCGCCGATGATCGTTTTTTTGGAAAGCATATTGCCGACGTAAATGATACATTCGCCCTCTTTTTTGACAATACAATTATTGGTATCATTGTCAAATTTACGAATTGCCATGCTGCAGTAAAGGAAGAGCAGAAATGGGAGCTCACCGACGACATTGAAATAAGAAGATTTATAGAACTACTTAATTACGCAGGCACTAAAAAGGAATGTATTTTTCTTCACTTACACTTCCGGGATGAAGTTCATGGCCATCTAGTGTTCAGTGTCAAAGAATCGGTTCGACAGGGTTTCGCAACATTTACGGTTCGATCACATATCAACTAGGGCAGATAGACGACAAATTTGCACCAATAAGGGAACTCTGGATTTGTGTAATAACAAATTTGAAGAAGACGTATGTGCCTGGTACCGTGTGACACTTTGACCCAGCAAACTGGATAAGAAGATGAGAGGATAACCGCTCTCTCTCCGCTATAAAATAAAGCATAGCTGTCTCTTAGCTTCATGTCTCCTCATACGGAAAAAGCCGATAAGGAAGTCCTTGCTCTCTTCGCGGAATAAGTGCTGCGTACAAGCTTTGGCCTTGTTTCTGTTGTTCCCTACGGGCTGTACAACGATATGAGGTTAGCCAGGAGTCTATCGATCCAACGCATGGACAACTCAAGTCCGGCGCGAAGAGTCTTCGACTTCGAACCTGTGGGGCAACGCCACTTCATCTGGGTGGCGCAGCCAGGTGGAGAAGAACCTCAAAATCGGAAGCAGCTAGCCAGATAATGCACTAGTTGGAGAAGTTCGTTGGCTTAGGCCCAGGTCCACCCGGACTGTATCACCCTATAGAAAAAGTTGAGTCATCATACAACGAACAGTCATCAATTGTCTCGTGATTCGATCATGCGATTATTTTTTCTGGGAGGACGGCAAGTTCACTAACAAGCTTAAGCCATTTTGGGCGATCTTGAGGCCAACTTTCGTTTCGAGCTCCCATTGCCGGAAGACGAATGCACATATGTATGTATTGGACCGAGACGTCAAAAAATGACAAGTCAGAAGTTAATTTAATTTTTATCAGATGTGTCATGCGTTTTCAGTAAAACGCAAGTCAAAAAGGTGGCCAATTGTGATTTTCCACAACCTCATTGTTGCTGCGGGTATAGCTGCATATGTGATTTGCATGAAATCGTATCCAAATTGGAATGCATCTAAAAAGCGCAAGCTGTCATATTCCATATAATATGGTTTATTTCCCTGTTTAGAAATTACCGTGTGGATAGGGTAGTGGGGAAACCTAAATGTGTGTACACGTCTTTTAGGTCTGTGATTCAATTTTGTTGTGTCGAAGTTAGTGCTTTGAATGAGAAAATGCTCTTGGTCGCTGTGCACTCTCCTCCTAAGTGTTTCTTTGAAGAAAACGTAGAAGAACTTGATGAAACCTTACAAACAATTTCAAAGTAATTGTACAAACAGAGAAAATCAAAACTAATTGGATTTACAATAAATAATTGAATCAATTGCATTTGTTTATTTCATTTCGATTTATTTACAACAAAACTGAATTTATGATTTTTGTTTTTGTTTGAGTTCGTTTCCTGTTCTCCTTCTCTCTTAAGTCCTTAGGCAGTAGTAGTAGTAGTAGTAGTACACACTCGGCTAAATGGAATGACCTTACATTAGACCCTATGAATGCAATGAGTATTTAAAATAAAATAAAAGTAAACTAAGGTGTAGCTGGTGCTGGAATTATATTTGCTTCTCTGGGGTATCTGTCTTTTCGGGTGCTGCTTGCGGCTTCTCCGTCACGTCGGCCTTCTCGATGGCGTCTGGATTCTCGGCGGTAGGTTTCTCTTCGGGTTTCATCGATTCGATTTTGGCCAGAGCTGCTTCGGCCTTCTCCTCCATGACCTCCATCACTTCCTTCATGACGCTTCCCACCTCGGAGCTGATCTTCGAAATGGCATTGTCCACCTCTTTGTGCATTTTCTCTGGAATGTCTGTCTTTTCCGACATGTCTGATGCGTCGACTTTTGTCTGGTTGCTCATTTCGTTCTCCATTTTCTCGGACTTGTCCATCTTCTCGGGCTCGTCCATCTTTTCGGTGCGATCGTCCTCCATGATTTTCTTCATTTTCTCCGACATGTCCTTCTTGTCGGCGTTTCCGTTGGCCTGCAGCATGCCTTCCTCCATTTTCTTGTTGTCCTGAACGTCAAGATTGCTGGGCACCTTCTCGACTTCAATCACGGTCGTGAGGCCGTTCACCTCGCCCTTGGGTGGAACTTGTAGTGTCACTGGAACGATTGTCATTTGCTCCTTGGGCCTCAGACCAACCATCTCCTCGCTGACAGTCCAGAGCCATTCGGCCATTTCCTTGTTCTTGGCCTTCGGCAGGACGGGGAATCGGATGGTGTCGAAGTAGTATCCGCCTGTGGACTTCTCCAAGCTCGGGTCCAGAGCCAATCGAATGGAGGTCTGCGCCCCAGCCTTCGGGGTCTTGAAGAACAGACTAGTGAAGGGATCCAGGATGGACCTAAAGGCGAGATTAGTCAGCTGAGTGGAGGAACAGAATTTGAGAGAGAACTTACTTGGTCCTTCCGCTGACGAGATGGCGTCCCAATTCGGTCTTCACAAGTCCGGGGTGGCAGCAGTTCACAGTCACATTGGTGCCGTGCAGCTTCTCACTCAACTTCACGGTGAACAGGATGTTGGCCAGTTTGCTCTGAGCGTAGGCCCCCCACTTGCTGTAGGCCTTCTCCGAGTTTAAGTCCTCCTTCATAATTTTGCCGAACGCATATATGGCACTGGTTACCACCACAATGCGACTCGGTGCCGACTGCTTGAGCGTGTCCAGGAGCAGATTTGTCAAGAGGAAATGTCCCAAGTGATTGGTGCCCAGTTGCATATCGAAGCCGTCCTTGGTCTCTCCCTTCGGCGTCGCCATGACGCCGGCGTTGTTGATCAGTATGTCCAAGCGTTGTTCCTCTGCCGTGAATCTGAAAGAGAAGCACACTGTCAGAGCTCTGTGATACGGGGTCTGGTCGAGGGGAACATACTTATCGGCGAACTTTCGAATCGATTCCAATGATCCCAAGTCCAGTGTTCGGTTGAAGATGTTCTCGTTTTTGGTCTTCTCAATGATCTCCAGGCGGGCGCCTTCGCAACGCACTGGATCGCGACATGCCATGTAGATTTTGGCACCTCGGCTGGCCAACTCCAGGGCTGTCTCCTTGCCGATTCCAGTGTTGCAGCCGGTGATCACCACCACCTTGCCCTCGATGCGGTTCTTCTTTCTGTAGAAGGGTCCTTGGACGCATTTCCTGATGAGCAAACAAGAAATTATTTTTTGATTAGAATTTTTTAAGGAAATTGGACAAACTAGGATTGACGAAGGGGAAGGCAAAGTCTGTTGAGAGTTTAGAAGATTACGAGAACAACAGAGGATAGCATGAAGCCAGTGGGTTGAAGCTTTTCAGATCGCTTCAATTTCGAATCTGCTCCGCCTTTGAGCTGACTGTAGAGAGAAACAGCTAAAGTTGGTTTACTTAAGTTATACAAGATATCCGACACCAGACACCGGTAGGACTGTAAAAATCATCTGTGTGTCCTCGTAATTTCATCGAAGAGTATAAGCTCTCGTCCGCTCTTGAATTTATCCCCGTCCCAGTGCCGAAGAGCATGACTGGAATGATCAATGTCAGCTTTGTCCTTCGAGGGAGAGGTCTATTGCTCAATGGGTACCAATGTACGATCTATGTACCAATGCTATTTGTGGCTGCTGTGGTGCAGTGGGGGTGAGTCTTGACTCCTTTGCTACGTGTCAGGGTTCAAGTGCCGACACAAATCTGAAGGGTACACCTCTCTTTTGAGTCACTAACGATGCTCAGTGAGTGTGAACTGTTTTCTGTTCTAAACGTGAGAGGACAATAGCTCAGGCTCAGCACCACCTCAGACTCGACAGCCACCTATTTTATTATTAAAATACTTCGGACTTTTTAGGAGTGTTTGGAGGTCTACGTTGTTCCCTCCACTCAGAATTTAAGCACGCGACAGTAATTCAGAAGTCACGAAGGGGAGGTCTGACAAAGAGAAGGGCCAAATTATGACACGTTTGGCAAGAGACACAACATCAGGCAGAACTTCTGTCAACAACAGCTTTCAGAACACGAGAGGGACCGGAAAGGTTACTTCCCCCCATGGGCGTCACATTGGCCGCCACGAGTACCCATCGGCCTAACCTATTTGGGCTTACTAGTGAAACTTAGTTCGGCTATTTCGACTTCTTTAGGTTAGGTTAGGTTATGTGGCTTCCATCGAAGGTTATGGATTCACTTAGACCCTGGGGTCTATTGTGTTGCCACCAAGCCGGAACCATTTTGTTTTGATGCCCAGATTGATTTGACATCCTTTTTCGGATATATCCGCTTGTTCATTTATATAGTATTCTCCCAGGGTGTCTTTCCTAATGGAAGCCAGTTGCAGACCAGATGTGAGGGGTTCCTCTTCTTCCTCATCCATGCCTCTGCTACAGAAGTCCTTGTATGGTTAGGTTAGGGTTAGGTATATGTGATTGGCACAACTGAAGCAGTTCTGGCCCACTTAGATCATGATTGGATCCATTGCGATATCACTATCCGGCAAATAACGTGCCGGTTCCTCTTTGGGTACTAGCTAAAACACCTGAAGATACCGACTGGTAAGCCAGTGGCATACCCTGGATGATGCACTCCTTTGTTGGGTTACAGCCAATTAGTATTTTTTGTAAATGTTGATACATCCAGAATTTTAATGCCAGACATTTCCTCAAGGATATTGAATGAATAGATGGCTAGCGTGTTTTTCCTTGTCCTTGCAAGTGGTAGTGAATTGTAGTTTCTTCTTCAGAAAACCCCTACGGTAAATTTCTTTCAACAGAAGTCATTGTAGGGGGTTCCCTAGGCAACGACAAGTAATAAAGCCAGCTACATTGCTGATTTCCTTTCTATTTAGTGTTAGGAGAGCGCTTGTTTTTTGGGATATTAAATGCCATATTAGCCTTGAAGTCCTACAAGTATCTAATTCCATCCACCTCCGATCAGCGCCGTTGATGGTATCTATAAGTAATGTAGTGTATTTTACACACTAGTAATTGTGCTCGAGCATAGATGGCGTCTGTACTCTGGAAGATGCTATCGATGTCGGGCTCATTGGCAAGGAATATATGTAAGATGTATGTAAGTTTACTTGATCGATATAAATAGATTTTCAAAAGATTTCAAAATAAACTTGCGAGTAGCACAGTCACTCATTTTTCATCTTAAATTAAAATTCAAAACGAACCAATGAAATATATAGTTTTACAAATTACTGAACGGCGTTAGCAAAGTGGTGAACGCAATAAGTAACAAAGTGTTTATTACTTGGAGTGAGGGATATGGGTTGTCCTGATTACTTGCCATTGGCTATCTCGTCGGCCCTTTCCTTGCCTGGAATACCACTATGCCCAAGGACCCAATATAGGGTTAGGTTGCATCTGACCGCTTTCTCCCTAAGAGATAGACGGTAAAGTTTTACCATCTTCGATCTGATTGATGGTGTATCCAGAGCCTTGATAGCCGCCTATGTAAATGGCGATAGACAGCCCGTCTATCGGGTTCTTTGACAGTAAGCGGGTAGCCTCTTGGATAGCTTGTATTACTACTGCCTGGCATATACTACAGTGGTTGGACAAACGACGGGACAGAGAGAAGGATATTTCCTGCGATGACGCAAATACTCCTAGTCAAATGCCTTCTTCCAGATGGGCAGCTTCTCTGACTACATCTGATGCCCAGTCTTCTCTATTTGGAATGAGTGTTTTATAATTTCAATCTGTATGCTTTGGGATGTTCGCATTCTTGATTATTTCCATGTGACCTAAGCTGTGCATTTTGCCAACTTCCCGTAAATGTCCATGGGAAGTAGCTGTAGCATTGTTTCCATGGCGGCTGAAGGTAATGCAAATACACGTGAAGATCTTTGTATACTGCTTATCTTTCTAAGATTGAATGTATTTCGGAATGCTGGCCACCAAACAAAGATACCAAATGTTAGAATTGGTCTGACGACTGCTGTATATACCCAGTGTGTCATTTTCCGATTGAGCCCCGTTTTGGAACCGAGGATCCTCTTGCGAGTATACATAGCTACCGCCGCCTTCCTAATACGGTACTAAAAATTAGCTTTCCCGCTTAGCTTACTTACTTACTTATCAGGCTGACGACCCATGCAGGGTCCGAGCCTGAGCGATAGCTGCTTTCCATTGATGAGGGTCTTGAGCTCGCTGCTTCCAGTTATCAAGACCAATCTGTCTTGCATCCGCGATAACTTGGTCTTTATACCGGAGATTCGGTCTTCCTCACCTTCTCGAACCAGGAGGCTCATACTCGAAGACCCTCCTAGCTGGACTGTTGGGGTTCATGCGTTCGATGTGGCCGAGCCAGTGCAGTCAACAGACCGGACTGCATGCACATCCTGGTACAGCTCGTAGAGTTCGCGGTTTTGTCTTCTCCAGCATTCGCCTTCCTCGCAGACGGGACCGTATATCCGACGTAGAATTTTTCTTTCGAAGGCACCAAGAATCAGCTCCGCAGTTTTGCTTATCTTCCAGCTTTCGGCTCCATATAGTAGGAATGGCAAAATGAGGCTTTTGTAGAGCATAACCTTAGTCCTTCGAGTCAGCTTCCAGCGTAGCTTACTCTCTTATATTACGCCAAAGTATTTGGCCTGACTAGTAAGACTTAGTTCTTTGCTCTTCGACTTTGGTGGGATTAAAGGAGGCATTTTGTATCTTTTCGTGAACTGTACGAGTTCCGTCTTGGAGGGGTTAACATCTAGACCAGCTCTTCCCGTCCCCGTTTAGAGAGGTTTCCATAATGTCTCTAAGGGTTGGGGGAAATTTGCCTGTTACGACTAAGGCTATGTCCCTGCGTAGGATATTGGCTTGGGCCTTATCATGGCGGTGTAAATCTATCTCATAATATTGAGCTTGATACCCCAGTTCCTACTTAAAGCTCACCTCAGTGTGGCGCGGCCCCACTGCTTGAACCCACGCACCTAACCTTACCTACTTAGATTTCTCTTGCACGCATAATGTGCGGTGGTTCGTTTTTTGTTCGACTTCTTTACTGCCTTCAAATGCGCCTAATGCTTGAGACACAAATAAAAATTTGAAGCATTTCCTTCCTGTCAAACATCTCCCCCTTTTCTCTTCGTCCTTACATTTCAAAATACCCAAACAACAAGTCGCAACAAATGCCATCGCACGTGCTGATTATCGTGGCAATTTCGGAACACACTCCGCCGTCTAACCACGAAGAATGCGACAGACAATGTGGCAACTGATTGATGCGATACTCGATAGCCAGCAGCGATTCCTTGGAATGCATGTCAACACCCGTGCAAGCCAAATGTGCGCTTAAAATGCAATAAATGTTGATTAAGGCTAAACCATAATTCACTATTAAACTGTTTTTTTTTTTCACTCACGTACGTACGTTAAGTTTAATTGCGCGGCACGTTCCTGTGCCCGAAAGCAGGCGGCTCACCTCTGATCATCTGATCACATGTGATCCCGTATGTGGCCAGAGTCCCATTAGGTCCGGTGGGGGTTATTAGGCAATCATTTGGAACAAATCTGTTGTCTGTTTATTTATTTTTGTTTTATTTCTCTCGCATCGACGAAGTCAAAGTCAGTCTAAATGCTTTGTTGAGTGAGTCAGGCATGACTATTTTCGGGCAAGTTTGGCAGTTGTCGAAATGGCGCATAGGTTTGGCAATGAAATGACATCACCGGTTTAATGAGTCGTTCGTCAGCACTGATTTGTGCGAGCGATGCCGGGCGATGTGCATAGTGTGTTCACTGAGTTCTTAGTCTGTTCGCATTTCCGGTTGTCGCATGAAAGAGCATGCCAACTTGACCTTGTAGCCGGACCTTCTGGAGACGAGTGGGGGACAAGGCCTAGGCACTGAGCATGCAAACTTGACCTTGTAGCCGAACATTCTGGAGACGAGTGGGGGACAAGGCCCACATGTCTGTCGAAGTGATTATGGTGTGGACATCACGTCTGGGAGCCACATCGCCTTGTCTTGACACCATTCTTGAATTGTCGCGTCGTTGAACAGGCAACCACACGGCCTTCATGAAGATCCACGGACGATTTATTTCGTTTACATCTTTTCTAAGATCATCGTTGTAGAGTGCCCCCTTTCGCCGACTCGCCCTGTTTCGAGTCAATCTCAATCAATGTCAAAGAAGCGTCTACCTCACGACCCCTCTTCTCTCGGGCTCTTCAAGCGACCGACGACACCAGCGTAGGCGAGGGAGCACCACTGGAGTGAGTTTCGTTCCACTGTTCTCGATTGTCTTCCGAGTTTGGCGGGGGCGAGGCTTGGGTTCGCCCAGCCATATTGACGTCGAAATAAGTGACTTTAAAAGGTGTCGGGTGATTTGTCATGCCATGACCATATTGCCTGACTCCCAGTCATGGATAGCTCGTCTGTCATTCAAGGAGTGTCCGTTGGTGGCCTATAACTGAGTTAGAACTCAGCCGCAACAACTGCTGCCAAACATGGTATGTGACTGACTCGACCACATCGAGAGTATGTCCAATACACTGGCTTAGAGAATCGAATCTGAGCCTTCTTTTTCGACAAAGTGAGAGCCCAGGAACTGGTCTGGGTTTGTTGCCTGAACGCGACTTATCCGCTACAGTCAATGATTAGAGAGAAAGAGACTTTCTAGGGTTCCCGAGTCCGAGTTGCAAGTAAGTAAGGTCGTACGTCATCAACTGGAAGGGATCCTAACCAGTATAAGGTGAATATGACTGAGATTCAGGAAATACACTGGATAGGACAAGGTATGATGTGGAAAAAAGAGGGCGAACATCGAATTCAATCCAAAAAGCGATCGCCTGGCTGATCTGCCTGAACCGCATTCAAGGCAGTTTCTACAGGATCAGCCTTACCGACGAGGCTGGTCCTGTTGAAGGACTACTAAGACCTCTTAGACAGTGTCTACGACGATGTCAAGGTCGTGCTCGGGGACTTTGATGAAACGACGAGGCGTGTAGAAAGTCACTGCCAGAGAAAATAAGAGCAGTGCAAGAGAAGAACCGAGTTAGAAGATGGCTGGAGAAGAAGCTCCTACGCCTGAAGAAGAGATCCATCGCAACCTTCTTTCGCGCTGAGGCCTGAATATGGAATAAACAAAAAAAATAATATGCAGACTTCAAATAAAACACCGTAGCTGTCAGAGAAACGCAACAAGGTATATATCTGCCAAACCAATTGTCCACAGAGGCATTGTTGAGTGTTTGTGTGGTTTGTTTTTTTTGCCAGTTTTTGAAATGGACTCTGTTTCTGAAAACTTGTGCTAACAATCATTCATTTGGCAAATGGCAATGAACAAGGCCAATCTGATGCTCCACCGCAATCTACCAACGTCTTCAACGAAGCCATCCACTGTCAGCTCGCTTTAAGGTTGACCTCACATGCATATTGATTAATTGTGGGTTTACATCCTACATACATCTAACTTAATGGGGCGTTGTTTCGAAGACAGCCCATTATTTCTCTTGACAGCCTCTGGTTAAACACCAACCTTTTCGTTCAAATGTGTCAATGTCATTCAAGTTCACGAGTGGCTCGACTGGAACAGCAGTTTACCTACATTTGTCATTCCATATAATGCACTACCTGCTCTCCAACATTTGCCATTGACCAACGAATAGAGTCATTTCGTTAAAAATCTTGATGGATCCTCAAGATAACCTCATCATTATCTTTGAAAAGGTAACGACTTTGAAAGGAATGTCAAAACGCTGTCGCATGTCCCAATGTATGCTGTCAAGTTGACAAATATCCGCCCATAGTCCAAATACTTCCTGCTTCTAACAAGCCAGTCGATGGTAAGATTACAATCATCAAGCCTGATTTTCGTCTAACATTTTTCAAAGAGGAACTAAAGGGCCAACCATAATGGACTAATGGAAACTTAAGCATGTGTCAAAATCGAACGCAAGTAGCCAGAAACAGCGTCACCTTCCAATTCCCCAATTCCTTCTCGGACCTTATGTAAAATTCCAATACCAACTGTCATGAGCAATTCAAATCGCTTCAAGTCAAGAAAGCAAAGATGAACGAACCCAACGAAGGTGAACGAAACGATCATTATGTGAAGAATACAGTACCGCGTTGGTGCTTCTGTTATAGCACAGTTTTAAATTCTTCTTTCTTTACTTGGCGGTACAGTCCGGTGGGAACCTGAGCCTCAACCAACTAGCCTCTCCAGCTAGCACGGTCTCTGGCTAGCTGTCTCCAGTGTTGCACGCCAATTTGGTTGAGGTCCTTCTCCAACTGGAACGCGGGCGTCCTCTGTTACGTTGTCCCACGGGTCCGGAGTCGAAGACAGTATTAAATTACAATCCTAATTTAAGAACTCTCTTCCTTTTCCAGTGTAAGTTGGCACACAAACTGTCATTTCGCAAAAGAACTGTCAAATTGGGTGGTTGAAGTGTCAGCAGAACGCTCAAATGAAACAAAATAGTGCGTTTGCGCTGGCGATGGCCTTCAAAGCACACAATTCAATGGCCATGCACGAAATATAGCGTCGGCCTGCGTAAATGACAAATGAGAGAGATGAGAGAATCGTAATAAAACGTAAAACGTAAGTCCATCGCACATCATTACCGAACATGTTGGATATTTTTCGACAGAGAGGTGCGCTGTGAGATTGATTTTCTTCCAAATCAGTCAACTGTCATTTGACAAATAAAAACAGTTGATTAAAAATAATTTAACGACAAAAGTCATTTCAAATGAGTGTATGAAAAAAGGCGGCAATATTTTTCATCTGGTAGATGAGAGAGAGAGAGAACAGCTGATAAATTGAGTAATCATTTCAACACAGTGCGTCATCGCAATCCCTCCGTGACGTTAAATCGGCTGGCGCAGCGCACTTTTGTGTTTCAGGCATTAGGAAAGAGTGCGTTCCATTACATTGCTCTCAGTTGTTAGAAAACGTTAAGGACGGCCATTGCATTGCGACGCACCAACGCAGCATTGTTATAAGAATTCCCATCCATCATCGTCAAGATTCATAAAGATTCCGACTGAATTTCAAATTCCAGCCTTGATTCGAGTCGATCAGAGTTTTTTTTTTAGTTTTTAAAGTTGCCAACAACTTAGCTCCTTAGCGGTTCGAGTCTCACTTAATTGGGCCCTCTTTCACTTGTCACCCTAAGCCTATGGTTACACTTAAAATTTCACCACAGCTTAGCCCACTTTCACAGACTTCAGTCAACTTTGGTTGCTTGTCAAAAAATTCCAGTCACACAAAGTCGTCCATATTTAGCGCCATCTAAACGTCGCCATAGAAATTCAAATTCTGACGCATATGCCAAAATTTGACACAAGGAAATGCCTTGCGTGCGTTTCTAACAAAACACACGTCTCGCACATGGCTCCTCTGAATTTGGGCAGATAAAGAGAAACAGGGAAAAAAAAGAACAGAAAATGTTTTGTTTTTAATTTCGCCATTTTTTGTTGTCTGTTGTTCGGTCTTTGGACGGACGGCTCTTGTGGTTCGCATCCGAATTCTTACACGTCGTCGCCTGACACTCGGCGATTGGAATGTCAATCGGACTTTATAATCATGGTAGAACGCGTGAGGGACCGCGTTGAATTGAATTGAATTGAAATTTAATAAATGTAAATTTATTTTGGCATCTTCTTCGTTCGACGACAGTTGCTTGTGCGATATTTGTGTTTTTTTTTGTCTTGTGGTTTGGTTGGGTCTTGTTGGAATTTATTCTGCGATCGGGTTCCACAAAGGTTTTTCTTCTCAAGACTGGAATGGGTCTCAATTTATGCAGAAATGCGTACGTTATGTTACAAAATTTGATGTTCAGATTCACATTTTTGTGAAAATCTGGATTTCGCTGGGCTGAGGCAAGTTTGGACGTGAGGTTGTTTGGGAGGCGAAATCGTTTTGTCTTTAGTTGAGAGTTGAGGGGGAGGCTCATGGTACTGCTTTAGGTTAATCAGCCAACGAAGCGGAGAATGACCACGTTTAAAGTGGGAACCTTGTACAAGATGAAAGATGGAGGTAAGAAAATGATTGAGGATATGGATTCCTCAAGATTGAAAGTGAAAGCACAATAATTGTGCTCCAGTATTGAGTCAAGGAAAGGTCCAAGCGCATGGAATTCTTTGCTTGCATTGCGTTCTGTCAAAAAAGTCACAACTTGGATGTCCTAATCAGGAATAAAGTATTACAGAGATACTCGACTTCAACCGCTCTTTCAACTTAAAATCGTTGACAACTGTTTTTTAACGTGTTCTTAAACCAAGTTGACCAAATTGGACGGCATTTACGTTATTTCGTGAATACCCGTCAAAAATTCATGAATATCTGTCAAAAAGACACTCAAATTCGTCGATGGCCTAGGGGGCAATCAACTGTGCAGTCGGCTATTTCTGTAATACTTAATTTTTGGTCCTAATAATGAAGTAGAAAGACAGGGAATGCGGTCCACAAGTGGAATACATCACGACCGTTGAAGCTGGTCAACTCTCAACTTTTTATTTTTTTTTATATATATTAACAGATGTTTTCCATGGAATCTTATATGAATGAATGAGTACTGTTTTTTTTTGTTTACAATTGTTTTTGTAAAATTCCTTATAATTCAGGAACTTTAAAATTTTGAATTTAAAAAATTGTTTTGAATTTTGAAATTAGATTTATACAAGAGTGGATTGCACACGGAACGTAGATCATATGACAGCTCTTTGATTCCAAACGCAACGTACTCAACGGTCTCTATTCTCGACCTTAAATGGGCTACGCTACTGAAAACGGTGAAACGGCCTTGATGCCCCGGCAGCTGCATTGGGGATGATCTTGACGATCTTCCAAAAAAGGCAAACAACTGAAGAGGCATCTGCAGAAGATGAAGAGGCGATGCATGCTGCCAGCAGTGGCTTAGGTGATAGCTAAACTTATTCCAGATTGGATCAAAGATCACCGTGGGAACACCCTCGAAGCCAAAGAAGCTAGTATCCGATCTGGATCCCCCTGAGTTGACCACGTCAAAACTTCGCGGATCGTCATCAAACAGTGCATTGGGGATCGACGACCACTTCATCTGCTGAATTCCAGATAAATTATCATCAATTATCAAGGCTACGCTTTCATTTTCCTCTTCGAGCACAAACTATTGGCTATTGGCATTGCCATCAGCATAAATCGTTAAATAAACCCACTAAGCGAAACAATGACCGGACGCGGAAAGGGTAGAAATGGTTTAGGAAAGTTCCAGTCATCAAGACCACGCTACGCTACCTTCAGTCTCTCGGTGGTCATTTTTTTAAAAAAACAAAGGCTTATAGAAGAATATCTATATGACCTACAAGACTTATAGCAGCGCATTAAAATTCATTGCAATCCACCAAGTCTGCCGCGAAAGTCTGATCGTCTCCAGCTTAAAGGTTCCCAAACAAATAAATTCCCATTTCATCCCCAGTTCGACAACTCAAGGTCTTCGCTTGGCACACTCCATCAATCTATCAATTTCAACGTGCCTAGGGTTGAGCTACAAGTCTACTCTTTGAACAAGTTGAAGCTTAATATGATTCGGGAAAATTAAAAATTCTGTCAACGTAGTTCACCAGCACAACGGGCGAAACAACACGCGTCCGACAACACAAACAAAGCCATTTCGTCTGTTTAGTGTTCGGTTGGTAAAAGTTTGGTTGACGTTGGAATTGGAAACGATTTCATCAGCGAAGTCTGAGCCAGTGACGCGTGTGCGAATGTGAAGAGAAGACGGGGGCGGGGGCTACAGGTGTCATGGCCCTTAAGGCAATATGTCGTCACAGTGTGGTCATGGTCAGGGTTTCGAAATGTCACTAGGGCAGCTGTGGTAGACGGTTTGTAGGACAGAGAGAGGACTAAGAGAGGATGCCTTGGGGGCAGTAGAGTTGATATGAATGTTTCACTAGGAACTTTTGGTTGAACAGCTGACAGCTGGGTACAGGGTGGGCCATCTAGTGTTTTTTTTTATTCATAAAAAACAAAATTACCAAAATGAGTCGCCTTATGCTTGAACAACGTTGGGATACATGATTGGTAGCGCAAACAGTCCCCGTCGTCGTACGGTGCACGGTCCACAGATCAGAGAAGAGTCCTGCTGTGAACGAGAGCATCATTGGACCATTTTTTTGTTTCGAAAATGAGGCTGAGAACAACACTTCCGTCAATGCTGGGCGTTATAGAGCTGGGATAACCGACTTTTTTTTGTTTCGGACCATTGTACTGCGGGTAGATATACGCGACATGGTATGAACTGAATTATTTTACGGATGTGAGCGAACTCTATCAGCACTATCAGCAAACGATGAATAATTTGGCAACAATGTCAACGGTAAAGAAGACGAATAGGAGCACTGTACATAGTTGGATGACTACGGAATTGAAGAATGACTGTACGGAAAGGGATCGATTGTACAGAAAAAAAAGACTACCACAGAGACTACAAAACATATCGAAACGAGCTGAAAAAAAAAACATAGCAAGTGTGACGATTACATCTGCTGAGACTTGGCAGCACTGAGGAGGACCCTATGAATATGTCGCTGATGAAGGAATGAGGACGGCATTCGTTGTTGATCGCTTGAACGGAGTAGTATTTGAAATCAATATAGTATAGACTTAAATCTAAATAAACGTTGAATTTTTCTTGTGGTAAATTATTGTACAAAAGCTAACATTTATAAGCAAAAATTCCAACTCTATAAAAGTGATCCAAGAGAGACTTGGGACGTCGGTCGCCGTGGCGTAGTGGGTTAGTGCGTCGACTCCTACGCAGAGGGTGCCAGGTTCGATACCTGAATTTACCACATTTCATATTTCACGGCTCCACCTCTTTCGAGTCACTGACAATGCTCAAAGATTAATTCCTGTCTAGAAAAAGCTTCTCAAACTTCGCCGTTCGGAGTCGGTATAAACTGTAGGTCCCTTCCACGCGTGAGAGAACAATAGCACGCACAACACAAGCAACCACTTGCTGAGAAGCTAGGCCCTGGCCCTCTGCGGGCTGTAGCGCCACCCATATTATTATTATTATTATAAGAGAGACTTGGAAGTCCGTTAATTCGATATTGGGTAGGAAGAAAACTAGTCTGGATGACGTCTTAAAAAATTACTTCCCTAGCGAAAGCAATATGAAAGACCTGACCAACAGATTTGCTGAAACACTTACGCCAGAAGTGAGAAACACTGTGCATGAATGTCCCCACCAAACATATTCATAAAGGATTATATCCATGTTGGACAAGCTTCTGTTGTGGAGGTATACAATATCCTCAGCTCACTGAAATGCAACAAACTGGCAGGAATAGGCGGATTAAGATCAACAGACCTGAAAAATAAGTGATAACTGGACTGATCAATATGAGCTTTCATTAGGCATCAATTTCAAACACGCTCAAAGCCTCAATCGTTCGACCAATTCACAAAAGCGGCACGAAGTCCTGAACTACAGCCTTATTCCAATCAGACCGTAAACCTGTCGACAAAGTTTTGGAAGAAGTGTTGTCAAGAAAACTTCACGAATACATCGAAAAATCTTCTCAATAAAAATCAAATTGGATTCCCTAAAAGCAAAAGCTTAAGCAGACTGTTAGGAGACCTTGTAAACAAAACCACAGTTCCGAATTTAAGTGTATCGATTTTTAAAAAAAGGCCTTTGACACTTTGAGTCACAAGCAAATCCTGAGACAGCTGAGCTAATATTGGAACACGCGGGCAAATATAAGCATGGTTTGAAAGCTGTCTAAGTAACAGAGTATTCCGGGTGAAAATTTGTGAGGATGTCAGTGACGAAGTAAATCGAGTACGGTGTACCGCAGGAGTCAAGGCTAGGCCCATTGCTTTTTATCACATAGATCAACGATTTACTATCAGTGCTAAAGGTTATGCGTATGCGGACGACACAGCGATCGTAGTTAGCCAAAGGAGCGTTGACAAAACATGGTCTAAACCTACTCAATAACTGGTCACCCGATATCGGCCTAAGCTTAAACGCACAGAAAACCGAGATCGTCCTCTTCAATAGGAGATACAAAATACCTTACACCGACCCTCCTGGCCTAAATGGCACCAGTTTGCAATTCTCTTCTTCTTCTTAATTTGGCGCTACAGTCCATGGTGGACAACCCTCTTCTGCAAGCACGGTCTCTGGCTAGCTTACTCCAGTGTCGCACTCCAAGCTGGTTGAGGTCCTTCTCCACCTGGGTGCGCCACCTTAAACGCGGGCGTCCTCTGTTGCGTTGTCCCACGGGTCCGGAGTCGAAGACTCTTCGGGCCGGAGCTGAGTCGTCCATACGCTCGACATGACCTAGCCATCTTAGGCGTTGGATCCGAAGAAGCCTGACTAGACTCATGTCGCTGTACAGCCCGTACAGTTCGTGGTTGAATCTTCTCCTCCAGAAAGCGTCAACGCAAATAGGACCAAGGATCGCACGCAGAGTTTTTCTCTCGAAGAGACCAAGGACTTCCTCATCCGCTTTTGAGATTGTCCATGTCATCGCGCCTTACAGTAGGACTGGGATGATCAAGGTCTTGTATAAAGTCAGCTTGGTCCTTCGATTAATGGCTCCACTACTCAATTGCCTCTTGAGCCCATAGAAACAGCGGTTGGCAAGAGTTACTCTGCGTTTGATCTCGGTACTGATGTTGCTTGTACTGTTTACTGCGGAGCCGAGGTAGACGAAGTCCTTGACTACCTCGAAGTTATAGCTGACCATTGTGACGCTCTGATTTTTCTTGATGACAGCATATACTTCGTTTTGCCCTCTTTCACCGCTAGCCGCTTCCGCCTCAATGCCAGCAACGGCTCGCTGTGTTCTGCCAATCACGTCAATGTCACCCGCGTATGCTAGCAGTTGTACCGACTTCTGGAAGATCGTGCCTCTAGTGTTGGCGTGTGAGTCTTGCACGATCTTTTCCAGGATGATGTTAAAGAAATCAAAGCAATTCTTTAGTAAGGCAAAATATTTTATGGCCTTATATGAGATAGTAAACTGAATTGGAAGCTTACTGTCGAAAGATCAAGGAAGGCCATCACGGCCGTACACATAAGCAAAAAAGCCATCAGGCTAAAATGGGGTCTTCAACCACACATGGCACACTGGCCATCCTCTTATATGGCGTAACAGTATGGTGGCCCATACTCAACGTCGGCAAACACCTAAACGTGCTAAGGAAGGTAGAAAGACAAGCATGCATCTGCATAAGTGGAGCCTTGAGAACGACTCCAACCGATGCATTTGAAACCATACTAAAGCTTCCCCCCTAGATATTCTTTGCAAGCAGATATCAAACAACTGTGGAATCCGATTGAAAGCATGCTCCCAATGGGAAGACTACACGTCCGGACTTGCCAGTACTCTGGAATAGAACAAGGACTTGCCTCTACTAATCTGGATAACACCTCACATGTTTACTTCTCAGAGAAAAACTTCAAAATCCGAATTCCGGAAAGAGACCTGTGGTATGGCGGCAATAAACCATTCGGTAACGCCATACATTTCTACACAGACTAATCCAGATGGAGTAGGCTCTCAGAACTTCTTAATCTCAAGTAAATCAATCCATCCACCTAGCCACTGCAGCGTTTTCCAAGTGGAAATAATGGCGATCAGAGAAGCCCTGTCCTGGCTGAGGTGGAAAGTGATATCCGCCCGTGATATCTGCATCTTTACGGATAGCCCTATCATCGTTCTCTACAAACTTAAAAATAGTCATAAGCTATCGAACATAAGATATCCGAACAGTTTCAAATTCGCTTGGGTTGAGTCCCGGGCCATAGAGACAAACTGCGAAGCTGAAAAACTCGCAAAAATCGCCACAACACTGCCAGATACTTCTGTAACTTAGGGACTCCTCTAGCTTCCTTTAAGTTACAACTCACTAACCAAAGCATACTAGAAGTCAATGCCAGATGGAACACAGGAAACACTTGGCAAATTACCAAACAAATCTAGCCCAGTCTTGGCCCCAAGAGATCTGTTAGTCTGATATTCTTAAAAGGACCAAAGTTAGCACAGCGGTGGATATAATCACCGGACACTGCGTTTTGGGATTACACGCGAAAAGACTAAGACTATTTTCTAACGATTTCTGCAGAAGTTGCCGAAGCGAGGAAGAAGAGGAAAGTGGACAACACCTTCTCTGCCACTGCCATGCACTTGCCTCAACTAGGGAAGCTAGGCTCCTACTTCTTCGATAATCTAAGCGAACTGAGAGAGACATCAATCAAATCGCTTTTAGACTTCATCGACAGATTTGGCAGGCTTTCGTCATAACCACGCCGGCCCATCCCCTTTCCTTTCAGACGAACCCATGTGACAGTACAATGGACCTACTTTGGCCTAAGTGCATCTAAGCCACTTACTACCTACCTACCTACGTTGGGGTCGACGCAAAAATCCTCAACGCCACGGCCACCAAGTTACACAATCTGGAAATCATGGCGAACTTTTGCAACGACAACATCTGCAGAATGCAGACACAGTACATAGAAGATGACAGAAGGAGCTCTATGAAGTTCCAAGGTACAGGACAGAGTATGGCCGAAGAACGATTAAGGTAGCAGTTCCGATGGTGCTCAACGAGCTCCCAACGGAACTCCGCAACCGAAAAAAGAAATGTACAAAAAAAATATAAGAAATGTGTACACGTTAAAAAATCTTAACTAATTATAATTGGGTCGCCGTCGCGTAGTGGGTTAGTGTGCCGACTCCTACGCAGAGGGTGCCAGCTTCGATATCAGAATTTACCACCTTTCTTTTTTCACGGCTCTACCTCTTTCGAGTCATTGACAACGCTCAAAGAGTCTAGAAAAAGCTTTTCAACTTCGCCGTTCGGAGTCGGCATTAAACTGTAGGTCCCATCCACTCGGCAAAGAACAAAAGCACTCGTGCTGTGCGTTAGGTTAGGTTAGGTAGGAGTTAGGTAGGAGCAGCAAGCTTAGACCATACTGGTCTATTGTGATACACACAGTCAGGCTCCGACCACTGATTGACCACTCCTGTGATAGTCTCGTTAATTTGATCCCAACGGCAAATGGTGCCTGGACCAGATTTGAAAACCAGACAAAAGCGTATTAACTTTGCTTTCACTGGGATTCGAACCGGGGACCCCGCTAACTAGGGGCAGGCACTCTACCAGAAACAAGCCCTTCCAGCTTTGCAGATACAAATATGTATCCACATTCAAAACAAGAATAAAAAAAAATTCTTGAAAATTTAAAAAAGGACATAGATTTGGACGAACTCTGGTTGATGCTGGATGACGCGGCATGCCACACAGCCCATGTCACAATCGATCTTTTGCGCACTAAATCCCCTAATCGTGTTATCAACCGTCTTGGCGATGTCCATTGGCCGCCTCGGAGCTGCGATTTGACCTCTTTGTGGGGAACCGTGAAAGTCCGATATGCCAACAATCCGGGAACGATTTAAGCACATAAGGCCAAGCTATCCGTGAGCTACAGCTCAAAACCACCAACAAGGTCTTGAAAAAATTGGGTGACAGAATGCGCTTCTAAGACGCCAGCCGTGGAAGCCACTTAAACTACGTTGGATTTCATAAGCGAGTCACGCCACGCATTTTGCTCTGGGTTTGATGCTCTACACTCTGTGACCGAAGCAGGATTCCACACCTCGTATACAATTAACGTGGACAAATGGAAGGTTAAGGGACAAAGCCGAGGTCCCAAAAAGGACCATTTCGCCTGTAAACGCTCACTAAGAAACCACATTGCGGCTGTTCTAAGGATCAACGCAGAATAACTATTCTCTCGTTT